>CM056059.1:215950375-216280472 GCA_029574335.1 Rana kukunoris | reverse complement strand
TTGGTGGCCCAAAAATTTGGGCGTCCTCATCCTCCCCCCCCCCCCCCTAAAATTTTTTTTTTTTTGTTAGTGGGTGGTATTTGAAATCCCTCTGCGTTTTTTCTTATTTTTGCTTGACCCAAAAATATAGCGACAATTTGGTAAACTAAAAAAACACTATTTTTTACGTTTGCTATAATAAATCTCCCCAAAATATATTAAAAAAGTTTGCCCTCAGTTTAGGCCGATAAGTATTCTTGGACATCTTTTTGGTTGCAAAAAATCACAATAAGCGTTGATTTGGTTTGGGCAAAAGTTCTAAGTAGGGGTTGGGTTCTTATGGGTTTTTTTGGAATAATTTTTTGTTTTACTAGTAATGGTGGCTATCATTGTTTTTTCTGTCTATGCGACATTGTGGCGGACACATTTTTGTGTGAGATTTGGCATTTTTGTAGCGAGCAATTGGTATATAAATGCATAGTTACTATAAAAATGAAACTGGCAGGGAAGGGGTTAACACTAGGGGCGCGGAAGGGGTTGAATATGTTACCTGGGTGTGTTCTAACTGTAAAGGGGGGGTGGGACTGTGTAGGGAAATGACAGATCGCTGTTCATACATTGTAGGGACAGACGAGCAGGCATCCCACCCCCCCCTGACAGGACCGGGATAAAGGGGAACTCCACCCCAAATTACAAAAAAAAACGGGTGGGGGGGGTCCCCTTCAGGTGCAAACAGGCTCTTAGATTTGATCTGGAACATAAGGGGTTAAACCCACGCCAAAAACGGCGTGGGGTTCCCCCTCAGATCCAGACCAAACCCTTCTCCCAGGCACGCAGTCTGGCCGGTACAGGAATGGGGGTGGGGACGAGCGGAGCGCCCCCCCCCCCCTCCTGAGCCGTACCAGACCACATGCCCTCGACATGGGGGAGTGTGTGCTGTGGGGGAGGGGGGCCACTGCCCCCCCACCCCAAGCACTCTTGTCCCCATGTCGATCGGGACAAGAGCCTCTTCCCGACAACCCTGGCCGTTGGTTGTCGGGGTATGCGGGGCGGGGGCTTATCAGAATCTGAGAGCCCCCTATATTAAGGGGGCCCCCAGATTCTGGCCCCCCACCCTATGTGAATGAGTATGGGGTACATCGTATTACCCTACCATTCACCGGGTGGAAAAGTGTAAACACAAAAAAAACACACAGAAAAAAATAATTTATTAGTCAGTCCGGGGGTCTTCTGCCGGGACCCCCACCACCAGCCCATTGGGCCCCGGGTTCGCCGTCTTCTGCCGGGGGTGGGGACACCCACCGATGCTCTCGCCATGTCCAGCCAGGCCCCCCACCCCAAAATAAGCTCTTTTCCATCCGGGGGGGGGGCGGCGGGAAATGGCGGGGAGAAACAACGGGGGCGAAAACCCCTCCTCGGTCTCAGTGCAGCTCCCCCACTGGCAGTAGTTCCGGCTCCTCCCACAGAGCTCATTCTGCTTCCTGCTGGAGAGGAGAGAAGACCTGTCTTCCAGAGCTCCTGTGTTCCAGCCTACCAGGACCAGCCTCCAGCCCCCAGCCCCCTGCCCCGGAAGAGGGGTGGGATGGCCTCCCTCAGCCCCGGAGGTGGACCGGCTTCCGGCCTCCGGAGGAGTCAACAGCACCTGCCCTCCAGCCAGACCACCGCCACCACCATCAGCAGGGAGGACCGTCTCTTCCTGGAGACCCAGGTGGGTCTCTCAGACTGGACAGCCCCTCAGCCAGGTGAGAATGAAGCAAGAACCAGGAGGAGGCGGGATAAAATCAAATCCCTGCTGGTGAGGATATCTCAGGCCTGCGTGGAAAAGATGACTACTCTCGCAGGCCTGAGGGAAAAGAGGGACAGGTGCTCCAGTAATAAAGATCTGAATTCAAGGGGGCCATCACCACCCTAGGACTAGAAGTAAAAGAAATATGGGAATACCTGGGGGGCTTTTGCCAACGTGGGGCTGGAGAGGCGAACTTCCTAGAGGAGCTCCGGAAGGACCCTCCAGCAGGCCAACCGGGAAGGGAGCCAGGCAGCGAGGAGGAGTGGGCGGTCTAAGAAGGGGTCCCAACCCCCCAAACAGCCAGGAGAGTCAGGGGAGCCTGGGTGCAGTGGGGGGGGGGCGAGTGCCGGTGGTGCAGGGCCCAGTATGGCCATAAAACCTGGGGAGGGTTCCCGGGAGCCGATCCCTCGGTCCGTGGAAGGGACTGGGGGGTTGGCGAAGTCCGGGGAGTCCAGTGATCCAGGAGGTCGCCGGGCCCAGGTGCCGCCGGCGGTACCCCCCCGCCATCTTCAGGTCAGCATACCCAGGCTCCCCCAGGATGGTCGCACTGCCACAGCTGAAGCCCGCCATGTGTCGGCTTCCATGACCCCTCAGCTTGCAGGAGGAGCGGGAGGATCTGGCCATGGAAAGGCCAGGGACTGCTCCTGCGGCTGCTATGTCATCGGGAGAGAGGCAGACACATGGTGGAGTGCTTGTGCTGCGGTCATCTGAGGAAACAGCTTGTGTGCAGTGTGGCCAAGATGGCGCAGGCTGTTGGGGGTGGAGTAGACCGGGACCCGGAAGTGACCGCCCAAGACCGGAAGTGCCCCAGCCGGAACCGGAAGTGCCCCAGACGAACCGAAGTGACCAGACCGTAACCGGAAGTGACCAGACCGAAACCGGAAGTGCTGTAGTGCCCGTTCCCCGCGACGGATGCCCCCCGCGAGTTTTGCGGTGGTCGGTGGGGCTCAGGGGGACCTGGGGGATAGAGGCCGGGGGTACAGGTGTGCCCAGCCCCGGACCTGCAGCCAGGCACCTCCAGGCACCCCCGGCAGGAGACTGGACAGAGACTTGAGGACGTAATTGGACTAATGCTGCCACCCCCCCAGGTCCCCATGGACACTGCCACAGGCCCCGAGGGGCTCCCCTGCAGCACAGGCGGGGTGGGGGGAAAGTCAGGTGGGACCCTCCCAGTGGACTGTATAGCATATAATTATATCCGGCAGTTGGAGGGGTCCCAGGGGGGCTCCCCCCCAGTACAGGTGGAGTCCCAAGGGGCTGGTGTGGTCGCGGAGGGGTCTGGGTGGGGGAGTTTGGTGGGGGTGGTACCCCCCTCTGCTGTGGTCCCCGGGGGGGGGGAGCCTGTAGTCAGGCCAAAGGTGGTGGGTCAGGGTGGTCAGGGTATATCAGCGGGGGTGGGTGCAACACCACCGGCAGGGATGGGGGCCCCCCCGTCCCCCCCCACTTCTGGGGGTGCTGAGGGGGGTGCCCCACTTCCGGAGAACATCTTTCGGGGGTCTCCGGAGGCCAACTTATTGTCTGCCCTAAAGGGGGGTCGCTCTTTCGCCCAGGTGTTGGGCTCTCGTGCCCCTCTGGACCACCTGTACAGCCGGTTTGGCGCCCAGAATTTCCGCGCCCCCCCTGCTGACCAGGAGAGGACGCAGGGGTCGGCGTGGACGAGGGGTACAGGTGGTCCAGAGAGGAGGCGTAGGAATGTTGTCCAGCTTCGGTACGAGGGTCCGGACCCCTGCCCCGCTCGAGGTGAGGTGGTGGGCCTGGTACTCTCCTTGGGTTTTGGGGTGGATGACCTTTTTGCTGTCATCCATCCCACCAACACACGGGAGTTTGATATAAGTTTTGTCACTCCCGTGTGTATGGAACGCTTTATCACCGGCTTTGGGTTGGTGAGGGGCGTTGACCCTTGGAAGAGGTACAGGCTCATTCCCATCTCCAGGCAGGAGGAGGTTAAGAACATCACCATCCTGGTGAGGAATGAGTCGCTCCCTCCGGAGGACATTGCCACCTGGCTCGGGAGGTACGGGCAGTTGCAGACCCCCCTGAGGAAGAACCTTGATGAGCGCGGGGTCTGGACCGGGGCTTGGTTGACCAGGATCCGGCTCAAGAGGGAGGGCAACAGTGTTGCCCACCTCCCTGGCAGCGCCTTTCTAGGCAGAGACCGGATCCTGGCGTTCTACCCGGGACAGCCCCGTCGTTGCTTCAAGTGCGGCAGCCCGACCCACATGAGCTCGGACTGCACGGTGGTCAGATGTGGCCGGTGCCACGAGTTTGGCCACCAGTCCGAGTCATGTGGGAAGATATGCTGCAACTTGTGTGGTGAGATGGGGCACCCATTTAGCAGGTGTCCCAAAGCATATCGGGGTTCTTCCTCAGGGGGGGGACCTCCCGGGCCGGGAGCGGCCGAAGCCCCCCCGGCGAGTGATGGCCGGGGGGGTGGGGATCCTGGAGCCCCTAGTACTACTCCGGAGGGACCAACAGGCCCATTGCCTCAAAGAAGGCGGAGCAGGCGTGGGCGTGGGGCTCCCCCCCCGGGGGACACGGGCTCGGTTGGCCAGGAGGCTCCCGATCCTCCGGAGGGCGGAGCCGGTGGGGAGGAGTCGGGGAGGCCTGGGGGTCCCGGGCCTGAGGGTCCGGGGCCAGGGCCTTCCTCTCCTAATGTTGCAGGGCCGATCCCCATCCCCCTTCCCTTTCCCCCTCCTCACCATTGCCCCTCCCCTCCCACCTGGCCCTCCATCTGTTTCCCCCATGCCCTCCTCCCTCATCTTCCCCTCCTCGTACCCCCCCCCCTCGTCCCCCCCCTCCCAAGTCCCGTCCCCCCCCTTCCCCTTCTTCTTCCCGTCCAGCTAAGTCTGGTCCCCCCCCTGTCCTCTCCCCTGTCTCTGGCCCCCCTCCTGCCTCTTCCATTCCCCCCCCTTCTGGACCCAGAGTCTCCTCTGGCCCTGTGGCCATGGAGATGGAAGCTGCTCGAGCCTCATCCAAGAGGGAAATCTCGAGCAGCGGGTCCGAGGAGGGGGGTGGTGTAGTCATCTCGGAGAGGTGGCAGGAGTGGGAGCAGGTGAGACGCAAAAAGAAGAAGGGGAAGGCTGCCAGATCTGGGGGCGGGAAGTCCCCAGTGAAGGGTGGGGTTCCCCCAGGGGCACGAAGTGGGGTGTCCCTGGGGAACCCGTTTGGTATCTTCTCCTCCTCCTCGGGCTCAGAGGAGGAGGAAGTGTAGATATGTAAATATGTTTTTGTGTTTGTAGTATGAAGGAGAACATGACCACTTTCAATCATTCTGATGGCGGTACCCTCTCCAATACGGCTTGCGACCATTAATGTCGCAAGTATTCGTTCTGCGGGAGCTCGTTTTATGGCCTTCGATTTTCTCAGCCGTGTTGAAGCTGACATTTTGTTTTTGCAGGAGACCTGGCTGGCATCTGTGGCAGAGATGCATCTAGCAAAGAGGGAGTGGAGATGTGGGCCCTCCCTCTGGTCTCTTGCGGCCGAGCCCTGCAGTGGGGTTGCGGTCCTTTTTAAGACTGGTCCGGTGGCTTGCCGGCGAGTGATTGAAGTGGAGATCGGTAGATGTCTGGTGGTGGACGCTGTCGTGAGGGGGCAATTCCTCCGGCTCATAAATTTTTATGGGCCTCAAACTAGGAGGGAGAGGAGGAGCCTCCTTACGGCGGTTAAGCCTTATCTTTTTACGTCCCAGCAGGTGATTTTTGGTGGCGATTTCAATATGATCACTAGGCCCAAAGACCGGGCAGGTGCCGCCAACCCTCTGGGATATGATAGTATTTTTTTGAATAACGTAGTGAGGGAGGCCAGGTTGGTGGATGTGCACGTTCGTCACCTCCCCAACCTCACTGGTTTCACATTTTCCCGAGGTAGTAGTAAGAGTAGATTAGATAGGTTTTTTTTAAAGGAGGACTCTGTCTGCTCGGCTCCTGAGCTGCAGTCGGTAGAGTTCTCCGATCACTGTATGGTATCTGTGGCCCTGAATGTCGCTGACACTCCTCAGAAAGGGAGGGGTTTGTGGCGCCTGAATGGGTCGCTACTGGAGGATCCTGAGGTTAGGGAAGCCTATGAGGTTTTCTTCCTGGGCCAGACCTCGCTCCTTGAGGGCAACTGCTCCCGCCTTGAGTGGTGGGAAGTAGTTAAAAAGAGGTCTGGCGACTTTTTCCGGGAAATCTCTGGGTACAGGGCAGCTTCCAAGTACCAGGCTTACCAGAGACTACGCAGGCAGCTTGACCGCCTGGTGTCCTCTGGGGGCTCTCAGGAACAGATATCCGGTCTGAAGGCGCAGATGAAGGAGTGTCAGTACGACCGTCTCGCCTCCCTGGTTTTTGAGAGGGATTATGGGAAGTTTATCTCTCCTGATCCCTACAGGAGCTGTGGTGAGGTGGCGAGGTCGAAGGTCGTACATGGCCTGAAGGATGCCTCAGGATCTCTGGTCCGGTCCAGATCGGGGATCCTGGGTGTCGTCAGAGACCACTTTTCGGACCTCCTGAAGAAGCGGCCTCTAGACATGGAGAAAGTCAGGGAATTCCTTGATGAGACCCCGCTGGAAGTGGGGTCTGACCTTCCTGACTCTCTGACAGAAGAGATCTCGGTAGCTGAAGTTGAGCAGGCTATTAGCTCTTTAGCTTCTAAAAAGTCACCTGGGCCCGATGGGCTCACGGCCGAGTTCTACAAAACCTTTAAGAGCCTCTTGGCTCCTCATCTGAGGGACGTGTTTAGTGAATGTTTGGCCTATGGCCTGCTGCCTCCCTCAATGAGAAGGTCAGCTCTGATCCTACTGTCAAAGGGGAAAGATCCGTCTGTGGTGGAGAATTGGCGTCCGATCGCCCTTCTTACCACAGATAGGAAGATACTGGCAAAGATCTTGTTTACACGTCTGTCTGCTTTGGCGGGCAGGATGCTGTCTCCCTCTCAGCACTGCACAATTCCTGGCCGGGGCACTTTTAGTGCCGTCCTGAGCGTCCGGGAGGCTGTGGAAAGGTGCAGGGCTGATGGCAGCGAGCGGTATCTGCTTGCATTGGATCAGGCTAAGGCGTTTGATCGGGTGAACCACGAGTACCTTTGGCTGCTTCTGAGGAGATACGGTCTGCCTGATCAATTCGTTGATTGGCTGCAGGTATTGTATAGGGGAGCTGAGAGCTTCCCTCTTGTCAACGGTTGGGTGGGCCGGGCCTTTGCCGTGGACTCTGGCGTCCGGCAGGGGTGCCCGCTGAGCCCCCTCCTGTACATCTTTGCGGTCGACCCCTTCGTAAGGAGGCTAGACTGCGGGCGTCTGGGGGGGGTTCCGGTGGGACCTGTCGGGGGTCCGGTTTCGGCGGTGAGGGTTGTGGCCTATGCGGACGACGTCTCGGTGGTGGTATCTGGTCGTGAGGAGGCCCATTATGTGGAGTCCCAGATCGGGTGCTACTCTGAGGCGTCAGGCTCGCTGGTCAATTGGGACAAGAGTGAAGTTTTCTGGTTGGGGAAGGAGGGGGAGCAGTTCCCCCTTCCGGACGTGTTCCCCACGCCCGTACCAGAGATTCGAGTTCTTGGCATTCATTTCGGCCCGGGTGATTATCCCAAGCTAAACTGGGAGCGCAGGCTGGTGAGTGCCACTCGGAAGGTGAAGGCCTGGAAAGGTTGGAAACTTTCCCTGAGGGAAAGGGTAAGCTTGGTCAAGACGTACTTATTGCCTGAGTTTCTCTTTGTAAGCTATGTGTGTCTTTTGCCAGCATCTCTCTATGCTCGGGTCTATGGTCTGTTCTTCCTGCTGTTGTGGGGAAGCAGACTGAACCTGATCAAGAGGGAGGTCACATACCGCCAGCGACGGCAAGGTGGGTTGGACATGGTCAACCCGGTGGTGTTCTTTGTCACCATCTTTGTTAAATACAATTTGCAGTCCATATTTGTGGACGAGCCTTCCTGGTGGGAGTGTTCATGCAAGGACTGGCTCTTGCTGTTCTTGAGGCAGTGGGGGGAGGGGGGGAGGCCCGGCGATCTGAGGAGATCGCATGGGTATCTCCCTTCCTATGTCCCCCTGGCATTAAAGGTACTGAGGCAGTGGCGGATAACTGCCCTGGAGGTGGGCTCTTTGGGTCGGCGGGAGCTGTACTGAGGGTCATGGCCTCGGACATTTTGAAGCCCCTGTCTTTGAGGGACTGCCCTGAGAGGGTCCTCACGGAGGGGCTAGCCCTCTTGAATTCTTCTAGAATTCCAAGTAAGTTTTGGGATCTCGCATGGAGGTCGTTCCATGGACGACTCTATGTCCGTGCGAATCTCAAATACAGGAACCTGGGGGACAGGGACTGCCCCCGTCAGGAATGTGGTGGGACATTGGAGACCATGGACCATTTTCTGGTCCAATGTCCCTTCAACATGGAGGTTCTTACGAAGGTAGGGGGTGCCATTGGCTACCCCCGCCTTCCGGCCCTGACCTATGCTGAGCGAGTGTATGGTGATTTTGGGGTCCGCAGGGGATTTGAGTTATCGTCACTTTATTTAGTCAGCCTAGTTGTGCTTTATTACACTTGGCACGCTCGGTGTTTGGTGTCCACTAGGGACAAAATCCTGCCTGTGCATGAGGTGGTGGGCGGTATCTTTCGGGAGTTGGTGAAGGTGCGGGATCTGGAAAGGAGCAGGGTCGGGCCTGAGAGGTGTGCCCATTTATGGAGGGGGTTCCTCTTCCAGCCCCCTTAGGTCACGGCTCTGCCCCTCTCCATGGGTAGGGGCATCTATCCTTTTTCACCCCCTTAGATTTTGTTTATGGTATTTTTTTTGAAATAAGGCTACAGACATGTCTGACTATCATGTTCTTGCTCATACGTGGGTTGTAGGTATTTGTTGTTGTGATGGTGGGGTGTGTTGTGGGTTGGCGATGATCTGGACAGTAGTGGTTTCTATGGACTTTAATATCTCCCTACTGTACCAGTGAGCCGTTTTAAGTGTTTTTTTTTTTTTTTGGCAATGATCTGGGCAAGCTTTTCCTGATGGACTATAAAGACTTTCTCTTGTACCAGTGAGCCTGTTGTAAATACCTGTTCTGGTGCTATTTATTTATTTATTTTTTTTTTTTTCTTTATAGTTATTTCTTGGTGGGTGGAGGTCGGTGATTTGATGGTTTGTGTTTTGTTGTTTGTTTTTGTGTTATTTGGTTTATTTAGTTATTTTGTTTATTTTATATATTTGTTAACCTTTTGGTCGTAGTTTTATAAATAAAAAATTACCCCTCCTCGGTCTCAGTGCAGCTCCACCCACTGGCAGTAGTTCCGGCTCCTCCCACAGAGCTCATTCTGCTTCCTGCTGGAGAGGAGAGAAGACCTGTCTTCCAGAGCTCCTGTGTTCCAGCCTACCAGGACCAGCCTCCAGCCCCCAGCCCCCTGCCCCGGAAGAGGGGTGGGATGGCCTCCCTCAGCCCCGGAGGTGGACCGGCTTCCGGCCTCCGGAGGAGTCAACAGCACCTGCCCTCCAGCCAGACCACCGCCACCACCATCAGCAGGGAGGACCGTCTCTTCCTGGAGACCCAGGAGGGTCTCTCAGACTGGACAGCCCCTCAGCCAGGTGAGAATGAGGCAAGAACCAGGAGGAGGCGGGATAAAATCAAATCCCTGCTGGTGAGGATATCTCAGGCCTGCGTGGAAAAGATGACTACTCTCGCAGGCCTGAGGGAAAAGAGGGACAGGTGCTCCAGTAATAAGAGATCTGAATTCAAGGGGGCCATCACCACCCTAGGACTAGAAGTAAAAGAAATATGGGAATACCTGGGGGGCTTTTGCCAACGTGGGGCTGGAGAGGTGAACTTCCTAGAGGAGCTCCGGAGGACCCTCCAGCAGGCCAACCGGGAAGGGAGCCAGGCAGCGAGGAGGAGCGGGCGGTCTAAGAAGGGGTCCCAACCCCCCAAACAGCCAGGAAAGTCAGGGGAGCCTGGGTGCAGTGGGGGGGGGGCGAGTGCCGGTGGTGCAGGGCCCAGTATGGCCATAAAACCTGGGGAGGGTTCCCGGGAGCCGATCCCTCGGTCCGTGGAAGGGACTGGGGGGTTGGCGAAGTCCGGGGAGTCCAGTGATCCAGGAGGTCGCCGGGCCCAGGTGCCGCCGGCGGTACCCCCCCGCCATCTTCAGGTCAGCATACCCAGGCTCCCCCAGGATGGTCGCACTGCCACAGCTGAAGCCCGCCATGTGTCGGCTTCCATGACCCCTCAGCTTGCAGTGGAGCGGGAGGATCTGGCCATGGAAAGGCCAGGGACTGCTCCTGCGGCTGCTATGTCATCGGGAGAGAGGCAGACACATGGTGGAGGCATTGTGCTGCGGTCATCTGGAGGTAAACAGCTTGTGTGCAGTGTGGCCAAGATGGCGCCGGCTGTTGGGGGTGGAGTAGACCGGGACCCGGAAGTGACCGCCCAAGAACCGGAAGTGCCCCAGCCGGAACCGGAAGTGCCCCAGCCGGAACCGGAAGTGACCAGACCGAAACCGGAAGTGACCATACCGAAACCGGAAGTGCCCGTCCCGCGACCGGAAGTGCCCCCCCGCGAGTTTGCGGTGGTCGGTGGGGGCTCAGGGGACCTGGGGGATGAGAGGCCGGGGGTACAGGGGTGCCCAGCCCCGGACGCTGCAGCAGGCACCTCCAGGCACCCCCGGCAGGAGATGGACAGAGACGTTGAGGACGGTAAATTGGACGGTAAGCTGCCACCCCCCCAGGTCCCCATGGACACTGCCACAGGCCCCGAGGGGCTCCCTGCAGCACAGGCGGGGTGGGGGGAAAGTCAGGTGGGACCCCTCCCAGTGGACTGTATAGCATACGATTATATCCGGCAGTTGGAGGGGTCCCAGGGGGGCTCCCCCCCAGTACAGGTGGAGTCCCAAGGGGCTGGTGTGGTCGCGGAGGGGTCTGGGTGGGGGAGTTTGGTGGGGGTGGTACCCCCCTCTGCTGTGGTCCCGGGGGGGGGGAGCCTGTAGTCAGGCCAAAGGTGGTGGGTCAGGGTGGTCAGGGTATATCAGCGGGGGTGGGTGCAACACCACCGGCAGGGATGGGGGCCCCCCCGTCCCCCCCCACTTCTGGGGGTGCTGAGGGGGGTGCCCCACTTCCGGAGAACATCTTTCGGGGGTCTCCGGAGGCCAACTTATTGTCTGCCCTAAAGGGGGGTCGCTCTTTCGCCCAGGTGTTGGGCTCTCGTGCCCCTCTGGACCACCTGTACAGCCGGTTTGGCGCCCAGAATTTCCGCGCCCCCCCTGCTGACCAGGAGAGGACGCAGGGGTCGGCGTGGACGAGGGGTACAGGTGGTCCAGAGAGGAGGCGTAGGAATGTTGTCCAGCTTCGGTACGAGGGTCCGGACCCCTGCCCCGCTCGAGGTGAGGTGGTGGGCCTGGTACTCTCCTTGGGTTTTGGGGTGGATGACCTTTTTGCTGTCATCCATCCCACCAACACACGGGAGTTTGATATAAGTTTTGTCACTCCCGTGTGTATGGAACGCTTTATCACCGGCTTTGGGTTGGTGAGGGGCGTTGACCCTTGGAAGAGGTACAGGCTCATTCCCATCTCCAGGCAGGAGGAGGTTAAGAACATCACCATCCTGGTGAGGAATGAGTCGCTCCCTCCGGAGGACATTGCCACCTGGCTCGGGAGGTACGGGCAGTTGCAGACCCCCCTGAGGAAGAACCTTGATGAGCGCGGGGTCTGGACCGGGGCTTGGTTGACCAGGATCCGGCTCAAGAGGGAGGGCAACAGTGTTGCCCACCTCCCTGGCAGCGCCTTTCTAGGCAGAGACCGGATCCTGGCGTTCTACCCGGGACAGCCCCGTCGTTGCTTCAAGTGCGGCAGCCCGACCCACATGAGCTCGGACTGCACGGTGGTCAGATGTGGCCGGTGCCACGAGTTTGGCCACCAGTCCGAGTCATGTGGGAAGATATGCTGCAACTTGTGTGGTGAGATGGGGCACCCATTTAGCAGGTGTCCCAAAGCATATCGGGGTTCTTCCTCAGGGGGGGGACCTCCCGGGCCGGGAGCGGCCGAAGCCCCCCCGGCGAGTGATGGCCAGGGGGGTGGGGATCCTGGAGCCCCTAGTACTACTCCGGAGGGACCAACAGGCCCATTGCCTCAAAGAAGGCGGAGCAGGCGTGGGCGTGGGGCTCCCCCCCCAGGGGACACGGGCTCGGTTGGCCAGGAGGCTCCCGATCCTCCGGAGGGCGGAGCCGGTGGGGAGGAGTCGGGGAGGCCTGGGGGTCCCGGGCCTGAGGGTCCGGGGCCAGGGCCTTCCTCTCCTAATGTTGCAGGGCCGATCCCCATCCCCCTTCCCTTTCCCCCTCCTCACCATTGCCCCTCCCCTCCACCTGGCCCTCCATCTGTTTCCCCATGCCCTCCTCCCTCATCTTCCCCTCCTCGTACCCCCCCCCCTCGTCCCCCCCCTCCCAAGTCCCGTCCCCCCCCTTCCCCTTCTTCTTCCCGTCCAGCTAAGTCTGGTCCCCCCCCTGTCCTCTCCCCTGTCTCTGGCCCCCCTCCTGCCTCTTCCATTCCCCCCCCTTCTGGACCCAGAGTCTCCTCTGGCCCTGTGGCCATGGAGATGGAAGCTGCTCGAGCCTCATCCAAGAGGGAAATCTCGAGCAGCGGGTCCGAGGAGGGGGGTGGTGTAGTCATCTCGGAGAGGTGGCAGGAGTGGGAGCAGGTGAGACGCAAAAAGAAGAAGGGGAAGGCTGCCAGATCTGGGGGCGGGAAGTCCCCAGTGAAGGGTGGGGTTCCCCCAGGGGCACGAAGTGGGGTGTCCCTGGGGAACCCGTTTGGTATCTTCTCCTCCTCCTCGGGCTCAGAGGAGGAGGAAGTGTAGATATGTAAATATGTTTTTGTGTTTGTAGTATGAAGGAGAACATGACCACTTTCAATCATTCTGATGGCGGTACCCTCTCCAATACGGCTTGCGACCATTAATGTCGCAAGTATTCGTTCTGCGGGAGCTCGTTTTATGGCCTTCGATTTTCTCAGCCGTGTTGAAGCTGACATTTTGTTTTTGCAGGAGACCTGGCTGGCATCTGTGGCAGAGATGCATCTAGCAAAGAGGGAGTGGAGATGTGGGCCCTCCCTCTGGTCTCTTGCGGCCGAGCCCTGCAGTGGGGTTGCGGTCCTTTTTAAGACTGGTCCGGTGGCTTGCCGGCGAGTGATTGAAGTGGAGATCGGTAGATGTCTGGTGGTGGACGCTGTCGTGAGGGGGCAATTCCTCCGGCTCATAAATTTTTATGGGCCTCAAACTAGGAGGGAGAGGAGGAGCCTCCTTACGGCGGTTAAGCCTTATCTTTTTACGTCCCAGCAGGTGATTTTTGGTGGCGATTTCAATATGATCACTAGGCCCAAAGACCGGGCAGGTGCCGCCAACCCTCTGGGATATGATAGTATTTTTTTGAATAACGTAGTGAGGGAGGCCAGGTTGGTGGATGTGCACGTTCGTCACCTCCCCAACCTCACTGGTTTCACATTTTCCCGAGGTAGTAGTAAGAGTAGATTAGATAGGTTTTTTTTAAAGGAGGACTCTGTCTGCTCGGCTCCTGAGCTGCAGTCGGTAGAGTTCTCCGATCACTGTATGGTATCTGTGGCCCTGAATGTCGCTGACACTCCTCAGAAAGGGAGGGGTTTGTGGCGCCTGAATGGGTCGCTACTGGAGGATCCTGAGGTTAGGGAAGCCTATGAGGTTTTCTTCCTGGGCCAGACCTCGCTCCTTGAGGGCAACTGCTCCCGCCTTGAGTGGTGGGAAGTAGTTAAAAAGAGGTCTGGCGACTTTTTCCGGGAAATCTCTGGGTACAGGGCAGCTTCCAAGTACCAGGCTTACCAGAGACTACGCAGGCAGCTTGACCGCCTGGTGTCCTCTGGGGGCTCTCAGGAACAGATATCCGGTCTGAAGGCGCAGATGAAGGAGTGTCAGTACGACCGTCTCGCCTCCCTGGTTTTTGAGAGGGATTATGGGAAGTTTATCTCTCCTGATCCCTACAGGAGCTGTGGTGAGGTGGCGAGGTCGAGGGTCGTACATGGCCTGAAGGATGCCTCAGGATCTCTGGTCCGGTCCAGATCGGGGATCCTGGGTGTCGTCAGAGACCACTTTTCGGACCTCCTGAAGAAGCGGCCTCTAGACATGGAGAAAGTCAGGGAATTCCTTGATGAGACCCCGCTGGAAGTGGGGTCTGACCTTCCTGACTCTCTGACAGAAGAGATCTCGGTAGCTGAAGTTGAGCAGGCTATTAGCTCTTTAGCTTCTAAAAAGTCACCTGGGCCCGATGGGCTCACGGCCGAGTTCTACAAAACCTTTAAGAGCCTCTTGGCTCCTCATCTGAGGGACGTGTTTAGTGAATGTTTGGCCTATGGCCTGCTGCCTCCCTCAATGAGAAGGTCAGCTCTGATCCTACTGTCAAAGGGGAAAGATCCGTCTGTGGTGGAGAATTGGCGTCCGATCGCCCTTCTTACCACAGATAGGAAGATACTGGCAAAGATCTTGTTTACACGTCTGTCTGCTTTGGCGGGCAGGATGCTGTCTCCCTCTCAGCACTGCACAATTCCTGGCCGGGGCACTTTTAGTGCCGTCCTGAGCGTCCGGGAGGCTGTGGAAAGGTGCAGGGCTGATGGCAGCGAGCGGTATCTGCTTGCATTGGATCAGGCTAAGGCGTTTGATCGGGTGAACCACGAGTACCTTTGGCTGCTTCTGAGGAGATACGGTCTGCCTGATCAATTCGTTGATTGGCTGCAGGTATTGTATAGGGAAGCTGAGAGCTTCCCTCTTGTCAACGGTTGGGTGGGCCGGGCCTTTGCCGTGGACTCTGGCGTCCGGCAGGGGTGCCCGCTGAGCCCCCTCCTGTACATCTTTGCGGTCGACCCCTTCGTAAGGAGGCTAGACTGCGGGCGTCTGGGGGGGGTTCCGGTGGGACCTGTCGGGGGTCCGGTTTCGGCGGTGAGGGTTGTGGCCTATGCGGACGACGTCTCGGTGGTGGTATCTGGTCGTGAGGAGGCCCATTATGTGGAGTCCCAGATCGGGTGCTACTCTGAGGCGTCAGGCTCGCTGGTCAATTGGGACAAGAGTGAAGTTTTCTGGTTGGGGAAGGAGGGGGAGCAGTTCCCCCTTCCGGACGTGTTCCCCACGCCCGTACCAGAGATTCGAGTTCTTGGCATTCATTTCGGCCCGGGTGATTATCCCAAGCTAAACTGGGAGCGCAGGCTGGTGAGTGCCACTCGGAAGGTGAAGGCCTGGAAAGGTTGGAAACTTT
Source organism: Rana kukunoris (assembly GCA_029574335.1). Taxonomy (NCBI): domain Eukaryota; kingdom Metazoa; phylum Chordata; class Amphibia; order Anura; family Ranidae; genus Rana; species Rana kukunoris. Next base: position 216,265,505 of record CM056059.1, on the reverse strand, counting down.
CCCTGAGGGAAAGGGTAAGCTTGGTCAAGACGTACTTATTGCCTGAGTTTCTCTTTGTAAGCTATGTGTGTCTTTTGCCAGCATCTCTCTATGCTCGGGTCTATGGTCTGTTCTTCCTGCTGTTGTGGGGAAGCAGACTGAACCTGATCAAGAGGGAGGTCACATACCACCAGCGACGGCAAGGTGGGTTGGACATGGTCAACCCGGTGGTGTTCTTTGTCACCATCTTTGTTAAATACAATTTGCAGTCCATATTTGTGGACGAGCCTTCCTGGTGGGAGTGTTCATGCAAGGACTGGCTCTTGCTGTTCTTGAGGCAGTGGGGGGAGGGGGGGAGGCCCGGCGATCTGAGGAGATCGCATGGGTATCTCCCTTCCTATGTCCCCCTGGCATTAAAGGTACTGAGGCAGTGGCGGATAACTGCCCTGGAGGTGGGCTCTTTGGGTCGGCGGGAGCTGTACCTGAGGGTCATGGCCTCGGACATTTTGAAGCCCCTGTCTTTGAGGGACTGCCCTGAGAGGGTCCTCACGGAGGGGCTAGCCCTCTTGAATTCTTCTAGAATTCCAAGTAAGTTTTGGGATCTCGCATGGAGGTCGTTCCATGGACGACTCTATGTCCGTGCGAATCTCAAATACAGGAACCTGGGGGACAGGGACTGCCCCCGTCAGGAATGTGGTGGGACATTGGAGACCATGGACCATTTTCTGGTCCAATGTCCCTTCAACATGGAGGTTCTTACGAAGGTAGGGGGTGCCATTGGCTACCCCCGCCTTCCGGCCCTGACCTATGCTGAGCGAGTGTATGGTGATTTTGGGGTCCGCAGGGGATTTGAGTTATCGTCACTTTATTTAGTCAGCCTAGTTGTGCTTTATTACACTTGGCACGCTCGGTGTTTGGTGTCCACTAGGGACAAAATCCTGCCTGTGCATGAGGTGGTGGGCGGTATCTTTCGGGAGTTGGTGAAGGTGCGGGATCTGGAAAGGAGCAGGGTCGGGCCTGAGAGGTGTGCCCATTTATGGAGGGGGTTCCTCTTTCAGCCCCCTTAGGTCACGGCTCTGCCCCTCTCCATGGGTAGGGGCATCTATCCTTTTTCACCCCCTTAGATTTTGTTTATGGTATTTTTTTGAAATAAGGCTACAGACATGTCTGACTATCATGTTCTTGCTCATACGTGGGTTGTAGGTATTTGTTGTTGTGATGGTGGGGTGTGTTGTGGGTTGGCGATGATCTGGACAGTAGTGGTTTCTATGGACTTTAATATCTCCCTACTGTACCAGTGAGCCGTTTTAAGTGTTTTTTTTTGTTTTTTTTTTTTTTTTGGCAATGATCTGGGCAAGCTTTTCTGATGGACTATAAAGACTTTCTCTTGTACCAGTGAGCCTGTTGTAAATACCTGTTCTGGTGCTGTTTTTTTTTTTTTTTTTTTTTTTATAGTTATTTCTTGGTGGGTGGAGGTCGGTGATTTGATGGTTTGTGTTTTGTTGTTTGTTTTTGTGTTATTTGGTTTATTTAGTTATTTTGTTTATTTTATATATTTGTTAACCTTTTGGTCGTAGTTTTATAAATAAAAAATTACCCCTCCTCGGTCTCAGTGCAGCTCCACCCACTGGCAGTAGTTCCGGCTCCTCCCACAGAGCTCATTCTGCTTCCTGCTGGAGAGGAGAGAAGACCTGTCTTCCAGAGCTCCTGTGTTCCAGCCTACCAGGACCAGCCTCCAGCCCCCAGCCCCCTGCCCCGGAAGAGGGGTGGGATGGCCTCCCTCAGCCCCGGAGGTGGACCGGCTTCCGGCCTCCGGAGGAGTCAACAGCACCTGCCCTCCAGCCAGACCACCGCCACCACCATCAGCAGGGAGGACCGTCTCTTCCTGGAGACCCAGGTGGGTCTCTCAGACTGGACAGCCCCTCAGCCAGGTGAGAATGAAGCAAGAACCAGGAGGAGGCGGGATAAAATCAAATCCCTGCTGGTGAGGATATCTCAGGCCTGCGTGGAAAAGATGACTACTCTCGCAGGCCTGAGGGAAAAGAGGGACAGGTGCTCCAGTAATAAAAGATCTGAATTCAAGGGGGCCATCACCACCCTAGGACTAGAAGTAAAAGAAATATGGGAATACCTGGGGGGCTTTTGCCAACGTGGGGCTGGAGAGGCGAACTTCCTAGAGGAGCTCCGGAAGACCCTCCAGCAGGCCAACCGGGAAGGGAGCCAGGCAGCGAGGAGGAGTGGGCGGTCTAAGAAGGGGTCCCAACCCCCCAAACAGCCAGGAGAGTCAGGGGAGCCTGGGTGCAGTGGGGGGGGGGCGAGTGCCGGTGGTGCAGGGCCCAGTATGGCCATAAAACCTGGGGAGGGTTCCCGGGAGCCGATCCCTCGGTCCGTGGAAGGGACTGAGGGGTTGGCGAAGTCCGGGGAGTCCAGTGATCCAGGAGGTCGCCGGGCCCAGGTGCCGCCGGCGGTACCCCCCCGCCATCTTCAGGTCAGCATACCCAGGCTCCCCCAGGATGGTCGCACTGCCACAGCTGAAGCCCGCCATGTGTCGGCTTCCATGACCCCTCAGCTTGCAGAGGAGCGGGAGGATCTGGCCATGGAAAGGCCAGGGACTGCTCCTGCGGCTGCTATGTCATCGGGAGAGAGGCAGACACATGGTGGAGGCATTGTGCTGCGGTCATCTGGAGGGAAACAGCTTGTGTGCAGTGTGGCCAAGATGGCGCCGGCTGTTGGGGGTGGAGTAGACCGGGACCCGGAAGTGACCGCCCAAGAACCGGAAGTGCCCCAGCCGGAACCGGAAGTGCCCCAGACGGAACCGGAAGTGACCAGACCGAAACCGGAAGTGACCATACCGAAACCGGAAGTGCCCGTCCCGCGACCGGAAGTGCCCCCCCGCGAGTTTGCGGTGGTCGGTGGGGGCTCAGGGGACCTGGGGGATGAGAGGCCGGGGGTACAGGGGTGCCCAGCCCCGGACGCTGCAGCAGGCACCTCCAGGCACCCCCGGCAGGAGATGGACAGAGACGTTGAGGACGGTAAATTGGACGGTAAGCTGCCACCCCCCCAGGTCCCCATGGACACTGCCACAGGCCCCGAGGGGCTCCCTGCAGCACAGGCGGGGTGGGGGGAAAGTCAGGTGGGACCCCTCCCAGTGGACTGTATAGCATACGATTATATCCGGCAGTTGGAGGGGTCCCAGGGGGGCTCCCCCCCAGTACAGGTGGAGTCCCAAGGGGCTGGTGTGGTCGCGGAGGGGTCTGGGTGGGGGAGTTTGGTGGGGGTGGTACCCCCCTCTGCTGTGGTCCCGGGGGGGGGGGAGCCTGTAGTCAGGCCAAAGGTGGTGGGTCAGGGTGGTCAGGGTATATCAGCGGGGGTGGGTGCAACACCACCGGCAGGGATGGGGGCCCCCCCGTCCCCCCCCACTTCTGGGGGTGCTGAGGGGGGTGCCCCACTTCCGGAGAACATCTTTCGGGGGTCTCCGGAGGCCAACTTATTGTCTGCCCTAAAGGGGGGTCGCTCTTTCGCCCAGGTGTTGGGCTCTCGTGCCCCTCTGGACCACCTGTACAGCCGGTTTGGCGCCCAGAATTTCCGCGCCCCCCCTGCTGACCAGGAGAGGACGCAGGGGTCGGCGTGGACGAGGGGTACAGGTGGTCCAGAGAGGAGGCGTAGGAATGTTGTCCAGCTTCGGTACGAGGGTCCGGACCCCTGCCCCGCTCGAGGTGAGGTGGTGGGCCTGGTACTCTCCTTGGGTTTTGGGGTGGATGACCTTTTTGCTGTCATCCATCCCACCAACACACGGGAGTTTGATATAAGTTTTGTCACTCCCGTGTGTATGGAACGCTTTATCACCGGCTTTGGGTTGGTGAGGGGCGTTGACCCTTGGAAGAGGTACAGGCTCATTCCCATCTCCAGGCAGGAGGAGGTTAAGAACATCACCATCCTGGTGAGGAATGAGTCGCTCCCTCCGGAGGACATTGCCACCTGGCTCGGGAGGTACGGGCAGTTGCAGACCCCCCTGAGGAAGAACCTTGATGAGCGCGGGGTCTGGACCGGGGCTTGGTTGACCAGGATCCGGCTCAAGAGGGAGGGCAACAGTGTTGCCCACCTCCCTGGCAGCGCCTTTCTAGGCAGAGACCGGATCCTGGCGTTCTACCCGGGACAGCCCCGTCGTTGCTTCAAGTGCGGCAGCCCGACCCACATGAGCTCGGACTGCACGGTGGTCAGATGTGGCCGGTGCCACGAGTTTGGCCACCAGTCCGAGTCATGTGGGAAGATATGCTGCAACTTGTGTGGTGAGATGGGGCACCCATTTAGCAGGTGTCCCAAAGCATATCGGGGTTCTTCCTCAGGGGGGGGACCTCCCGGGCCGGGAGCGGCCGAAGCCCCCCCGGCGAGTGATGGCCGGGGGGGTGGGGATCCTGGAGCCCCTAGTACTACTCCGGAGGGACCAACAGGCCCATTGCCTCAAAGAAGGCGGAGCAGGCGTGGGCGTGGGGCTCCCCCCCCGGGGGACACGGGCTCGGTTGGCCAGGAGGCTCCCGATCCTCCGGAGGGCGGAGCCGGTGGGGAGGAGTCGGGGAGGCCTGGGGGTCCCGGGCCTGAGGGTCCGGGGCCAGGGCCTTCCTCTCCTAATGTTGCAGGGCCGATCCCCATCCCCCTTCCCTTTCCCCCTCCTCACCATTGCCCCTCCCCTCCACCTGGCCCTCCATCTGTTTCCCCATGCCCTCCTCCCTCATCTTCCCCTCCTCGTACCCCCCCCCCTCGTCCCCCCCCTCCCAAGTCCCGTCCCCCCCCTTCCCCTTCTTCTTCCCGTCCAGCTAAGTCTGGTCCCCCCCCTGTCCTCTCCCCTGTCTCTGGCCCCCCTCCTGCCTCTTCCATTCCCCCCCCTTCTGGACCCAGAGTCTCCTCTGGCCCTGTGGCCATGGAGATGGAAGCTGCTCGAGCCTCATCCAAGAGGGAAATCTCGAGCAGCGGGTCCGAGGAGGGGGGTGGTGTAGTCATCTCGGAGAGGTGGCAGGAGTGGGAGCAGGTGAGACGCAAAAAGAAGAAGGGGAAGGCTGCCAGATCTGGGGGCGGGAAGTCCCCAGTGAAGGGTGGGGTTCCCCCAGGGGCACGAAGTGGGGTGTCCCTGGGGAACCCGTTTGGTATCTTCTCCTCCTCCTCGGGCTCAGAGGAGGAGGAAGTGTAGATATGTAAATATGTTTTTGTGTTTGTAGTATGAAGGAGAACATGACCACTTTCAATCATTCTGATGGCGGTACCCTCTCCAATACGGCTTGCGACCATTAATGTCGCAAGTATTCGTTCTGCGGGAGCTCGTTTTATGGCCTTCGATTTTCTCAGCCGTGTTGAAGCTGACATTTTGTTTTTGCAGGAGACCTGGCTGGCATCTGTGGCAGAGATGCATCTAGCAAAGAGGGAGTGGAGATGTGGGCCCTCCCTCTGGTCTCTTGCGGCCGAGCCCTGCAGTGGGGTTGCGGTCCTTTTTAAGACTGGTCCGGTGGCTTGCCGGCGAGTGATTGAAGTGGAGATCGGTAGATGTCTGGTGGTGGACGCTGTCGTGAGGGGGCAATTCCTCCGGCTCATAAATTTTTATGGGCCTCAAACTAGGAGGGAGAGGAGGAGCCTCCTTACGGCGGTTAAGCCTTATCTTTTTACGTCCCAGCAGGTGATTTTTGGTGGCGATTTCAATATGATCACTAGGCCCAAAGACCGGGCAGGTGCCGCCAACCCTCTGGGATATGATAGTATTTTTTTGAATAACGTAGTGAGGGAGGCCAGGTTGGTGGATGTGCACGTTCGTCACCTCCCCAACCTCACTGGTTTCACATTTTCCCGAGGTAGTAGTAAGAGTAGATTAGATAGGTTTTTTTTAAAGGAGGACTCTGTCTGCTCGGCTCCTGAGCTGCAGTCGGTAGAGTTCTCCGATCACTGTATGGTATCTGTGGCCCTGAATGTCGCTGACACTCCTCAGAAAGGGAGGGGTTTGTGGCGCCTGAATGGGTCGCTACTGGAGGATCCTGAGGTTAGGGAAGCCTATGAGGTTTTCTTCCTGGGCCAGACCTCGCTCCTTGAGGGCAACTGCTCCCGCCTTGAGTGGTGGGAAGTAGTTAAAAAGAGGTCTGGCGACTTTTTCCGGGAAATCTCTGGGTACAGGGCAGCTTCCAAGTACCAGGCTTACCAGAGACTACGCAGGCAGCTTGACCGCCTGGTGTCCTCTGGGGGCTCTCAGGAACAGATATCCGGTCTGAAGGCGCAGATGAAGGAGTGTCAGTACGACCGTCTCGCCTCCCTGGTTTTTGAGAGGGATTATGGGAAGTTTATCTCTCCTGATCCCTACAGGAGCTGTGGTGAGGTGGCGAGGTCGAGGGTCGTACATGGCCTGAAGGATGCCTCAGGATCTCTGGTCCGGTCCAGATCGGGGATCCTGGGTGTCGTCAGAGACCACTTTTCGGACCTCCTGAAGAAGCGGCCTCTAGACATGGAGAAAGTCAGGGAATTCCTTGATGAGACCCCGCTGGAAGTGGGGTCTGACCTTCCTGACTCTCTGACAGAAGAGATCTCGGTAGCTGAAGTTGAGCAGGCTATTAGCTCTTTAGCTTCTAAAAAGTCACCTGGGCCCGATGGGCTCACGGCCGAGTTCTACAAAACCTTTAAGAGCCTCTTGGCTCCTCATCTGAGGGACGTGTTTAGTGAATGTTTGGCCTATGGCCTGCTGCCTCCCTCAATGAGAAGGTCAGCTCTGATCCTACTGTCAAAGGGGAAAGATCCGTCTGTGGTGGAGAATTGGCGTCCGATCGCCCTTCTTACCACAGATAGGAAGATACTGGCAAAGATCTTGTTTACACGTCTGTCTGCTTTGGCGGGCAGGATGCTGTCTCCCTCTCAGCACTGCACAATTCCTGGCCGGGGCACTTTTAGTGCCGTCCTGAGCGTCCGGGAGGCTGTGGAAAGGTGCAGGGCTGATGGCAGCGAGCGGTATCTGCTTGCATTGGATCAGGCTAAGGCGTTTGATCGGGTGAACCACGAGTACCTTTGGCTGCTTCTGAGGAGATACGGTCTGCCTGATCAATTCGTTGATTGGCTGCAGGTATTGTATAGGGGAGCTGAGAGCTTCCCTCTTGTCAACGGTTGGGTGGGCCGGGCCTTTGCCGTGGACTCTGGCGTCCGGCAGGGGTGCCCGCTGAGCCCCCTCCTGTACATCTTTGCGGTCGACCCCTTCGTAAGGAGGCTAGACTGCGGGCGTCTGGGGGGGGTTCCGGTGGGACCTGTCGGGGGTCCGGTTTCGGCGGTGAGGGTTGTGGCCTATGCGGACGACCTCTCGGTGGTGGTATCTGGTCGTGAGGAGGCCCATTATGTGGAGTCCCAGATCGGGTGCTACTCTGAGGCGTCAGGCTCGCTGGTCAATTGGGACAAGAGTGAAGTTTTCTGGTTGGGGAAGGAGGGGGAGCAGTTCCCCCTTCCGGACGTGTTCCCCACGCCCGTACCAGAGATTCGAGTTCTTGGCATTCATTTCGGCCCGGGTGATTATCCCAAGCTAAACTGGGAGCGCAGGCTGGTGAGTGCCACTCGGAAGGTGAAGGCCTGGAAAGGTTGGAAACTTTCCCTGAGGGAAAGGGTAAGCTTGGTCAAGACGTACTTATTGCCTGAGTTTCTCTTTGTAAGCTATGTGTGTCTTTTGCCAGCATCTCTCTATGCTCGGGTCTATGGTCTGTTCTTCCTGCTGTTGTGGGGAAGCAGACTGAACCTGATCAAGAGGGAGGTCACATACCGCCAGCGACGGCAAGGTGGGTTGGACATGGTCAACCCGGTGGTGTTCTTTGTCACCATCTTTGTTAAATACAATTTGCAGTCCATATTTGTGGACGAGCCTTCCTGGTGGGAGTGTTCATGCAAGGACTGGCTCTTGCTGTTCTTGAGGCAGTGGGGGGAGGGGGGGAGGCCCGGCGATCTGAGGAGATCGCATGGGTATCTCCCTTCCTATGTCCCCCTGGCATTAAAGGTACTGAGGCAGTGGCGGATAACTGCCCTGGAGGTGGGCTCTTTGGGTCGGCGGGAGCTGTACCTGAGGGTCATGGCCTCGGACATTTTGAAGCCCCTGTCTTTGAGGGACTGCCCTGAGAGGGTCCTCACGGAGGGGCTAGCCCTCTTGAATTCTTCTAGAATTCCAAGTAAGTTTTGGGATCTCGCATGGAGGTCGTTCCATGGACGACTCTATGTCCGTGCGAATCTCAAATACAGGAACCTGGGGGACAGGGACTGCCCCCGTCAGGAATGTGGTGGGACATTGGAGACCATGGACCATTTTCTGGTCCAATGTCCCTTCAACATGGAGGTTCTTACGAAGGTAGGGGGTGCCATTGGCTACCCCCGCCTTCCGGCCCTGACCTATGCTGAGCGAGTGTATGGTGATTTTGGGGTCCGCAGGGGATTTGAGTTATCGTCACTTTATTTAGTCAGCCTAGTTGTGCTTTATTACACTTGGCACGCTCGGTGTTTGGTGTCCACTAGGGACAAAATCCTGCCTGTGCATGAGGTGGTGGGCGGTATCTTTCGGGAGTTGGTGAAGGTGCGGGATCTGGAAAGGAGCAGGGTCGGGCCTGAGAGGTGTGCCCATTTATGGAGGGGGTTCCTCTTCCAGCCCCCTTAGGTCACGGCTCTGCCCCTCTCCATGGGTAGGGGCATCTATCCTTTTTCACCCCCTTAGATTTTGTTTATGGTATTTTTTTGAAATAAGGCTACAGACATGTCTGACTATCATGTTCTTGCTCATACGTGGGTTGTAGGTATTTGTTGTTGTGATGGTGGGGTGTGTTGTGGGTTGGCGATGATCTGGACAGTAGTGGTTTCTATGGACTTTAATATCTCCCTACTGTACCAGTGAGCCGTTTTAAGTGTTTTTTTTTTTTTTTTTTTTGGCAATGATCTGGGCAAGCTTTTCTGATGGACTATAAAGACTTTCTCTTGTACCAGTGAGCCTGTTGTAAATACCTGTTCTGGTGCTATTTTTCTTTTTTGTATAGTTATTTCTTGGTGGGTGGAGGTCAGTGATTTGATGGTTTGTGTTTTGTTGTTTGTTTTTGTGTTATTTGGTTTATTTAGTTATTTTGTTTATTTTATATATTTGTTAACCTTTTGGTCGCAGTTTTATAAATAAAAAAATTACCCCTCCTCGGTCTTCGCCTTCCGCCGGGGGGGTACACCTACCCCCCCCCGGTCTTCGCCGCCGCCTTCCGCCGGGGAGAGAGACACCCACCGATGCTCTCCGCCATGTTCGGCCAGGCCCCCTACCCCAAATCAAGCTCTTTTCCATCCGGGGGGGGGCCGGCGGAAATGGCGGAGAACAACGGGGGCGTCGCCACTCCTCGGTCTTCTAGCCGTCTTCTGCCGGGGGGGGGAAACACCCACCCATGCTCTCCGCCATGCTCGACTGTGCCCCCACCCCAAAATGAAGCTCTTTTACATCCGGGGGGGGCCGGCCGAAAACAGCGGAGAACAACGGGGGTGTCGCCCCACCTCGGGCTCCTCCGCTTCTGCCTGGCTCCTCCCAGGGCTTCTTTCGCCGTCTTCCGCCGGAGGGCGCCACTCTCCGGGCTTCTCGACGTTGTCTTCCGCCGCGGGGGCCAGGCCTTCTTCTTTGCCGCCCCCTTCGATTTTTTCGGCCTGGACGGGGGTCGCACATCCCATCCAGGACTTGGACGTGGCGGGCTTCTCGTCGCCGTTTTCTGCCGCTGCCCCCTTCACCACGAAGCTCCGTGCTTGTTTGATGAGGGCAGCGGGCTTCCGTCGTCTTCTCCGGGGCGAGGGTCGTACATCCCACCCCGGATTTCGTCGCCGTCTTCTGCCGCTGCCCCCTTCACCACGAAGCTCCGTGCTTGTTTGATGAGGGCAGCGGGCTTCCGTCGCAGTCTTCCGCCGCGGGGTGACACTCGCGGGCTTCTTCTTCCATTCGATGTTGACACGGCGAGGTCCGGCGCTGAAATGCCTTCTGAGCGGCGGGCAAGGACTTATATTGGCATTGGGCGTGGGCGTGGTTATGCCAACATGTGACCTTAACCCATGTGACAGTGATGTCACGTCACATCACTGTCACATGGGTTAAGGTCACATGTTGGCATAACCACGCCCACGCCCAATGCCAATATAAGTCCTTGCCCGCCGCTCAGAAGGCATTTCAGCGCCGGACCTCGCCGTGTCAACATCGAATGGAAGAAGAAGCCCGCGAGTGTCACCCCGCGGCGGAAGACTGCGACGGAAGCCCGCTGCCCTCATCAAACAAGCACGGAGCTTCGTGGTGAAGGGGGCAGCGGCAGAAGACGGCGACGAAATCCGGGGTGGGATGTACGACCCTCGCCCCGGAGAAGACGCCGGAAGCCCGCTGCCCTCATCAAACAAGCACGGAGCTTCGTGGTGAAGGGGGCAGCGGCAGAAGACGGCGACGAGAAGCCCGCCACGTCCAAGTCCTGGATGGGATGTGCGACCCCCGTCCAGGCCGAAAAAATCGAAGGGGGCGGCAAAGAAGAAGGCCTGGCCCCCGCGGCGGAAGACAACGTCGAGAAGCCCGGAGAGTGGCGCCCTCCGGCGGAAGACGGCAAAAGAAGGCCTGGCCCCCAGTAGGAGCCAGGCAGAAGCCGGCGACGAAATCCGGGGTGGGATGTACGACCCTCGCCCCGGAGAAGACGACGGAAGCCCGCTGCCCTCATCAAACAAGCACGGAGCTTCGTGGTGAAGGGGGCAGCGGCAGAAGACAGCGACGAGAAGCCCGCCACGTCCAAGTCCTGGATGGGATGTGCGACCCCCGTCCAGGCCGAAAAATTCGAAGGGGGCGGCGGCAGAAGACCCTCAAAGTTAAAACCACCTTCACCAGGTGAATGGGTAGGGGTACGATGTACCCCATACTCATTCACATAGGGTGGGGGCCCGAAATCTGGGGGCCACCTTATTAAACGGGGCTCCCAGATTCTGATTGGCTCCCGCCCGCATACCCCGACAACCAATGGCTAGGGTTGTCGGGAAGAGGCTCTTGTCCCGATCGACATGGGGACAAGAGTGCTTTGGGGTGGGGGGGCAGCGCCCCCCTCCCCCAAAGCACACACTCCCCCATGTCGAGGGCATGTGGTCTGGTACGGCTCAGGAGGGGGGGGGGGGCGCTCGCTCGTCCCCACCCCCATTCCTGTCCGGCCAGACTGCATGCCTGGGATGAGGGCTTGGTACGGATCTGGGGGGGAACCCCACGCCGATTTTGGCGTGGGTTAACCCCTCACGTTCCGGACCAAGCCGGAGAGCCTATTGTACCCCTGGGGGGGAAGCCGCGCCGGTTTCACATTTGAAATTTGGCGCGGAGTTCCCCTTCAGTGTCAGCGCAGCCCGAGAACAGCTCGGAGCTTGCCGTGCGCCGCTCCAGGCAGTGCAAACACTGCTACGCCGCCTGGTATTTACCAAGGATTTCCCGGCGTACTGAAGAGGCGCGCGGTGAGCTCCGATTTTTCCCTCTGCGCATGCCCAGTATGCAAGTGAACCTTCCGAGGTTCTAGCGTACTTTGCAAGCGCACGGGGATCGGGTCCCAAAAGTCACTTTCCCTTTCAAATCGGCCCGCCACACAAGTTTAAACACATGTCACAACACTTCCCCTGCATCACCCCCCTCCCTCCCCTCATAAACTCCCGCCCGAATCCCCGATGTTTACATTACTAAATGCCGCACGCCAGCTCTGTACTGGCGTGCTGTGCGCCCTCTTCTGGGCGCATTAGGCACTTTAGTAAATGAGGAAACACGCTGCACTGGCAGCGTGTTTCTTTGGTAAATGTCAAAAACAGGTTTACTCCTGCTTGTGCACCATGAGTCTTGGCGCACAGGCTTGGTAAATCAGCCCCATTGTTTTTTAAATGCCGAAAAATGATTGTGTGTATGTGGCATAAGGGCTCACACTGTAAGGGGTGCTCATTGTTTTACAAAAAGTTCTAATTTAACACTGGTCAATGATGCCTAAGCTATGATTTACATAAATATACTGAGACCTTCAAAATGCAAAAGACATTCTTGGTGCACAGTTGGATACCTGGCCCAAAGGTAGCTCAAAATTTAACTCAACTTTATCATAGCACCACAAATTTAAAATGCTATTTAACCACTTAAGACCCGGACCAAAATGCAGGTAAAAGACCTTGCCTCTTTTTGCGATTCGGCACTGAGTCGTTTTAACTGAAAATTGCGCGGTCGTGCGACATGGCTCCCAAACAAAATTGGCGTCCTTTTTTCCCCACAAATAGAGCTTTCTTTTGGTGGTATTTGATCACCTCTGCGGTTTTTATTTTTTGCGCTATAAACAAAAATAGAGCGACAATTTTGAAAAAAATTTAATATTTTTTACTTTTTGCTATAATAAATATCCCCCCAAAATATATCTAACATTTTTTTTCCTCAGTTTAGGCCGATACCTATTCTTCTACCTATTTTTGGTAAAAAAAATCGCAATAAGTGTTTATTGGTTGGTTTTCGCTAAATTTATAGCATTTACAAAATAAGGGATAGTTTTATTTCATTTTTATAAAACTTTTTTTTTTCTACTAATGGCGGCGATCAGCGATTTTTTTCGTGACTGCGACATTATGGCGGACACTTCGGACAATTTTGACTCATTTTTGGGACAATTGTCATTTTCACAGCAAAAAATGCATTTAACCTCCTTGGCGTTTTTCCCGTGTCTGACACGGGGTAAAAATTTGCTGCTACTATTGTTGATCCCGTGTCAGACACGGGCTCGCCTCGCAGAATCCAGAGACTGTTTACTTACCTTCTCCCTGGATCCAGCGATGCATCCCCGCTGTGTGAGCGAGCGGGTGCTCGCTTAATTCACACAGCGTCCCCGTGTGCCGCCGAGCTCCGTTCCCTGCGACGTTACGTCGCACGGGGACGGAGAACGGCGCCAAATTCAAAAATGTAAACAAACACTATACATACAGTACAATGTAATCTTATAGATTACAGTACTGTATGTAAAAAATACACACCCCCCATGTCCCTAGTGGTCTGCCCAGTGCCCTGCATGTCATTTTATATAATAAAAACTTTTCTTTCTCCCTGCAAACTGTAGATTGCCCATAGCAACCAAAAGTGTCCCTTTATGGCAAAAATTGTTTTAGAGCAGCTAAAAAACAGCGATAATAAATTATAATCACTTGCAGAATTTAGCGATAGCGATCTGTGGGGAAATTCGTCATAAAAAAAAAAAATTATGACAGCAAAAATTCTGCAACTGAGCAAATTTCAGTGATTTTGATTTGATTACATTATTGAATAATTTTTACTATAATTATATTATTATTTGTTATAATTTTTTATAATTATTTATTATATTATAATTTTTAATAAAAAAAAAAAAAAAAAATCATACCCGGGATGCCTATTAGACTCTTGTTTAGATAGATTTAAGTAAGTACTTACTAAGAATTGCAGGCCTATAATACATAACACCACATTTCCTTGCAAAACAATTGCAACGCTTTTGGTACAAAATTCCAGACAGAATCATAACGCCAGGGAGGTTAAATTGCATTGTTTACTGTGAAAATGACAGTTGCAGTTTGGGAGTTAACCACAAGGGGGCGCTGTAGGGGTTATGTGTTCCCTGTGTGTGTTTACAACTGTAGGGGGGTGTGGTTGTAGGTGTGACGTCATCAATCGCGTCCCCCTATAACAGGGATGACACGATCGATGCTGCCGCCACAGTGAAGCACTCCCGCGGTCCCAGTCACGGAGCTTCGGACCGGGTCACGGGAGCTCGCCGCGGGCGCGCGCCCACGACCCACGGCTGGGTACTAAAACTGGCGTAAATATACGTGGATGTGCCCAGCCGTGCCATTCTGCCGACGTATATGTGCAGGAGGCGGTCCTTAAGAAGTTAATTCATTAATTTAATAGGAAAGCAAACTTACCTATTCATCCATGTCTTCATGCTTCATTTTGTTGGAAAATAATTTTAAAAACACCCCCTAGCATTTCTAGCCATGACCACCTTGAGTAAGGGTAGATGATTCATGTAGTATTCACTACCTGAAATCCATATGACCTTAGCTCAGGTATGAAGGCAGGAGGGTGCGCTAAGCTGAGAAAACCCCTCCTCCACTTGAAAAAAAAATGACTATGAGATGTATGACATCATTTTGCCCTGGGCCAGAAACCAGGAAGCAACTTAAGAAGTAGATAAAAAAAGTAGATATAATATACCTTCCTAACAGTAGCATCATAAGGATTAAAAAAAGTTAATGCTTGCTGATTAAAAGAGTTTTTATTTCCACTTCATTATACATTATGATACTTGTAGGCTTATTGTATTATTTCATGCTCCTTTTTGCATTTTAGGACCACTGTGGCCAGGCTGCAAACAGCAGCACCTTCCGTGTCATCACTGAGAACATCCCATGTGGCACCACAGGGACAACATGCTCTAAGAGTATTAAAGTCTTCATGGAGGTAAAAGACTTATTAGCATTATCGTCTATATCAAAATTTCAAGTGTAATAAAGGTATTTGTTATAATTCTTTTTACTCTCTGACATGCCTATATTTCCATTCACAGAACTATGAACTTGTTCTTACTGAGGAGCACATTGAAGTGGTAGAAAGGGGTATTGGAGGAGTTGTGCCCTACAAGGTCCGGCACATGGGTATCTACCTCATCATTGAGGCTGACAATGGACTCATCCTGATGTGGGACAAAAAGACAAGCATTTTTATCAAGCTCAGCAAAGAGTTTGAGGTAAAACATCAAGTTCTACAGTATTATTTCAAAAGTGTTGTGTAAAAATAACCAATAGTAACTTGATGTAAACAGAGATATTCTCACTCAGTATTTGATACATATTAAAGCTAAGCGCCAGAGAAACTGAAACAGGAGGGAAATGGATTTTTATTTCCCTCCATCCAGTCTTGAGGTTTATACAGTTCTGCCTGCCACACAGCATAGCCTTGCCTGGCAGGGCAGACAGCATAATAATTTAGTTTGCTGTAGTTCAGTAACATTTACAGGTTGTGGGCCTCCCCTAACCAGTGAGTGGACAGTAATGAAGCAGTAGACTGATGAGCTCATCTCTGCTCTCTCCTCATCTCAGCATGTTTTTTGCTGTTGCATGAAACCTGAAAGGCTGATTGGCTTATTGTGCCGCTTTTCCTTTTCTCAGCCTGAGCTCTGCTGTACAGGGACTGCTATCAAGTCAAATTCAAGTACTTGCATTCATTTGTGTCTTAAATCTGCCTGTTTAAGCTTCAGGGATTCCTTTAACCACTTCAGCCCCAAACCTTTTGTCAGCTTAAAGACCGGAGGTCTTTTTGCGATTCGGCACTGCGTTGCTTTAACTGACAATTGCGCGGTCGTGCGACGTGTTTTCCAAACAAAATTTACGTCCTTTTTTTCCCCACAAATATAGCTTTCTTTTGGTGGTATTTGATCACCTCTGCGTTTTTTTATTTTTTGTGCTATAAACAAAAAATAGGGACAATTTTGAAAAAAAAAGCAATATTTTTTACTTTTTGCTATAATAAATATCCCCAAAAAATATATATAAAAAAATGTTTTTCCCTCAGTTTAGGCCGATACGTATTCTTCTACATATTTTTGGTAAAATAAATCACAATAAGCGTTTTATTGATTATTGGTTTGCGCAAAAGTTATAGCGTTTACAAAATAGGGGATAGTTTTATGGCATTTTTATTAAAACATAATGGCGGTGATCAACGATTTTTATCATGACTGCAACATTATGGCCGACACATCAGACATTTTTGACACATTTTTGGGACCATTGTCATTTTTACAGCGAACAGTGCTATAAAAATGTACTCATTACTGGGAAAATGACAATGGCAGTGAATGGGTTAACCACTAAGTGGCACTGTAAGGGTTAAGTGTGCCCTAGTGAGTGAGTGAGTGGGGGTATGGGCTACACGTGACAAGGCAGTGATCACCGCTTCCGATTACAGGAAGCGGTGATCACTGTCATTGCCACTAGGCAGAGCGGGGAGATGCTGATGTAAACAAGCAAGCTTCGTCCTTACCGTGAGATGATCGCGAGTATCCCTACGGTGATCGAGTCCGTAGGGACACGCGGTCGAGCTCACGGAGCTTGCGGCGGGCGTGCACCACCACTGGCATGCTCACGTCCACAATGCCGCGATCTTAAATGGGACGTACAGGTACGTCCTCCTGTGCAAGCCATGTTGTCAACGTATATCGTCGTGCGCTGGTTTGCAAGCAGTTAATTTCTGTAATCTTTCGACTTCATTTAAGCTCATTTAGGCTAAACAAAAATTCCTGTTATGTTAAAAAGAATGATGTAAAAAAAAATAATGGTTTTAATCCTTGTGTATGTCATAATTCAATTCAATGATGAACAAAGTACTGATGCTTTTTTTGCTTACAGGGCAAGGTTTGCGGTTTGTGTGGTAACTATGATGGAAATGGAAACAATGACTTTACAACAAGGAGCCAATCTGTAGTTGGAGACATTGCTGAGTTTGGCAATAGTTGGAAAATCGCTCAGTCATGTCCAGATGCCAATGTACACAAAGATGCCTGCACTGTCAACCCATACAGGAAATCCTGGGCACAGAGAAAATGTAACATCATCAAAAGTCTGGTTTTCTCTGCTTGCCATGCTCAGGTGTGGATAACAATTATATAACGTTTTTTTTTATTATTATTATTATACATGATTTATAAAATGCCAACAGTTTGCAACGTAAGGGCAGACAGTACAACTACAATACAATTTGATACAAGAGGAATCAGAGGGCCCTGCTCATCAGAGCTTACAATCTAGGAGGGAGGGTCAAGTGATACAAAAGGTAATAACTGTGGGGGATGAGCTGATGGAGAAAAGAAAATTACAGTTGTTAGGTGTGGGTAGGATGAACTTCTTTAAAGAAATTTTTTTTCAGGGATCGCCTAAAAGTGGAAAGAGTAAGGCCTCGTACACACGACTGAGAATCTCATCGTAAAAGAAACATCGTTTTCCTCGACGAGTTCCTGGTCAGGCTTGTCGAGAATCTTGTCAAGCTTTCTTTGCATACACACTGTCAAGACAAAATCTTGTCGTTCTCAAACGCGGTGACGTATGACGGCACTATAAAGGGGAAGGGGAACCCTTGGGGCTGCTTTTGCTGATCTCATGTTCTGCGTGTTAGTAAAAGTTTGGTGAGAGACGATTCGCGCTTTTCAGTCTGTTACAGCGTGATGAATTTGCTACAGTATCTCCATTACGAACGCTACTTTTACTGAAGGTGTGCTCCTGTCTCATACTTTATTCTGAGCATGCGCGCATTTCTAAGCATACACACAAACGTGTTTCTTGTCGTAAACCAGTCCGATGAGAAACACATCGAGGAGATTGAGACTCCCGATGAGAAAAAAGACAACATGTTCTCTTTTTTTCTCGTTGAGATCCACGACAGTTTTCTCGAAGAAAAACGTACACACGACCGTTTTCCTCTGCAAAAAAGCTCTGCCACCAATTTGATGAATTTTGATTTGATGGATTTTGTCGAGGAAAACGGTCGTGTGTACAAGGCCTAAAAGATAGACAGAGAGGCTCGGAAAAGTCCTAGAGGCAGACATGGGAGGAGGTGACAATGGAACTAAAGAGCAAGAGGTCTTGGAAGGAACAAAGAGAACAATTTGATTGGTATTTTGAGACTAGGTTATTGATGTAGCTGGGAGCCAAGTTGTGAATGGCCTTGTAAATTATTCTTAGCATTTTAAATTTAACTTGTTGGGTAAGAGGCAGCCAATGGAGGGACTAGAGAGGAGTAGCAGGCGCTGAGCTGTTTGTAAAGGCACAATATTTAAAGGAATATTTCATTTTTATTATTTCAGTTTAAGCATTCTTAAAATCACTGATCCTGAAAAAGCTGCAGTTTTTATAACTTTTTTTTGGATTGATACATGTGCAATACCCGGGTCCCCATACACCTTTTATGGCAATAACTTGCATATAAGCCTTTAATATAAGCACTTTTGGTTTTTTAATGTTGGTGTCCCATAGACTTTAATGGTGTTCGGATGTTCGAACAATTTTTTTGCCTGTTCGCATGTTCTGCTGCGAATCAAACTGCTTGGCTCATCCATAGGTGCAATGGTTGTGCCATTGATCTTGACAGAGAAGTCAGGGGAAGGAGCAAATGAGGGAGAAAATATTATGAGCTCAGTTTTGGACAGGTTGAGTTTGAGGAAGAGTTGTGACAGTCAGACTGATATGTTGGTTAATAAATTAGTGATGCGTCAGGAGACTGATGTTGAGCTGAGGCTGAGGAGTAGAAACAAAGATTTGGGTGTAGTCAGCATGAAAGTTTTATTGAAAGCCATTGAAGGCTATCAGCTGACCCAGGATGAAGGTGTAGATCGAGAATAGTAGAGGTCCAAGAGCAGAACCTTAAGGGACCTCAATAGAGAAAGGAAGAGGAGTGGAGGAAGTAGAATTGTAAGTGACACTGAAGGTGCGGTGGGATAGATAGGATGAGACATAACAAAGAGCACATATACTTATTACTCTTTTTATATACTATATATATATATATATATATATATATATATATAATGTGATAATGTCACAGATGGGTTGATTTATTTTCTGCTAATAGTATCACAGTACAAAAATATGATTTTCAGCAAATTGTGTAACAGTATGTTTAGAAGCATGTGGAGCAAGCAATGGATCTGTACGGATTAGCAAGCATTGCAACAAAGTGGAGAATATAAAGAACGGTATAGGGCATTTGCTGTCCTATTTGCAGAAACTCAGGGAAAGAAACCCCTGACCCTTTTTTTTACCAAGTCAATATCAGACACTTTTACACCCTTCCAGCCCAAGCCAATTTTCAGCTTTCAGCGCTGTCATGATTTGAATGACAATTGCGTGGTCATGCAACACTGTACCCAAATGAGATTTTTAGCATTTTATTTCACACAATAAGAGATTTTATTTGGTGGTATTTAAAGTGGATGTAAACCCACTCTCATCCTTTCTAAACTACTGCCATAGTGCTGATCTATAGGGATATGCATGCCTCCTGGATGTATCCTTACCTGTCAAATGTTTCTTCTCTGTCTGTTATAAGAACTGAAAAACTGCAGATTCTGTGGGTGGATCTGTTGTCTGGAGCATTGTGGGTGGAGTCGTGATGTCAGTAGACTCCCCGCCCACCTCCTGTGTATTCCTTCCTAAATTCTGCTATGATCACTAACATCCAGTCAAAATCCAGAAAAGTAACCACATTAGTTCAGAAAAGGAGTGGGGGTGGGAAATAAAAAAATAATGCCTGTCTCCAGGCTAGTGCATGAGATATGTAAATAACCTGTCACTCACAGCAAGGGGGTGGAACGGACCAAGGTTTTTCGCTGTAAGTCCATTTTATTTTACTGAAAAATAAAAGAGGATTGTTCAGAGCTGGATTAACTATGTGTGGCAAGACTAAGTACAGATGATAGGAAATCTTATACTGTACATTGTGACATAACAAAAAAATCAGGTTTACATCCACTTTAAACACTGCTGGGTTTTGAATTTTTTCCTAAGTAAGCCAAAAAGGAAAAAAAGTGTAAAAACAAAAAAAAAAAGACGCTATTAAAAAATATTTCTTCATAAATTTAGGCCAGACTGTATTCTGCTACATTTCTTTGGTAAAAATATCCCAAATTGGTGTATATTATTTAGTCTGTAATTTTTTGTCCAAATCTTTTTTGGAAAATTAAGAAATTAAACATTTATTTTCATATTTTTTAAAAATGTTTTGAATACTGTCACCAGTGCAGTATGCTGTCATCATAACTGGTGTGGCGGTGATCAGGGACATTTTTTTTTTATTACATTTATTTATTTTTGTTAAGCTTAGAAAAGGAGCAGTAGTTAAGGTATTTTATGAGCAAGAAGGAAATACAATTGTTATTTGAACAGTCTAAAGAAGATTGTAATAGGCTTACTTCAGTTGGTATCTGTTTAGAGATCTGACTACATTAAGGTGTAAATCCAACCTACTGTAACACTAAAATCCCTGCATCTATAGACATCTATGATCTAAAACTAACCTATCTAGACTTGTAAAGAAGAAATCAGTATACATACCTTTTTTGAAGCCAATCCGGTCTCCGGCCACAGAAGCTCTACAGAGGACACAGCCGACAACGGCTGTGAAATGAGTTACTAAGGCTTCTGTTGCCGGATGTGTCCTCTGCACCTGCCTCTACAGTGAAGCCGCAGCTGACAGCTCAGCGTGGCATTGGGTTGGATTGGGTTTAAAAAAGGTATGTAAACTGATTTTTTTCTTTTCAGGGCTAGATATGTTAGATCGTGGATGTCTGTAGATGCAGAGATTTTAGTGTTAGGGTTGACTTCTACTTTAACAACTTCCCGCCTGGCCTATAGCAGATTGATGGCCAGGAAGTGGTTCTGTTATCCTGACTGGGCGTCACATGACGTCTAGCAAGATAAAATGCCGGCGGGCGCTCGCAGGGGCACACAGCATGGTGATCGCTGGTGCTGTGTGTCAGTCTGACACACTTAAACTATTATCGTAGTAGGGAGCCTCTGACGGAGGCTCCTTACCAAGTCATCAGCTGTGAATAATCACAGTTGATCATTGCGTGAACCAGGAAGTTCCGGTAAGCGGCTTTCCTCGGTTAGTGCTGACAGGGAGAGCGGATCGGCGTCTCTCTCTGTCAGAGGGGGGGTCTATGCTGATGATCAGCACATTGATTATCAGTGTCACCCCATCAGTGCCCATCAGTGCAGCCACATCAGTGCCAGTCAATGAAGAAGAAAACTAAATTTTATAACAGAAAAGAAGAAACGCTTTATGTTTTCCAAAATTTTGTTTATTCAGCAAAAATAAAAAAACCCCAGCAGTGATCAAATACCACCAAAAGAAAGATCTATTTGTGGGAGGAAAATAATAATAATTTGATTTGGGTACAGTGTTGTATGACCGCGTAATTGTCATTCAAAGTGTGACAGCACAGAAAGCTGAAAATTGTCCTGGGCAGGGAGGGGTGAAAGTGCCTGGTATTGAAGTGGTTAAACATGCACCTTAAAACTGACTAGGGGATATTCATGTGGTGTGCAGGGTTGTTTTTTGGGATGATGCACCAATCTGTTGCTCTCATGCATCGTACACACGTATGGGTTTCCCGGCGGACTTTTTTACCGCCGGGAAACTCGAGGGGAAAGCCAAGGACCTGCTCAGCAGATTTTTCCCCCTACACACGTCCGGTTTTCCTAGCAGAGAGCTTTGGTCGGGAATCCTGACCGTGTGTATGCTCCACCGCAGTGTTTCTCATAGGAAAACTGCCAGGAAAAAGACCGCCAGGAATCCAGGCAGGAAAAAAGAAAACACGTTATAATTTTTCCTGCCGAGATTCCTGGCAGTTTTCCTGTTGGGAAAACTATCATGGAGCATGCACACGGCCAGTTTTTTCCCGGCCAAAAGCTGGCATGGCAGTTTTCCCAACGGAAAAACTGGTCCTGTGTACGAGGCATCATTCAGAAGCATGGGTTTTCCGTCAATGGGCAAAAGTAGCAAACATTCAGATGCATTCAGCTTGCATTTGAGATCAGTTTGAGATGCATCTGAGATCATTCAGAATTCCTTCACAAGTGCTTTTGACTTGCAGTTTACTTCCTTCTTTCCAACATTTGACCTGCTTTTAAACTTCATCAACCTGTTTTAAGCTGCGTTTGTATTCTTATTAACTTATGAGGGGAGGGAAGCAGTTCTGACATGAGCAAAACAAAAACCTGTGTGTACAAGTTCCTAAAGTTGCTAAGCATAATAGTTAGAAAAACTGTCTATTCTTCACTTTGACAGGTTGATCCATCCAAGTACTATGATGCTTGTGTGGCTGACGCTTGTGCTTGTGACACTGGTGGGGACTGTGAGTGCTTCTGTACCGCCGTTGCTGCTTATGCCCAGGCCTGCGGAGAAACCGGAATCTGTGTTTCTTGGAGAACACCCAGCATCTGCCGTGAGTGTCATATTCCCATTATATGAGATCTCCTATCCCTCTTATGCTGCAGGCTACGTAGATAATACTTTCCATAGTAAAATAGTATTATACTTCTCTAAAAAAAATAATGTCCTTTCTATTTCCAGCTCTCTTCTGTGATTACTACAACCCTAAAGGAGAGTGTGAGTGGCACTACAAATCATGTGGAGCACCTTGCCTAAAGACATGTAGGAACCCCAGTGGAAAATGTTTACATGAGCTTGCAGGTTTGGAAGGTAAGGCCATCATGCATACATGTCCATGTTATTATTATCATCTCTTGCTATCATATTTTTGTTTTGTTTTATTATTTAACACAATTAACTTCATGAGTTTTTCTATATTTATCTTGTTAATGCTTTTTATTGCTTGTTATCCGACTTAGAATAAAAGATAATTTATACTGACATATACAAAGAATACCAGCTAATAGAAGGAAAGATACAAAAAAATATTATTTTCAGTTTAGGAATGCAATTTTTGTATAACATAAAGAAGTTTATATGTGTTAGTGACTATCCATATATTTTATTGGTCTCCAGAAAGGCACAGGATAATTATTATACAATCAGGACTACTGCATATAAGATCCCATTTTATTGTTTATGCACCTTTTAATTGTCATTTTCAAGAAAATAATTATTACACACAATAACCCAGAACACCAAAATAAAGCTCATATTCTTTTATTCCTTATATTTGCCATGTATGTCCACATTTTAATACAAAATGTGTCATTAGTATAAAGTGTCCCATGTTTGAAATATTGTTTTGTTGAGTAGGGAGGTTTGCAGTATTGTCCGATGACAGTCTACTCTCTCAATAAGGTCATAAAGGTGATATACAATATCCCAATAGAGGAGAATTGACAGTAAGGTTCCCAGTGAGTAATAATCAATTATGAGGATAAAAGGGATGATATGGGCTAATTGTAGCTTATTGTAGAGGGTAAATTACAATTTCAGAGGGATAAGAGGATACTAATACAGGAGGAAATGTTGGGGGTCAGAGGGTATGCCAAAACGGGGGTTGTTGTCACCCCACCTTCTAGCCTAACCCTTTTTATTGTTCATTGTTTTTACAAAAAAATGCATTTACCAACAAACAATGTTAAGCCTCATTAGTGATGTTAAATCCGATTTGGGGGTCCTAATCAAGACATTTATATGAGATAGTAGATCCAAGTGATAAGATAAGTAGTTGCTTTAATTATACAAACATTGCAATGGAGAAATACAACACAGATCTCAGCTACTATAAGAGAGTAAAAGTGTAAGTGTTTCTGAGCTTACAACTATGGGTTATACAATTTATACATATGAATATTCATATATGAGTGTGTATCAAGTGTATTCTATGGGTGATAATGGTGTGATCGTATAGTTTTAGTCCAATCAAAGTCAACATTATCAGACTCCTATGATTCTACTCAGTGACTCGGTACGATGTAATCACTTTTGTATGTCTGCCAAATGTTTGTCAAAGAAAACTTTTTATTTTTAAACTCAATCAGGATGTTATCCTAGCTGTCCATCTGCTAAACCGTTTTTTGATGATGAAGAAATGGAATGTGTAGCTCAGTGTGGTTGCTATGATGATGAAGAAAATCATTTCAGAGTTGGCCAAACTGTACCCTCTATTAAAAACTGCCAGACATGGTAAGAATTCTACAATGTACATCAATAATAACAAAGCATGCTTAGCTTTCTGCTAATTAGCGCATCATTTAAAAAAAAACAAAAAAAAACGATGTGTGTGTATATATACTATATGGCCAAATATTTGTGGACACCTGACCATCAAACTTATATGAGCTTGCTGGACATCCCATTCCAAAACCATAGACATTAATATAGAATTATATAGAACCCCATTTTGCAACTGTCTCCACTTTTCTGCGAAGCTTTTTACAAGTGTTGATGTTGAACAAGATATCCAGGCTTGTAATCAATATTTCAATTCATCTCAAAAGTCCTCAGTAGGGTTGAGGTCAGGTCACTAAATCCAAGAAACCGAACACAACACAAACTTTATGGGGCTGACTTTAGTCATAGGGGCACAGTGATGATGGAACAGAAAAGGGCCTTCCCCAAAGTGTTGCCATGAGGTATAAAGTGCATAACTATTTAAAATATATTTTGTATGCTGTAACAGGAACAATACTTTTTATTGGAAACACCTAAACTGAATAATTTGACAGGGGTTCACATGCTTCTGTCAATATATTGTTTCAGTAACCAGCAGCAACCATTTCGGAATTATCTTAACCTGCAAAATAGGCCTGACAGTTGTGTGTGTTAGTTAGTTTCCTTCAGAGCACTCTGAGAGGAAAATTACTGGTATTATTTAATAATTGCCTTAAAAATATATAGGCTTACTTTTTCAAACATGCATTTTACCATTCATGACTATAGATGTACTTTAATATAAAATGTTACTTTTTCAGTGTATGCAGCTTGTCTGGAGTGGAGTGTAAATACCAGAAAGAAGGTAAATACAACACATTTTTAGGGGACTTTTTATGGCATTAACTGTGTTAGAAATAGTACATAGTAATAGTACGAATAAGTGGCCCAGATCACCCAGATCTTGGCCAAAAACTATATGAAGGACTGATAGTTTCAGTGCCTAATAAGGTAAGTACAACCCAATGGTAGTTAACATTCTCTTATGGATTAGCCTAAAGTGTACGTATACGCATTTTACATAGATGGCAAGATCCTATAAAAAAAGTCTTATCTACAGTCAGAGCTATTTTTCTCAGAAAATAGGTGGAGGAACTCAACCACGACCCCGTTCAGATTTCAAAAACAGTAGAAGGGTCTTAAAGGGGCATTAAACCAGGATAGCATTACATACAGAGTGCAGAGTTCAGGGGGGTTACACACAGAGTGCAGAGCTGTCACTTGTACACACAGAAACCAGACTTCTATGTTTACAAGTGATTGTGGTGAGCGGGTACCAAAGGGTCTGAGCCAGAGGTGGTGGAACTGAGTTCCCCCAAGTTCCCCCTGAAAAAAAGCCCTGTCTACAGTATATACTGTATGCATGATAAATTACAGATCTTACTGCTTGCCCATATGCATGAGCCATTAAGGCTAGGTTAATTGTTAGTATTTGGATGAGGGTTAGAATTAAGTGTTAAATTTACTGTTTAGGGTTTATATTAGATTTTTTCTTAAAACACACATATACATTGTGGCGCAGCTTTAACCTCTTTTTATATTCCTGTTTTGTGTATCGCACGCAAGCTGCTGCCTTCCTTATTTAGCAACTCATTCAGTTAATTCCTGAGTTATTTTGTATTTCTTTATTGTTTATTTGTACGCACAAGTCCACAAAAATCTTTTGAACTGAATTAAACTGCTGTTTAACTTGCATTAGT
Organism: Rana kukunoris; assembly: GCA_029574335.1. Lineage (NCBI taxonomy): Eukaryota > Metazoa > Chordata > Amphibia > Anura > Ranidae > Rana > Rana kukunoris. Next base: position 216,240,113 of record CM056059.1, on the reverse strand, counting down.
ATTTATGCTAATAGAAGACACTAAAAACAGATTATGATGACGATGATGATAATAATAAGAGGTAGTAGTAGTAGTACCAGAAGAAGGACCCCGGCTATGGAACACTTTACCCACGGACATCCTGTTGGAAGAAAACCATCTGGCCTACAGAAAAAAGCTTAAGACCCATCTCTTCTGAAGACACAGGCGGTTTAGTTTGCGTTTTTAGTGCTATACATCATTCATTCATTCAAGTAGCAGTATTTTTAGATTGCTAATCTCAAATTATAGATATGTATAGAAAATTAAACAGATCTGCAAAGGGCTGCATACTTCACAGCTCTGTAATGGGCACATTCATATTTTATCAGTGTATTACGGGTCATTAATTATTACACGTATACGTATGTTGTTTTGCACATTAGCATGCATTGCATCAAAGCAGCTCATTAACCACTTAACGCCCGCCGCACGCCTATTTACGTCCACAGAAGGGCACGGAGGGGCATATGGACGTAAATTTACGTCCCTGCCTACTAGCGGGACGGGGGTCCGATCTGGACCCCCTCCGCTGCGTGCGGCGGGCGGGTTACCTGCGGGAGCGATCCGACTCAAACTGCCGAGATGAGAGAAGAGACACAGTAAGTCACACTTAACACTACACTGACACCAGTACACGCAGGCACATTTAACCCCTTGCGATCACCCCTCCCACCCCCTGTCACACTGTCACTGAATGCAGTGATCATATATGTACTGATCACTGCATTTAGTGTCAGTGTGACAGACAGTGTGACAGACAGTTAGTGTTAGGTTCAGGGTAGCCCCGTACCCCCCCTAATAAAGTTTTAACCCCTTGATCACAGCCCTAGTTAACCCTTTCACCCCCTATTGCCAGCGTCACTAAGCGATCATTTTTCTGATCGCTGTATTAGTGTCGCTGTTGCCGCTAGGTAGCTAATTTGTTTTATTGCAATTTTTTTTTTGCTAAAGACATGTGGCTGAATAAATTTTGGCCTAAATGTTTGACTAAAATTTAGTTTATTCAATTTTTCTTATAACAAATAGTAAAAAAATATTGATTTTTTTTCAAAAATGTCGCTCTATTTTTGTTTATAGCGCAAAAAATAATAATCGCAAAGGCAATCAAATACCATCAAAAGAAAGCTCTATTTGTAGGAAGAAAAGGACGCAAATTTTGTTTGGGAGCCACGTCGCACGACCGCGCAATTATCTGTTAAAGCGACGCAGTGCCGAATTGTAATAACGCCTCTGGGCATTTAGCAGCATATTGGTCCGGGGCTTAAGTGATTAATATAGCATTTCACCATAGCACCCCAAAACACATGATATGTACTTTGTTCAAAGATGCAGCGCATGTACATTGGATGTGACTGTACTAGTGCTTTGGCTGCTATCCAGATTCATTCGGACCACTTTACAACATGCATATTGCTTTGTGTCATGGCACATGTGGAAAAAAATGTTTCATTAATTACAATACATTCATTATCAATAAGTCTGAATGGGTCCTAAAACAAATTAATGTTTTGTTGTACTGTGTTACCACATTATTCTCAGTTGTATTAATGTTTTAAGTGTATATCTATATTTATTGTGTTTGTTTGTATCTAAACAGTATGCCACTGTGAGTACCAGGGCAAAATGTTCAATTACAATGATGTGGTTTATAACACTACGGATGGAATTGGAGGCTGCATCCTTGCTATCTGCAAAGAAAATGGCACAATATACAGAGACATAACTGACGGGTGTTATATAACACCAACTCCTTTTACCTTTACCACAACACATCCAACTACTACTTCAGGTAGGTTACAGTCAGTGGGTAATGCAAACATACACAAAACTACTAACTACTGTATATTAAAGGTGAATGCAAACCTCAACATAGAAGAATGCATTTACCGAAATACACTATAAAACTTTTCAATGGGCACTCTGACAGAGCAGTTACTCCAGAGATTTAAAAAATAAACCATGCTTTAAAATTTGTCTGCTGGAAAAACCTGTCTGTCCGCCCGTACACACGATCTAATTTGTCTGCTGAAACGGTCCATCGGACCATTTCCAGCAGATGAATTTGATCGTGTGTACGGGGCCAGAGAGTCTAAATCCTCATACACACGGTACGATTGTTGACCAACCAAGTGAGAGGTGATACCGTTCTAAAAACTGCTGATCCCTTGGCTTTGCTTCTGTCCCTCTAAACCAAAAGGGTGCTGGCTATGCACAGGTGCATTGGATAGAAGAAGATTCTGGACTGCCGCACTCCTTAAAACGATGTCTTTATGTCTAATCCAAATTCATTTTTTTTTGCAGGCATTTTTTTTTTTGTCGAGAAAACTGCTAGGTAGCATACACACGACCGGTTTCTTGATCGTACATCACGGGACACAGAGCGCATAGTCATTACATATGGGTTATATGGGTACCTTCAGGTGTGGACACTGGTGTAATCAACTTCACAGGAAGTTCCTCCCTATATAACCCCCTCCCACTGAGAGTGCTTTAGTTTTTTCGCCAGTGTCTTAGGTGTTGGTCACGTCTAGCTGTCCCTCGGAGGTCTCGGGACCCAGGATAGCTAGCCGGATCCATCCGAAGTGCTTCAGAGCCAAGATGTACGGTACCCGGGCCCTGCTGGAGTGGGGTTTTGCCTATAATGCCTCTCCTTGGAGGGCTGGATTCTGGGCTCCAGTGCCTTAGTCTCTTCCAAGAACTAAACGCTACTGATGCCAGGATGCTATATAGGTCCAGGGGTGTGGGTTCCTTAACACAGGACCCCGGTCCCTGAAGGTCCAAGACAATACCCACGGAGATGGGGGAAGGTTGGGCCTCTTGCATTTTGCAATACCCTGCGGCGTGGAGCAGGTAAGAGGGAACCTGCGGGACTTGGTTCGACAGTAGGTATCCCCCTGGGGGTTCTGGGTTGGCTAATGGTATGCTTGTGCATCAGCCACTATCTCCACTATGTCTGTTGAGGCAGGATGGGATTCTAATGTTTACCCAGATAACATGTAGATATATGTATACTTGCGTAAGTTGTATATTTGCTACTCACCCCAGGTCTGCCTGTTAACACTGATACTGCAACCCCACATGTTTTAAAGAGGAAATTGCTGGTAAAAACTCCTGTTTCTTAGGAAGCTCTAGGGGACAGCTTCCTCGCTGTGTGTGCACTACGATAAGATTAGTGCTTACCTGGTGTCTGTTGGTGCTGCATAACGCTGGTCCATGTTGTTCCTCTGCTCTGCTTCCTCCATGTGGTTTCAGCGTGGTGCGCGCGATTGTGCGCGCGTGTGTGCGCGCGCATACGCGCGCGCGTGCACGCCGCCTTTTATAGCGTCGGCGTGCGTCGGGGGGGCGGGCCAGCAGCGTCAGGGTCTGTATAAGGGAAAACTTCTCTCTGGCTGGTCTTTCCCTCCTGGAGGCAGAGGAAGAAAGGATACAGAGCGTGCAGCTGGGTCTTTTGGCCACACAGGGACACCTAGTGGCGGTTTTGTGGATCTTCAGGTCTAGGACTTAGGTCCACTATTGACCAGAAAAAAAAAAAAAAAAAAAAGTTTTTTTTTGCTTAAAGGGACTCAGCCTTAGATCCAGCAGTATCTGAGTCTACCTTGGACTCCGGCTAACGGGCATTGGTGTGTCAATACTCACAGGTTTCCTCAGTATTGCCACCTCCCAGGCGGGTAAAAAAAAAAAAAAAAAATTTTTTTTTGAAAAAAAAAAAAAAAAAAGAAAAAGAGAGAAATTAGTTCTTTTTCATTTTCCTCATACCTGCCCTCATATTGGTTGCAACAGTCAGGTGTTGGCTATAGGGGTGACCCAAGGTTGTACAATGGCTCCAAAGGGATCTGGACCAGCCAAGGCTGCTAAAGGTGCCAAAAAAGCAAAAGGGGTCTCCATCGGGGTCAGAGGATTTGGGCCAGGCTTCTACGGCCCCACGCTCGCCAGTCAGGACACCGAGTGGCATAGTACAAGAGCCATTGGGGGTGCTGGGGGCAGAGGCGGCCCCCGATCCACCCATTCCCGTTTACGTGACGGAAGAAATGCTAGCAGCCACCATGAGTGGGCTAGAGAAAAGGTTAACTGCGTTGCTTTCCCGTCCTTGCCCAAGTAGCAAGCGGGCTAGATCCCCCTCACCCAGTGTGGGGTTTTCAGATGCAGAGGTCTCCTCTTCAGAGGAACGAGACCCACAAGGGGATCAGGCAGACCCAAGTCCCGACGGTTCAGACAGGGAAAATTCCACTATAGATGAATATTTTTCGGCCTCTCAAGCGGAGGGCCTGTGGATCCAGTCTTTGACAGATATGGTTCGCACTGCCTTTAAACTTCCAGTGCCAGAACTAGTAGCCCCGGAGGTATCCTCATTGGGTTCTTTAAAGGCTCCATTAACTTGTGCATCTTTTCCAATGCACCCCCTTCTGCGGAACGTGATTTACCAGGATTGGGCTCGACCTGATAGAATCTTTGTCCCTCCTAAAAGATTCTCTATTCTCTATCCTATGGAAGAGGAATATTTAAAGAAATGGGCACTCCCCACAGTGGACGCGGCCATTTCCTGCATGAATAAATCCCTGACCTGTCCGGTTGAAAATGTCCAGATGTTCAAGGATCCGGTCGACAAGAAATTCAAAACCCTACTGAAAGCAGCTTTCACCTCAGTAGGTGCCATGGTTCAGCCAGCAGTAGCAGCCATTGGTGTTTGTCAGGCCTTGAAGGATCAGGCAAAACATATATTAAAGGACATGCCGGCTCAGCATACTCATGAATTAGCAGAATTCCCTAGGGCTCTCTGCTTTGCAATAGATGCTATTAAGGACTCCATCCAACAGGCATCCCGTTCATCTCTACTGATGGTTCACATGCGTCGTCTTTTGTGGCTAAAGAACTGGTCAGCAGAGGCACCCTGCAAAAAGCTTTTAGCAGGGTTTCCCTTTCATGGGGGAAGACTATTCGGGGAAGACCTAGATAAATATATCCACACCATATCAAGTGGAAAAAGTACTTCCTTACCGGTCAAGAAAAGACCGCGTGGGCCCACGTTTAAACGTCAGGCCATTGTAGGCTCGGCCCCTTCGACTTCTCGTCAGTATCGACGGCCTCCCGGGCGTTTAGCAGTTAATAGCCGCCCACAGGGACAAGCCGCGGCAAACAAGAGGCCCTGGTCTCGCAAGCCGGCTAAACCAGTCATCAAGTCAGATTCATGAAGGGGCGCCCCCACTCTCTTGGGTGGGGGGGAGGCTTCAGTTTTTCTCCGAAGTCTGGAAGGCCAGAATTCCCGACGCTTGGGTTCGGTCCGTAGTAGCCTCAGGCTACAAACTAGAGTTTCGAGAAATCCCCCCTCCTCATTTTCAGGGGTCAAGTCTTCCAAGCGACCCGTTAAAGAGGGCCTCTCTCGTAAAGGCGTTGGATCACCTCTTGCTCCAAGGAGTAATTGTAGAAGTACCAACCCAAGAAAGGGGTCTGGGATTCTACTCCAACCTTTTTGTTATACCAAAACCCAATGGCGACGTCAGGCCTATATTAGACCTCAAACGCCTAAATCGCTTTCTAAGGATTCAGACCTTTCGTATGGACTCCATACGTTCAGTGACAGCCAGCCTGCATCAGGGCGACTTCCTAGCATCTATAGACATAAAGGATGCATATCTGCATGTGCCGATTTACCCAGCACATCACAAGTTTCTTCGTTTTACGATAAATCAAAGTCATTACCAGTTCGTAGCCCTCCCTTTCGGGTTGGCAACAGCTCCACGGGTATTCACAAAGGTGTTAGCCCCGGTGCTAGCCGTCCTAAGGACAGAAGGCATCTTGGTCCTAGCATACCTGGACGATCTCCTGGTTATCGACAGTTCAGCTTCCAACCTCAATCATGCAGTAGTCCGCACAGTGCGGCATCTAGAAGAGTTCGGGTGGATTGTGAACCAAGAAAAATCAAGGTTACAACCCACAAGACAGTTGGAATATCTAGGCTTTCGGTTAGATACAGAATGCCAGAGGGTATTTTTACCTCAAAAGAAGATCAGGTCGTTGATTCAAACGATTCAAATAGTCTTAGGCAAAAAGAAGCTGACTATTCGCCTATGCATGCGACTGCTGGGAAAGATGGTGGCCGCCTTCGAAGCAGCGCCCTATGCCCAGATCCATACCAGAATTCTGCAAGCAGCTATTCTCTCTGCTTGGAACAAGTCCATACAGGCATTAGACCGTCCATTAGTTCTTTCCCCAGGAGTCAGGCACAGCCTATACTGGTGGCTGATCCCTCAAAAATTATCAAAAGGGAAAACCTTTTGCCCCATCTCGTGGAAAATAGTAACCACAGATGCCAGCCTAACAGGTTGGGGGGCAATCTTAGGAAAACGGACCCAGCAGGGACAGTGGTCAGAGGCAGAAAGTCTGCTTCCCATCAATGTCCTAGAGATCAGAGCTGCTCGGTTGGCCCTGGTCGCCTGGACTCTTCCCCTGCAGGGTCTGCCAGTAAGGATACAGTCCGACAATGCCACGGCGGTGGCATACATAAACCACCAGGGGGGCACAAGGAGCCTAGCGGCTCAAAGGGAAGTAAACCTGATTTTTTCATGGACCGAAGCCCATGTACCCTGCATCTCAGCAGTGTTCATCCCAGGGATAGACAATTCTCAAGCAGATTTTTTGAGTCGTCAACAGTTACTCCCGGGAGAGTGGTCTCTTCACCCCCAGGTATTCCAAGAGATTTGCCAAAGATTCGGAGTTCCCGATGTGGACATCATGGCAACAAGATTCAACAAGAAATTGGACAAATTCGTATCCCGAGCCAGGGACCCCTCGGCCTACGGGACCGATGCGTTGGTTTGCCCCTGGCACCAGTTTTCTCTCCTGTATGCGTTCCCTCCACTACAGATGATTCCCCGCCTTCTAAGAAGGATCAGGGTGGAGCGCAGGCCGGTGATCCTGGTGGCCCCAGCCTGGCCCAGAAGGGCTTGGTACGCACTCATCGTGAGGATGTCAGTAAGGGCACCGTGGCCACTCCCCCTGCGCCCAGATCTGCTGTCTCAGGGCCCGATCTACCACCCTGCTTCACAGCAGCTAAATTTGATGGCTTGGCGGCTGAATCTCTAATTCTTAAGGGCAGAGGCCTCTCTGCCCAAGTCATATCTACGTTAATTCAAGCTAGAAAGCCAGTCTCTAGAAATATCTATTACAGAGTCTGGAGAACCTATGTGGAGTGGTGTGAGTCTCAAAGAGGGCATCCTCGCAAGTTTTTTATTGACAGGATCTTGCGATTCCTCCAGGTTGGCGTTGACAAGGGGTTGGCTCTTAGTACTCTAAAGGGGCAGGTGTCTGCCTTAGCGATATGGTTTCAAAGGCCTTTGGCCACACATTCGCTTGTGAAAACCTTTTTGCAGGGGGTGTTGCATGTAAATCCCCCTATTAGAGCTCCCCTCTGCCCCTGGAATTTAAATCTGGTCTTGTCAGCTTTACAAAAGCAGCCGTTTGAACCTCTGACAGAAATCCCTCTTGTGCTGCTAACCCGAAAGTTGGTTTTCTTGGTGGCTATGGCTTCGGCCAGAAGGGTCTCCGAGCTGGCAGCCTTGTCTTGCAGGGAACCGTACCTGATTCTGCATAAGGACAGAGTGGTTCTGCGGCCTCAGCCTTCTTTCCTTCCTAAGGTCATATCCAGTTTTCACTTGAATCAGGACCTAGTCCTACCATCCTTCTTTCCTACTCCCCAGTCCAGAGAGGAAAGATTGCTTCATACTTTGGATGTGGTCCGAGCCATGAGGGTTTATCTCAAGGCTACAGAAAAGATTCGGAAAACAGATGTGCTTTTCGTTCTTCCGGATGGCCCCAAGAAGGGTCAGCCGGCTGCCAAGTCTTCCTTGGCTAGGTGGATTAAGCAGCTGATTTTTCAGGCCTATGGTCTGAAGCGCGTTCCACCGCCCTTATCAGTTAAGGCCCATTCTACGAGGGCCATGAGTGCCTCTTGGGCGGCACACCATCAGATCTCTATGGCACAGGTTTGCAAAGCGGCAACCTGGTCTTCCGTACATACGTTTACTAAATTTTATAAGTTGGACGTCACAAAGGCTGCGGACGCAGCATTTGGGCAGGCGGTCCTACGGGCAGCAGTATAGAATCCTCTGGCCCGGTTCACGCCCCCCTTTTTTCTGTTGGTGGAGCTAATTTACCTCCTGATATATTTTCTGTTTGGCTATTTTTGGCCTTACGGTCTCCCTCCCTTCATGGAGCATTGCTTTGGGACATCCCATATGTAATGACTATGCGCTCTGTGTCCCGTGATGTACGATCAAGAAAAAGGGATTTTTAATAACAGCTTACCTGTAAAATCCTTTTCTTGGAGTACATCACGGGACACAGAGCTCCCACCCCTCTTTTGGGGAACATTGTGTAACCTCAGAGAAATTGCTTGCTACAAAACTAAAGCACTCTCAGTGGGAGGGGGTTATATAGGGAGGAACTTCCTGTGAAGTTGATTACACCAGTGTCCACACCTGAAGGTACCCATATAACCCATATGTAATGACTATGCGCTCTGTGTCCCGTGATGTACTCCAAGAAAAGGATTTTACAGGTAAGCTGTTATTAAAAATCCCTTTTTTCATGACCAATATAAAAAAATGGCAGTTTTCTTGTTGTGAAAACCGGTCGCGTGTACAAGGCATTACTCTGCACTGTAGCCCTTCTTCATTTTCTGTTAGCTGGAGCTCTCCTTTGGTATACATGATATATGATTCTTAAGACCACATAATTCCACTTTCATCATGTTTGTTATTTAGGAACTACAACAACAACTCACAGCACCACAATCTGTGTTAAAGAAGAGTGCAAATGGTCTGAGTGGATCGATGCCAGTCATCCTGAATTAGGAATGCAAAATGGCGATTTTGACACATATGAAAATATTAGAGCTAAAGAAATCTCTATCTGTAACCATCCTGAAGACATTGAATGCAGAGCTGAAAGGTTCCCTAATACACCACTTTCAGAGCTTGAGCAAAATGTACAGTGTAATGTATCATTTGGACTGATTTGTTGGAATAAAGAACAGCTACCACCTATTTGTCACAACTATGAGATTAGAGTTAAATGCTGTAGTTTTGTACCATGTGTACCAACAACGCAATCTATAACATCTACAGAAACTCCTACAACCACAACACCCACTACCCCACAGCCAACAACAATAACAACACATCCAACAATAACATCATCTGCAACCACAGAGGTAATTTCAACTCCATCCACGACAACAGAGCCAACCACTTCAATTGTACCATCTACACCAGTCTGTCAGCCACAGTGTATATGGACCAATTGGATTGATGTTGACACTCCAACTTCTGGATTAGATGGAGGAGACAAGGAAACATTTGAAAACATAATGGCTAAAGGCAAACACATCTGCAAATATCCACAAAATATTAAGTGCAGAGCAAAAGATTACCCTGATATCAGCATTGAAAATGTAGGGCAGATTGTTAAATGTGATATTACGTTTGGCTTGGTGTGTAATAACAAAGACCAAATTGAAAACGTAAAGCAGTGCTACAACTACCAGATAAAAGTTTTGTGCTGTGATGATTATAGTCATTGTAGCACTACCCCTGTGCCAACAACAACAACAACTACATCAACTCCCACTACTACCAAAGTAACTACTACAAAACCACCACCAACAACAGAATCTACTACAACCAGTGTTCCTTCAACTACAGAAGCAACTAAATCAACAACTCAAACAACACCAGAGACCACGACAGCTGAAACATCTTCAACCACCCCCAAACCAACAACTCATAAGCACTGCTTCTGCCATGTAGGCGACAAATTCTACTCACCAGGTAAGATTTCTTTCTTTCTTTATTTTTTTCTTTCTCATGCAGACTTATCCTTAAATATGTGTATTGGGGTTTCTTCTGCAGGAGAAATTCTCTACAACAAGATTGATGAAGCTGGGTGCTCCTTCTATGCTGTTTGCAATGACTTGTGTGAGGCTGGGAGATTTGCAGGACCTTGTACAACGACAACCCAGACTACAATTTCACCAACAACCCCCAGGTCTACAACATCACAAAAGACTACAACTACTCCTACAACTACTGGAAGCACAGTTACACCAGTAGAAGGTTGTCCACCAAGAAAGGTAACTGAACTAACTCTTTATAACTAACCTCATAACAAGAATATCTGTCTTTTGATTATACAGTCACCATTGTTATATGGCGGCAAGTTGGCTCCCCTTCGCAAAACTGCCGTAGCTGTATGGTGGCCACTTTAAGGGGTATAGGGGGCATGCTGCACGACATCAAAACCGATGTACGTGGCCTGTGGCCGCAATGTCCGCGATGTGAACCACGATCACTCCTGAGATAGACAGAACGGGGATCTGTCAATGTAAACAGACAGATCCCCGTTCTGTTGGGAAGTAGAGAGAGATCTGCTGTTCCTAGTAATCAATCTATTCCCTGTCATTACACTGCCCCCACAGTTAGAAACTCCTCCCTAGGGAACACTTGATCGCCCCCTAGTGTTAACCCCTTCCCTGCCAGTGACATGTATACAGTAATCAGTGGCTATTTTTAGCACTGATCGCTGTGTAAATGGCAATGGTCCCAAAAAAGTTACTAGTAACACAATTTTTTTTTTTTTTAATATATTATAGACGCTATAACTTTTGTGCAAACCAATATACGCTTATTGTGATTTATTTTTTACCAAACATATGTAGCGGGATACATATTGGTCTAAACTGATGAAGAAAATCATGTTTTTTTTGGATATTTATTATAGTAAAAAATATATAAAAAAAAAAAACTGTTGGTCTTTTTTTGTCTATAGCGCAAAAAATAAAACCTGCAAAGGTGATCAAATAGCGTATACAAGGGTTAAAACCCTATTTATCCCTCACTCTGAAGATGCAACATGAAATTTGAGGAAATTTTGTTAGACAGTTGTTTCTTTAATGTTTGTTCCTATTTTTTTGTATTTTTTGCTCTGGTGATAACTTTTTAGTTTTTGGTTCCTCATTGCTTTCTGTTAAATAAAGATGATTATTTCCCCTAACCATCAAAAGAATTCAACTTTCTACTGTATATGCCTCTGTATGTGTTTGTGATGTAATATTATAAAAAAAAAAATAAATACATATTCCCATTCTATAGACCAATGAGACATGGATAAATGACCAATGTGAAGAGGTCACATGCCATGGAAACAACATCACTATCCACAAGCCGGTAAAATGCCCTGAAGTCAAAGAGATAACTTGTACTAATGGCTTCCCACCAATTAAGAAAAAGAGTGCAGATAGTTGCTGTTACCACTACGAATGCCAATGTAAGTTTAATGAATGAAGGACTTCCTTATCAAGTGAGAATTTATATTATAATAGTAATTTCTAGATGTGATCTTAAATAAGTGCAGTTTGGGATAGGTCTAACTAATCTTAAACTCAGCCCCCCCCCCCCCACCCCACTAAAAAAAAAAACACCTATAGCACCTACCCTGTGGAAGAAAGATCTGTATACTTACCTATGTTCAGGCTCCTCTGGTCTGGTCATGCGATCGGCAACCCTGTCTCAGCTAGCATCGGTTTCAGGGGAGAGGAGGGAGCGCCAACAACTGATGGCTAGTAAGCCTATGGGTGATGTTACCACTCAAGCATTCCAGCCATCGGAGTGCTTTCTCCTTAAGCCAGAGGTGGCTGATACAAGGCCACTGAACTGGACCAGGGTGGCCTTAGAATAGGTGAGTATATGCAGATTTCTTCCACAGTGTAGTTAGTATAGGTATTAGAAGAGGCGCAGGAGCAGTTTTAAGATTTTAAATTACAGTATACCATTGAAAGTGTTTTGTAATATGTGTTTCATAAGTGTAAATACGTGTTGCTTTTTCCATAAATCTTGTGAGCTGATAACTTCCTACGCACACGCAGGAATTATAGAGATGAGGAAGGTGGAGAGAGATTGAAAGCTCTGTTTTGTTTTTTTGTAATCCATCATAAAAGCAGTAGGCAAGGCAGACACCATTAGTAATTCAAAAGCAGAATATATACTGTACTATCATGACAAAGAGGAAGGTAAGAGCACATTATCAGGGGAACTCAAAACCTACCTAATGACACATTTCTGGTGATAGTCTCCTTGAGAATTTCCTATGCCTAATTCAGGCAAGCATTTGCAGTAACATTACCAGCATATGCTGCAAATTCAGGTAGTTCTTACTACTGCAACTTTAGGAATCTGACACTATGGCAGCAGCAAATTCTTAATAACATTACTACCATTTCCCAGATTAAGAATCTGGCAGTAATGATAAATACTTTGAACTGGTGTGCAGAATGTATGCCAGTACTCAGAGGTGCAATGCCTGTGCTGGTTTACTGTCATGTATGTGACAGTTTAAATTCTTTGTTTTACAGGGTGCAAGTTGATAATAATGCAGAAAAATTGCTTGACTTTGTACAGGTGTCTGCAGAGGATGGGGTGATCCACATTACTTAACCTTTGATGGAACCTACTACACTTTCCTGGACAACTGCACATATGTCCTTGTTCAGGAGATCGCTCCCAAGTATGACAATTTTCGTATCCTTGTTGACAACTATTTCTGCGATGCCGACGATGGCTTGTCCTGCCCACAGTCTATCTTGATCTACTATAAATCCAATGAGATTGTTTTAACACGTATGGTATACGAAGGAAAGATGAGAAGCCGGGTAAGAGATGCATATTTTTTCCTTATAAGACAATATCCTTAGTCTCCAAAATGATCCGTGCACGTCCACTAATTAATGTCAGTTGTGAGGCAATGGTTTAGCATTGTCAGCTTGCAACAGAAACTGCTGTTACTGAAGGGATTTCTAAGTGATAAACTTTGCAAAATTAAACTTTGCCTAGGTGGGTCCTAGGTGGGAGGAATAGTTCTGGGAATGGGGTGATGGGTTGGATTTTTGAGGAAGAAAGGACCGAGATTCTTCCCCATTATGGTATGCAGGGAGTGTTACAGATGAGGGTAGTGTTCCTGCTCCCCATTCTGAGACATTGTGGCTAAAACTAATTTGGGAGGGATACAAAATCTAATATCACCTTGGATAAATGTTGGCTGTGTGGAGAATCTGTGTGTGGGTGTATTGGGTGGCAGAAGGTTTTAGTATTTAAAAAGGTGCCAATGGGTGGCATAAAACAACTAGAGTCGGGTACTATCTGAATCTGAGCTTGCAGAGGTGAAACCCGAAACGAGTATATACCGTATTTATCGGCGTATAACATGCACAGGCGTATAACATGCACCCTAACTTTAAGAGGGAAGTTTCAGGAAAAAAACTTTCCAAAGCCCCCTGCGTATAACACGCAGGCACAGTTTACCCTCTATTTTCAGGGTAAAAAAGTGAGTGTTATACACCAATAAATACAGTAGTTACATGCAAAGCAAGGTAGTTTAAGCCGTGATTTGTCATAAGTGTGAAGATTATGGCTTACAGCTCATGAAAACCCCACTCTAATCAGCTAATTAAGCCATAACATCTGCAAAGGGTTCCTGAGCCTTTAAATGGTCTCTCAGTCTGTTTGAGTGAGAATCACAATCATGGGAAAGACTGCTGACCTGACAGCTGTGCAGAAAACCATCATTGTCATCCTCCATAAGGAGGGAAAGCCTCAAAAGGTAATTGCAAAAGAAGTTGGAGGTTCCCAAAGTGCTGTATCTAAGAACGATGATAGAAAGTTATGTGGAAGGGAAAAGTGTGGAAGAAAAAGGTGCACAAGCAGCAGGGATTACCACAGCCTGGGGAGGATTGTCAGGAAAAGACCATTCAAACGTTTTGGGAACTTCCACAACAAGTGGACTGAGGCTGGAGTCAGTGCATCAAGAGCCACACAGACGGGTCCTGGCTTCAAATGTCGTATTCCTCTTGTTAAGCCACTCCTGAACAACAAACAAGGTCAGAAGCGTCTTACCTTGGCTAAGGAAAAACAGACCTGGTCTGTTGCTCAGTGGTCCACTTTTCTGATGAGAGCAAACTTTGCATCTCATTTGGAAACCAAGGACCCAGAGTATGGAGGTAGAATGGAGAGGCACACACTGCAAGATGCTTGAAGTCCAGTGTAAAGTTTTGATTTGGGGATCCATGTCATCTGCTGGTGTTGGTCCACTGTGCTTGATTAAGTCCAGATTCAACGCAGCCGTCTACCAGATTTTGAAACACTTCATGCTTCCTTCCACAGACAAGCTCTATGGGGATGCTGACTTAATTTTCCAGCAGGACTTGTCACCTGCCCACACTGCCAAAAGCACCAAAACCTGGTTCAATAATGGTGGGATTACTGTGCTTGATTGTTCAGCAAACTCGCCTGACCTGAACCCCATAGAGAATCTATAGGGCATTGCAAAGAGAAAGATGAGAGACATGAGACTGGACAATACAGAAGAGCTGAAGGCCGCTGTTGAAGCATCCTGGTCTTCCATAACACCTCAGCAGTGCCACAGGCTGATAGCTTCAATGCCACGCCGAATTGAGGCAGTAATTGCTGCAAAAGGGGCCGAAACCAAGTACTGAGTACTTGCATGTTCTTCTATGTACAATCCTTGTTTTTTTGTTTGCATGTAATATTCAAATTTTCTGAGATGGGGATTTGGGGTTTTCATGAGCTGTAAGCCATAATCATCATAATTATGACAAATCACAGCTTGAACTATCTTGCTTTGCATGTAATGAGTTTATCTCATATATTAGTTTCACTTTTTAAGTTGCATTGATGAAATAAATTAACTTTTGCACAATATTAAAAATTTTCAAGATTCACCTGTAATTTAACTTTTGAATGTCAACATTAAAATAACCCTGGAGAGATATGATATTCATATATTCATACTGTGGAGAGAGTGTTAGGGAAAAGTTCAAATAGATTGTCATTGTAAGATCAGACAATGACAATTGGGATAAGAATAGGGATTCAGGGATGGGTGATAGAGCATAGTGTGATCTAGTGTGGGGGTCATTCAGGAAGTGTTGGAGCTGTAAATCGGAGCATGTTGACACTGGGTTGAACTTATTTGTGGTATTCAATGTGTACAATCAGCAAAATTTGCCACTGCTTAAGAACATTCAAAGACTAACATTCAGGTCAGGGTGACAACATGAGAGAGAAAAGTCACAATCACAGTTCATTTCTTGCACTGAATTCCAGAGTTAAACTGTGCTTACTTCTTATGGGGCCAATTCAGGATTGACATGACTGTATCCTGTTCTCTCCACTCTACAGATTAGGTTGAACAATATCTGGATCTCTCCTGGTTTCACCAAAGATGGCATTACCATCACCACTGCTGGTATCAAGATGAATGTGGAAATTCCAGAAATAGATGCCTTCATCTCATTCAGCGGAATGATCTTTGTCATTAACCTGCCATTTAGTAAATTTGCTTACAACACAGAAGGACAATGTGGTATGTAAATGGCTCTTAAGACTTTCCTTAATTATTATGCCTCATACACACGGTCAGACTTTTGACCATGCAAAAGTCCGCCTTGTGTCCGTCGGAAGTCAGACGGAAAGATAGAGAACATGTTCTCTATCTAAGGTCCGTCGGACTTCTGACCAAAAAAGTCCAATGGAGGCTACCAACTTCCGACCCTGTGTACAAGGCATTAGAGGTATGGCTTTCAATGTAAAGTTTCAAATTGTATTGTTATGGTTGAGTGAAATCATTTTGGTGATTTCTCCCACAAAGGCACTTGCTCCAACAACAGCACTGAAGACTGTCGAATGCCAGATGGCAAGATTGTAAAAGATTGTTCTGCCATGGCTCCTCACTGGAAGGTCAATACCACAAAACCTGGCTGCAGTAAACCACCTCCTCCAACTCCCCCTCCTCCAACTCCACCTCCTCCAACTCCACCACCAAGTTGTAAATCTTCCCAGCTATGTGATATCATCTTAAGCGAGTAAGTTATATTATTGTAAGGTAATTAAAGCAATTTGCATAAATGTTCCTTTTTATTCACTTTACAAGCATGATCCAGCCAAATTGAAGATTTAAGCAAAACTCTTTTTTCTCCATTACTAATAAAATGCCCAGGGTAGGTTTAAAAATGTACTTTATTTACAATACTCACCTTCAATCTGGAGTTTTTGCTGGTTAATAAATTGTGACCACTAAATGGGTATAGTCTTTTATCTTGAATGATCTCCACAACTTCCTCTTAGTCCATGATGCTATAGATCAGCCCCATGGGGGTGCGTCTTTATACAAGCCTGCATAAATAAATAATTAGACTGGGGCCACACACTGGCAAAGACAATCATAGAATGATGAGTAGAATTCCAGCTTCAGCTTAGTCTTCTTCCACTGGTCCGCCCTTCTGCCATGTTTCACCCTGGTTGGGGTTAATCATTAGATGATAACAGCACATTATTGTTTTTACACAGATGATGCATGACAGGTTCACTTCAATTATAGAGCGATTATAATGCATGCTATTGTTTTTATACAAATGTTGCTTGACAGGTTCATTTTAATTCAATTCCTCTCTTTAAAGTATCTTCGCTGCATGCCACAAGATTATTCTTCCAAAGCCTTACCATAATGGTTGCATCTTTGATGCCTGCCGGATTAGAAACGATTCAGTGCAGTGTTCCAGTTTGGAGATTTATGCTTCCCTGTGCAGTGCCAATGGAATCTGTGTAGACTGGAGAGGAAAAACTGGAGACCATTGCCGTAAGTTCTAATAACAGAGAAAAAAAATCATCTATCTATCTATATGTGATGTGATCTAAACTTTTTTTTATGCCTTTGAAAATATAGCATACAACTGTCCTGCTGGAAAAGTGTATAATCCTTGTGGGCCAGTGCATGTTAAGACCTGTGAAAACAAGTAAGAAAAGTTAATAAACGTAAAACATCTTTTTTTTTTTTAACACATCTTCCATACTAAAATCCTGCCTGTTCATTGATTATGGCTTCTCCTTCTCATATAGCGCACCTCCTGAATTAGTTGGAGTATTCAATGACTTTACCAAAATAAAATTTAGGGATCACAGGGATTGTAAAAGCCATTGGAATGAGCTATCCTTAAAGCATTAATGCTAAGCCATAGAAGGATTTATAAAAGGAAGACTACTCAATTTTTTTTTTTATGTTGGGACTTGTGCTTACATTTTTCACAATTGCAGTAAAACATCCTCTAGATCCATCTTGCATTAATCTAAACTTGATAAATTTGACTATATCATTTTAAACTGATTTATTTTTTGTATTGGTATAGGCAAGGGCCACAATATTTTGTCCCAAATTGTGATCCACACATTATTTTTACAGACTCATTGAAAATGTTGCTACCGGTACAACTGAAGGCTGCTTCTGCTCAGCTGGAACAACCCTTTTCAATTCCTACACTGATGCTTGTGTCAAGAGCTGTGGTAAATGTGCAAAATATGTAATCAAATTACAGAAAACAGTAATAAGCAACTGAGACGATATAAAAGTACAAATAGGTCATTCTTAATTTTTAGATTTCAATAATGTAATGAAAATTATTATTTTTCTTTCTTTCTTGCAGCTTGTGTTGGTCCTGAGGGAATGCCCAAAGCTGTGAGTTCTAAATAAACATTTAATCATTAAATATACTAGTTAAATACCATTTAAATTTAGTCTGTAAATGTGTTTACACTTTTTCATTATTATTATGAGTATTAGTCCTTCCCTAAAAAAAATATAATTTTTACTCTGCAAACATTTTAACTAAACCGAATCCCTTGTTTGCATGTTCATTTCTCCTGTGCTAGAAGCAAACTCAATCTTGTACAAAGTTGTGAACTAATAGATTGCAATGATTAACAACAAGTTAGCAAATGGCAGTTGGAAGTTGATAGGTTGCAATGAACAACAAAAACATTGGTGACAGTTGGAAGCAACAATAAGTTTTCCTTTAAAACACTTTTTATATTTCAAATTCTCCATATTGTGTTGTAAATTCTTCCTTTCCATGCCTCTTTCCTGTGCCTTTTGATACGAGATGTATATTTATGTGTATTGGGACCCTTTAAATGTTTTCTTTTTTTTTTTTTTACCCCCTGCTAAAAATGTAATTGAATAAACATACTGTATAGTTATATAGTTACCTTAGACAGATATTAGTATTAAGCAAGTACAGGATGAGTTTAGGTAGACATAAAAAAAATGTCCACGCTCACTGCGTAAATAATAAAGAGTTTTGTGAAACTAGAAAATTGAGGCTTTGCTTGCACATTAAATTCTAGTCTTTGAATTGTACTTGAATTATCTTTTATATATTAACAGCCTGCAGAGACCTGGACCAGTGGCTGCAAAAAGTGTGTCTGTGAAGCAAATTCCCTCACTGTTCAGTGTCAGCCACTGTCTTGCCCCAAACTAACACCCATCACCTGTGAAAAGGAAGGCTTCATCCCTGTGACTCTGCCAAACCCAGAAAAACCATGTTGTATGCATAATGAATGCCGTAAGTTAACACCTTATCTGTATATTTTATACAATCTAATCAATGATTATCCCCAGGGGCGTAGCGTGGGTTGTCAGCGCCTGGGACATGTCAGGTAATTTGTACCTCCTAACCCATGGACTTACCTATTCTCACTCCGGTCTGGACACATGGTACCCTGTGTGAGTCAGCGGTGGCTGATGGAGAGAGGAGAGAGTGCTTGGCATTGGCTGTTAAAACCTGGAGCAGTGACATCCCCCATAGGTTCCTATGTCTTATCTTGTGTTGTTGCTCCTTCCTCTCCCCCTGCATACACCACAAGGGATAATGTAACAAGACTGGAGCAGCCTGAAAATAGGTATATACATCTTTTTTTACAGGGGTTGGCAAGCATAGGGGTTAGGAGGGGCAAGGGGAGACATTTTAAGGCTAGTCAGGTTTAAACTGGAAATTCTACTTTAATCCCTCCACATTAATGGGTATTGATGGAGTTACTTAAACCATTTGTGCTGTATTATTGGCCACTGGAAGTGTTTTTTAACCCCTTAACCCCAGAGAGGGTGGCTGAGAGAGAAGGGGGCTGACAGAGAGGGTTGATGAAAGAGAGGGGGACTGACAGAGAGGGTGGCTGAGAGAGGGAGCTTAGAGAGAGGGTGGCTGAGAGAAAGGGGAGTGACAGAGATGGTGGTGGGGAGAAAGAGTGGCTGAGAGAGAGGGGTGGCTGAGAGTAAGGGGAGCTGACAGAGAGGGAGCTGGGAGAGAGTTGAGGCTGGGAGAAATGGTGGCTAAAAGAGAGGGGGGCTGAAAGAGAGAGGGCTGACATAGAGGATGGCTGAGAGAGAAGGGGGCTGACAGAGAGGGGCTGCGAGACTGGGTTGAAGGGGGCTGAGAGAGAGGGGGCCCAAAAGAGAGGGGGCTGAGATAGAGGAAGGACTAACAGGGAGGTGGGCTGACAGAGAGGTAGGCTGAGAGCGAGGGAGGTCTGACAGAGAGGGTGGCTGAGAGAGAGGGTGTGAGGAGTGAGATGAGAGAGACTAGCCCTGTCCCTATCTGAAGTACCTTTGTTTCCCCCTATACCAGCCAGTGCCTGCAGGTAGGTCTCTGTAAGATGACCATTACCTTCCATGCCAGTCTCCTTCTTGAACCAGAGGTACTCTGCTGCTCCTTTCAGTGGCTCCATGTCAGCCTGTGCCTCCCGCCTGTCCTCGTTCTCATTTACAATAATGACTGAGCCCAAGGCAGCACACTTGGTATGGTGCCCCTCTAAATTTTCCGCCTGGGGCAATAACCCCAGTTGCCTCTCCCACACTACGCCACTGATTATCCCATCTACTGCTGTAGAAATACTAACATTTGATCTGTCTGCCCATAGAATGTAACAGTACCAACTGTCTGCACAAGGAAATGAAGTGTGAAACTGGATTTGAAGCTACTCCTGTACTCCTAAAGGGTGACTGCTGTCCAAAATATGAGTGCAGTACGTACCTAATTAAGATTACTCTACTTAGATGTACTCGATGCTTTAAAATGTTCTTGGTAATGTTTGCATGCTTGAAAACATTATTGGTACTGTTTGAAACATCAGAGTTGTTTCTATGGGGATTTTAAACAAATAACTTTGTGCTGATCTACAAAGGATTTAATTTATGAGCTGTTATGATTATTTTAGATATAAGTTCTCAGTGCACAACACCTTGTAGAAGAGAAGATTCTTTTTACCTGTGTGCGATTGCACTCATCACAAGCAGAAACACAGTGGGGGTTATTTACTAACGCTTGAAAGTGCACAATCCAGCTCACTTCTGCATATAAACCAATCAGCTTCCAGGTTTTATTGCCGAAGCTTATTTGAACAAGCTGAGGTTAGAAGCTGATTAGTTTCTATGCAGAAGTGAGCCTGATTTTGCATTCTCCAGCTTTAGTAAATAAACCCCAGCGTGTTTAATAAAGCTGTACATTTTTTTTAGTAGTCACATTGCAAAGTCCTAAATCCTAAATTCAGTGAATAATTAGTAATTATTCAACATTCACTAGCTTTGTAAAAAAAAACTAATTTAATAGTATCATCACAATAAGAATATACTAAAATCTCATATTTTTCAACAGCTGTGCCAGTCTGTCTTGATCATGATAAAACTTATAAGGTAAGAAACATCTGAACAGCAAAACATGACAATTTCCTGAGGAAAAAAAATACAATGATATGGCTTATATGGCAGCTTAACCCCTTTAAGACGGCGCCTCCCGGTCCTTTAAGGATTTTAACATCCTGGGAGGCGATGCAGAGTTTATGATCATGTGACTACCATGATTGGCTGTCATAGTGGTCACATGATCGGAAAGCTCCCACTTGAAAGCAGTGATCCTGGCCTTTCCATTAGCCACTGGTAACTGTAAAACAAAGAGAAGAGGCGCACCAGCCTTGTGCATTACCCAAATGGTACCTTTAATTGTAAATTATTAAGAAATATACTTACAAACAACTCAATAATAAAAGCATATAAAGGTCCATAATAACCACAAAGTAACCAGGTCACCTAGACTGTTGCCAGCAAGCCGGAGGACTGTCCATCAACACAGCTTACATGCTTCGAGGAGGTATCCCTTCTTCCTCAGAGCCAATCTCAAGGGTGTGCGCTTTTAGCAGAGCTGTATACCACCAATTCATGCAACTATGTGGCCACTCAGTGCAAAGGCCCACCCACCAGAAGGCTGCATATTTGCATGTGGCAGGCACCAATGGGTTAAAGTATATAGTGCATCTGGAAAGTATTCACAGAGCTTCACTTTTTTGACATTTTGTTATGTTACAGCCTTATTCCAAAATGTATTAAATTCATTATTTTCCTCAAAATTCTACAAACAATACCCCATAATGACAATGTCAAGGAAGTTTGTTTGAAATCTCAGAAAAATCACATGTACATAAGTATTCACAGCCTTTGCTCAATACTTTGTTGAAGCACCTTTGCCACCAATTACAGCCTCAAGTCTTTTGAGTATGATGCTACTAGCCTGACACACAAATTTTGGGCAGTTTTTTCCAGTCTTCTTTGCAGTACCTCTCAAGATCCATCAGGTTGGATGGGGAGCGTCGGTGCACAAGACTTTCACAGAGTTGTCCTGTAGCCACTACTTTTTGTTATCTTGGCTGTGTGCTTAGAGTTGTTGTTACTAGGGATGAGCCAAACACCCCCACGTTCGGTTCGCACCAGAACCTTCGAATGGACCAAACGTTTGCGCGAACATTTAGAACCTCATTGACGTCTATGGGACTCGAACGTTCAAATTCAAAAGTGTTAATTTTAAAGCCGAATATTCAAGTTATTGTTGGAAAACGTCTTAGAGAACCTGGGTCTTGCCCCAGGGAACATGTATCAATGGAAAAAAAAGTTTTAAAAACGGTAGTTTCTTCAGGAGCAGCGATTTTAATGATGCTTAAAGTGAAAAAAAATTATGAAAAATTCCTTTAAATATTGTACCTGCTGGGTGTCTATAGTATGCCTGTGAGGTGGCACGCATTTGGAACTGTCCCTGCACACAATGAGATTACTATAAGAAAAAGGTAATTTAATACTGCTTGCGGCTTTAATGTAATTCTTGGTCCCTGCAATATGGATGAAAATCATTGAAAAAAATAGCATGGGTTTCCCCGCCACCACTCCTCCAGGTCATTACAAGACCCTTTGGCCCTATATACTTTGAACAGCAGTATACAGGCGGTGCAAACAAGACAAGGACTGTAGGTTTGTTAAGTAGAATCTGAACCATGTCATACTTTGCTGCTGCATATTGCACAATTTCCTAAAGAGACCCTCAACAAACTACATGACACTACATGCTCCAGTGGCGGCCCGTGAGCCTGGCCATACAGGCTTGGCCCCCCAAAGCACATGTGCTATGCGGCAACAATATGTCGATTATTTTAGGGGTGGGGGGCCATTCCAATGCCAGATCTTGGCTGAATAAATTATTTTTTTGGGAACGAAAAATTCTAGAAAAAAGGGGCCCCCTTTGAACAAATTCTGTGAGGAACTCCTGTTCCCTGAAGGCCTCCATTATTTCTGCAAGTCAAAATTAGGCAAAAAAAGCTAATGTCAGTCAAGCTTCTACTACTTACTAAGCTTTCTCCCCATATCTAACCCACAAACTCCTACACTGATCATAAAGTCCAAAATCAAGTTATGTACTGAGCATACTTGCACTATGCACCACTAAGTGGGTTTAGTTGCAAAGTAATGAGCACACTTGCACTATGCACCACCAAGTGGGTTTAGTTGCAAAGTAATGAGCACATTTGCACTATGCACCACCAAGTGGGTTCAGTTGCAAAGTAATGAGCACACTTGCACTATGCACCACCAAGTGGGTTTAGTTGCAAAGTGCAAAGTAATGAGTACACTTGCACTATGCACCACCAAGTGGGTTTAGCTGCAAAGTTATGAGCACACTTGCACTATGCACCACCAAGTGGGTTTAGTTGCAAAGTGCAAAGTAATGAGCACACTTGCACTATGCACCACCAAGTGGGTTCAGATGCAAAGTAATGAGCACACTTGCACTATGCACCACCAAGTGGGTTCAGTTTCAAAGTTATGAACACACTTGCACTATGCACCCCCAAGTGGGTTCAGTTGCAAAGTAATGAGCACACTTGCACTATGCACCACCAAGTGGGTTCAGTTGCAAAGTAATGAGCACACTTGCACTATGCACCACCAAGTGGGTTCAGTTGCAAAGTAATGTGCAAACTTGCAGTATACAGCAAGTTGGTTTAGGTGCACTGAGCACACAGGCAATACAACACGCGAGAACACTGCAGCTAGCACAATCAACTGCCTGACAGATTAGGAAGAAGTAATTTAACTAAATTATACAGTGTCTTGCGAAAGTATTCGTCCCCCTTGAACTTTGTGACCTTTTGCCACATTTCAGGCTTCAAACATAAAGATATAAAACTGTAATTTTTTTGTGAAGAATCAACAACAAGTGGGACACAATCGTGAAGTGGAATGAAATTTATTGGATATTTCAAACTTTTTTAACAAATAAAAAACTGAAAAATTGGACGTGCAAAATTATTCAGTCCACAGCGTGGACCTGAAGTGCCGGGATCACGTCTTTGGACGTCATGTTATTGTAATTCCCCGCGCGCGCCACTGGGTGGCGCACAGCGGGGAAAAACAGTGCCGTCACATCGCTGAGGATTCGATGCGTGTACCCGGCGGCCGCGATGTCCGTCAGGTACACACGATCGGCGGTGACAGAGCAGGGACGAGGAGCTCTGTGTGCAAACACAGAGCTCCACGTCCTGTCAGGGAGAGGAGACAGATGCTGTTTCCCTTGTACATAGGGACACAGCATCGGTCACCTCCCCCAGTCAGTCCCCTCCCCCCACACAGTTAGAACACACCCAGGGAATACATTTAACCCCTTCCTCACCCCCTAGTTTTATCCCCTTCAATGCCAGTCACATTTATACAATAATTAGTGCATATTTATAGCACTGGTCGCAATATAAAGGTGAATGGTCCCAAAAATGTGTCAAAAGTGTCTGATGTGTCCGCCGTAATGTCGCAGTCCCAATAAAAATCGCAGTTCGCCGCCATTACTAGTAAAAAAAAAAGTAGTAAAAAAAATCATAATTCTGTCCCCTATTTTGTAGGCGCTATAACTTTTGCGCAAAGCAGTCGCTTATTGCCATTTTTTTTTTTTTTTTTACAAAAATACGTAGAAGAATAAGTATCGTCCTTAAAGCTGATGGATCACAAAACAAAAAATATTAAAAGCCAGCAGCAACAAATACTGCAGCTACTGACTTTTAATATTAGGACACTTACCTGTCCTGGAGTCCAGCGCCGTCCGCAGCAGAGGATGAGCGATCGCTCGTCTCTCTGCTGTTCCCCGCTCCATCCACGGTGAGGGAACCAGGAAGTGAAGCGCTGCGGCTTCACTGCCCGGTTCCCTACGGCGCATGCGCGAGTCGCGCTGCGCCCGCCGATTGGCTCCAGCTGTGTGCTGGGAGCCGAGTGTTCCCAGCACACAACGGGGGACGGACGGCATGTGATGAAATGCTCGTCTTTTGCCCGTGAATGCTGGGCCGGAAGTGGGTGCAGATACCTGTCTATCTGCACCCCCCTCCCCCCTGAAAGGTGTCAATTGTGACACCGGAGGGGGGGAGTGTTCGGATCAGCGGATCTTCACTTTAGGGTGGAGATCCGCTTTAACTGAGAAGAAAACTTTTTTTAAAAACAAATTGGGATATTTATTATAGCAACAAGTAAAACATATATATATATATTTTTTTAAATTGTCGCTCTTTTTTGGTTTATAGCGCAAAAAATAAAAACCGAGCGGGCGATCAAATACCACCAAAATAAAGCTCTATTTGTGGGAAAAAAAAGGAGCCACGTCGCACGACCGTGCAAATGTCAGTTAAAGCGAAGCAGTGGCGGAAGCTGAAATTTCGCCTGGGCACGAAGGGGGTTTATGTGCCCAGTAAGCAAGTGGTTAAGTTAATACTTTGTAGCGCCACCTTTTGCTGCGATTGGGGTATGTCTCTATCAGTTTTGCACATTGAGAGACTGGAATTTTTGCCCATTCCTCCTTGCAAAACAGCTCAAGCTCAGTGAGGTTGCATGGAGAGCATTTGTGAACAGCAGTTTTCAGTTCTTTCCACAGATTATCGATTGGATTCAGGTCTGGACTTTGACTTGGCCATTCTAACACCTGGATATGTTTATTTGTGAACCATTCCATTGTATATTTTGCTTTATGTTTTGGATCATTGTCTTGTTGGAAGACAAATCTCCGTCCCAGTCTCAGGTCTTTTGCAGACTCCATCAGGTTTTCTTCCAGAATTGTCCTGTATTTGGCTCCATCCATCTTCCCATCAATTTTAACCATCTTCCCTGTTCCTGCTGAAGAAAAACTATGATGCTGCCACCACCATGTTTGACAGTGGGGATGGTGTGTTCAAGGTGAGGAACTGTGTTGCTTTTATGCCAAACATAAAGTTTTGCATTGTTGCCAAAAAGTTTGATTTAGGTTTTATCTGACCAGAGCACCTTCTTCCACATGTTTGGTGTCTCTCCCAGGTGGCTCGTGGCAAACTTTAAACAACACTTTTTATAGATATCTTTAAGAAATGGCTTTCTTCTTGCCACTCTTCCATAAAGGCCAGATTTGTGCAGTATACGACTGATTGTTGTCCTATGGACAGAGTCTCCCACCTCAGCTGTAGATCTCTGCAGTTCATCCAGAGTGATCATGGGCCTCTTGGCTGCATCTCTGATCAGTCTTCTCCTTGTATGAGCTGAAAGTTTAGAGGGACGAGCAGGCCATTGTAGATTTGCAGTGGTCTGATACTCCTTCCATTTCAATATTATCGCTTGCACGGTGCTCCTTAGGATGTTTAAAGCTTGGAATTTTTTTTGTATCCAAATCCGGCTTTAAACTTCTCCACAACAGTATCTCGGACCTGCCTGGTGTGTTCCTTGTTCTTCATGATGCTCTCTGCGCCTTAAACGTACCTCTGAGACTATCACAGTGCAGGTGCATTTATACAGAGACTTGATTACACACAGGTAGATTCTATTTATCATCATTAGTCATTTAGGTCAACATTGGATCATTCAGAGATCATCACTGAACTTCTGGAGAGAGTTTGCTGCACTGAAAGTAAAGGGGCTGAATAATTTTGCACGCCCAATTTTTCAGTTTTTTATTTGTTAAAAAAGTTTGAAATATCCAATAAATTTCGTTCCACCTTATGATTGTGTCCCACTTGTTGTTGATTCTTCACAAAAAATTACAGTTTTATATTTTTATGTTTGAAGCCTGAAATGTGGCAAAAGGTCACAAAGTTCAAGGGGGTAAAATACTTTCGCAAGGCACTGTATATGTACAACTCCTGGGATGTATATATATCCTCTACACACTGTAAATTTAACTGACTAGCCTGCCTGCTCTATCTAGCTAGAAAAAAAGACAATCTCTCTCTCTGTCTGATCTGTAACCAGCACTGGAACACACTACATGAGGCCTGCCCAGCAGGCGGCTTTTTATAGTGTGGGGCGTGTGCTAAAGCCCTGAGCCATAATTGGCCAAAGCCACCCTGGCTTTGGCCAATTATGTCTCTCTGTTTTTTGTGCGCTGTGATTGGCGAAGGATGCGGGTCATAGTGCATGCTTGGCCAATCATCAGCGCACAATGCCGCAGTGGATTATGGGCTGTGGCACGTCACTCGAATTTGCCGCAAACAACCCGTTGTGTTCGTATTTCGACGAATGGTCGAACATGCAATGTTCAAGTCAAACTAAGTTTGAGTCTAATACAAAGCTCATCCCTAGTTGTTACATAGTACATAGGTACATAGTTGGTATTACATTGTATATCCCTGTATGTTGTGGTTGTAGGTGCCTGTCTAATAGTTTTTTGAAATGATCTATGCTCCCTTCTGAAACCACTGCTTGTGGAAGAGAATTCCACATTCTTACCATTCTCACAGTAAAGAACCCTCTATGCAGTTTAAGTTTAAACCACTTTTCTTTTAGTTTTAGTGAATTCCCTTTCGCGGGAAGGTTTTATCCCTATTGTGGGGTCACCAGTACAGTATTTGTACATTAAAATCATATCAAGTGTCTCTTCTCTAGAGAGAATAGGTTCAGTGCTTGTAATCTTTCCTTATAACTAAGGTCCTCTAGTTCCTTTATTAACTGTGTTGCCCTTCTCTGGACTTTCTCCAGTTCCAGCACATCCTTCCTGGGAACTAGAGCCCAGAAATGGACGACATACTCCAGGTGTGGCCGAAGCAGAGTTTTGTAGCGTGGGAGAATTATTGTTCTGTCTCTGGAGTTTATCCCATTTTTAACCTGCTCAGCAGTATTCCCGAGTCTGGCTGGGGGTGGAATTTCAGCACCAAAAGTGGTAACCCCAAGCCAGACTCGGGATCGCCTTGCAGTGTCCACAGGCATGGTTTACTTACCTTGTCCCTGGATCCTGCGATGCCTCCCCGCTGTGTGATCGAGCTGTGTCTTCACGCTTGATTCACACAATGCAGAGTGCCGCCGAGCTCCGTTCCCTGCGACGTTATGACGTACAGATTCAGAAAACACAAAACATTACTGTACTGTATGAAAAAATTACACACCCCCTTTGTCCCTAGTGGTCTGCCCTGTGTCCTACATGCACTTTTATATAATAAAAACTGTACTTTCTGCCTGGAAACTGTAGATTGTTCATAGCAACCAAACAATGTCCCTTTATGTCAAAAGTAAAGGGACGCTAAAAAACAGCGATAATAAATCAGAATCACTTGCAGAATTGAGCGAAAGCAATTTGTGGGGAAATTCATTATCAAACAATAAAGTAATGACAGCGACAATTCTGCCTTTGTCATTGGTGCCAATGTGCACCATGGCAGCCCGGTCTTCCCCAGCCCCTCCCAGTAATCTGTCCACCAGAATTGTGATGTTCTGAACCCGCATGCCCTGTAGTCAACATACAGTTTGTCGCTTCAGGCCTTTTTTACGGATTGCCCTCTCTGTCCTTCTGAGAATTGAGTCCCCTACCACAAAAATCTGACTTTCCTTTCCCTTGAATTTCCCTCTGCACTCACTGGAGAAGTTCTTACCTTGGCAGCTAGGGGAGTCACAATTGGGATGTTCCAGCCTAGGATCGACCTCCCTGACTCTCTCCCCTTCATTCTTCCTGACTGTCACCCATCTCCTCTGCTCTGGTGCCTGCACCTCTTTGCTGGCCCCTGCCGGTATGATCCCAACTATCCTTTAGTATGGAGAGTCTCCTTTGGTCTTGACAGTTGCTTCCCTAGATTCAGAACATGGGCTTCCAGGGAAAAAATGTAATTACATTTTGCACATTTTGTCCTGTTGGAAGATAAACCTTCTCCCCAGTCTGAGGTCCAGAACACTCTGGAGCAAGTTTTCATCAAGGATGTCTCTGTACATTGCTTCATTTATCTTTCCCTTTATTCTGACTAGTCTCCCAGTTCCTGCCAGTGAAATAAAAACCCCACATCATGATGCTACCACCACCATGTTTCACTGTAGGGATGGTATTGGGCAGGTGATGAACTGTGATGAATGGTGCCTGGTTTCCTCCAGACATGATGCTTGCCATTCAGGCCAAAGTGTTCAATCCTTGTTTCATCAGACCAAAGAATTTTGTTTTTCATTGTCTGAGGCCTCGTACACACGAGCAGACAGATTTGTTCAAATCTGTCTGTCCGACAGATTTGAACAGATCTGTCTGCTGGGATTTTGGTTTGCTCGCGTGTACACACGAGCAAACCAAAATCCCCGCCAGCAGACGGCGCGCTGACGTGGCGGTGACGTTGACGCCGCCACGTCACCGCACCAGGAAGTAAAACACTTCCGCGCATGCGCCGAATCCATTCGGCGACGGTGCGGCGGCTGTGCCGGACGACATGTCTGCTGGTAAGTGTACTAACCAGCAGACATGTCGGGCGGACGGATTCCCACCCCGATAGATTTCAAAGCATGCTTTGAAATCTGTCGGGTGGCCAAATCCGTCGGCTCGGCCGTACACACGATCGAATCTGTCTGCTGAAACGGTCCAGCAGACCGTTTCCAGCGGACAGATTTGATCGTGTGTACGAGGCCTCAGAGTCCTTCAGGTGCCTTTTGGCAAACTCCAGGCAGGCTGTTATGTGCATTTTACTGAGGAGTGGCTTTTATCTGTTCACTCTACCATACAGGCCTGATTGGTGGAGTGTTGCAGATATGGTTGTTCTTTTGGAAGGCTCTCCTCTCTCCACAGAGAAATGCTGGAGCTCTGTCAGAGTGACCATTGGGTTCTTTGTTACCTCCCTGACTAAGGCCCTTCTCCCCTGATCACTCAGCCCACTCTAGGAAGAGTCTTGGTGGTTCCAAACATCCTCCATTTACAGATGCTGGAGGCCACTGTGCTCATAGGGACCTACAATGCTGCAGGAATTTTTCTGTCCCTTCCCGAGATCTGGGCCTCGACACAATCCTGTCTCAAAGGTCTACAGACCATTCCTTGGACTTCATGGCTCAGTTTGTGCTTTGACATGCACTGTGGGACCTTATATAGACAGGTGTGTGCCTTTCCAAATCATGTCCAATCAACTGAATTCCCCACATGTGGACTCCAATAAAGTTGTAGAAACATCTCAAGGATGATCAGCAGAAACCAGATGGGTTTGAGCTCAATTTTGAGTGTTATGGCAAAGGCCGTGAATACTTATGTACACGTGATTTTTGAAATGTTTAATTTTTAATAAATGTCAAACAAGCGTCTTTCACATTGTCATTATGGGATATTGTTTGTAGAATTTTAAGGAAAATAATAATTTAATCCATTTTGGAGTAAGGCTGTAACATAACAAATTGTGGAAAAAGTGAAGCACTGTGAATACTTTCTGGATGTACTGTCTAATTGAGGAAAACTTTTTTTGAGATTTTGGATTTCTTAGATTATTACAACCACAACAGGTGAGGCTGTGGAAAGATTTCCACTCCCATTATGTTTGGGTGACAACAAGCAATTAGAGGTCAAAGATAATATCTGACCCATATTTTTTACATGTGGCAAATGTATTGGTAAATTAATTAAATGTGAATTTTATTTTTTAATTTTGCATATTTTTGCTAATATAACACTAAAAATAATTTTACCTTGATTAAGGGGAGCTTAGTTTTTGATCTGGTCTGCATTTATTTAATTGCTGCATTGAATTTTT
Source organism: Rana kukunoris (assembly GCA_029574335.1). Taxonomy (NCBI): domain Eukaryota; kingdom Metazoa; phylum Chordata; class Amphibia; order Anura; family Ranidae; genus Rana; species Rana kukunoris. Next base: position 216,209,907 of record CM056059.1, on the reverse strand, counting down.
GTTGAGCTTGCCATTGTTTTCAATGGTCTGTTGCAGTACTAGAAAAGGTTATGCACACATTGAGGTTATTTACGAAAGGCAAATCCACTTTGCATTATAAGTGCACCTGGAAGTGCACTCGCTGTAGATCTGAGGGCAAGATCTGAAATAAGGGGAAGCTCTGCTGATTTTATCATCCAATCACGTGCAAGCTAAAATGCTGTTTTTTATATTCCTTGCATGTCCCCCTCGGATCTACAGCGACTGCACTTCCAGGTGCAAAGTGGATTTGCCTTTCGTAAATAACCCCCATTGTTACTTTGGCACTTGAGGCATGTGCGTTGTATGGTATGTGTATCAAATATGGGCCTGTCAGATCCTAGCTAAAGCAGGGTTGTAATTTGCTATACCATAGCTGGCAAATCGTAGCGTTTGTTTTTTTTCTAGGTGGGTGGGTAGAAATATAGTATGGAAATATGTATTATATTACTTTGTGAACACTTTTATACCATTAATGTGTAGGTATTAGGGATGGGCCGAAAACCCCCTGGTTTGGTTCGCACCAGATAATTCGAACAGGCAAAAAATGTACCCTAGCATTCCCATTTACTACCCTAGCCTGTCTATATACTACCCTAGCTTCTCCATATACTACCCTAGCTTGTCTATATACTACCCTAGCCTGTCTATATACAGTGGGTGACCGCGATATTGTGTCAATTTTGCTGACTTTCTCGGCGAGATTGACCATCTGCGAGCCCCATCGCGGGAGCCAGCACCAAGCTGGCTTGCCGCGATCGAGACAAAGCCGTCATAGAAGCGACGGGGATCCGACGTGGATTCCGGCCAATTCTACATGTAGGCGGCATTTGTTATGAATCCTGAAGGGGAAGTCCCCGCCGGATTTAAAAAAAAATCTGGCATGGGTTCCCCCCTCAGGAGCATAACAGGCCCTTAAGTCTGTTATGGGTTGTAAGGAGACCCCCCTACACCGAAAAAAACGGCGTGGGGGTCCCCCCACAATACATAACAGACCCGTATCCAAAGCACGCCAGCCGGCCGGTCAGGAGGGGAGTGAGCGCCCCCCCCTCCTAAACCGTACCGGGCAGCATGCCCTCAACATGGGGGGGTCAGGTGCTCTGGGGCCCCACCTCAGAGCACCCTGTCCCCATGTTGATGAGGACAGGGTGCCTTCCCGACAACCCTGGCCGTTGGTTGTTGGGGTATGCGGGTGGGAGGCTTATCGGAATCTGGGAGCCCCCTTTAATAAGGGGGCCCCCAGATACCGGCCTCCCACCTTAAGTGAATGAGTATGGGGTACATCGTACCCCTACCCATTCACCTGGAGTCAAAGTGTAAACACAAATAAACCACACAGGGTATTGAAATATTTTATTAGTTGGCCGCCGGGGGGGGCGGGGTGTGTATGGTCGCTTTTATAAAAGCGCCCCCCTCGGCGGGCTTTTTCAGACTCAGGATTCATAACAAACGCCGCCCACGTGTATAATTGGCGGGAATCCACGTCGGATCCCCATCGCTTCTATGACGCGCTCGCTGGAATGTGCTTTTACAATTCCAGCGAGTGCGAGATGTCGGCACCCTGTCGCCGAGAGTCAGGGCGATGCTGTCGCGCTAAAAACACATTCTCGGCGGCAGGCACTGTACTACCCTAGCCCGCCCCATAGAATTAAATATAAAGGTATGTCATATAATTTTGCATATAGACAATGTGCTGTTGCAGGTAAATCTGACTTCCTAATACATTTAATTTTAATTTTAATGATCATAGATTATAATAGATGTGGGGGCCTTTTGGTGGGCTTGATTTATTTATTCTTTTGGGTCGTGGGGGGCAGCATTTTATTCTTGGACCCAGGCAGCACAATATCTTGGGCCAGCCCTGGGTCTGTGGGTGCACTTTACAGAGACACTGTCAATTTTCTCTGTATGAGCAAGGTGAGAATGTAATAACCATCAAAATAATTCATAACAACTTTCTATATGCATGTATGTGTTTTGATATAACATTTAAAAAATAAATAATATTTTCATTCTAGACCAATGAGACATGGATAAATGATCAGTGTGAAGAGGTCACATGCCATGGAAACAACATCACTACTCACAAGCCGGTGAAATGCCCTGAAGTCAAAGAGATAACTTGTACTAATGGCTTCCCTCCAATTAAGAAAAAGAGTGCTGATAGTTGCTGTTACCACTATGAATGCCAATGTAAGTTTAATAAATGAAAGACCTCCTTGCCATGTGAGCATTTATATTAAAAAAGTAATTTATGGTTTTTATCTTAACCACTAAAGCCCCGGAAGGATTTGCCCCCTTAATGACCAGGCCATTTTTTGTGATACGGCACTGCGTCACTTTAACTGACAATTGTGCGGACGTGATGCTGTACCCAAACAAAAAATTACGTCCTTTTTTTCTCACAAATAGAGCTTTCTTTTGGTGATGTTTTATCACCTCTGCGTTTTTTATTTTTTGTGCTATAAACAAAAAAAAATTAATTTTGAAAAAAAAGCAATATTTTTTACTTTTTGTTATAATAAATATCACCCCCAAGAAAACAAATTCCTTCCTCAGTTTAGGCCGATATGTAATCTCCTACATATTTTTTGTAAAAAAAAAAAAACACAATAAGAGAAAGGTGGAGGGAGATAAGAGGAGCTCTGTGTTTTTTGTAATCCATCAGAAAAAAAGTAGGCAGGGCTGACACCACATACTTATGTAGCACTACCTCCATAGGGGCTGCAAGTGGCAGGCTTCCTCGCTGTTGCACTGCCAGGGACATAACATTTTCAGCATTCATCCAAACACCGGGATCAGTCCTTGAGCTTTGTTTTTGTTGTTTTATTGAGGGATAACAACTTGGATGGTGATAGACATTATGGGATGCTCAACTTGAAAGTGACAAAACCAGGGACAACTTCCCCCTATGTACTACTCCGATTAATTCTTCTTCACAGCTTAAATTGATTCCTTTATTTAGCTCCAATTGATTCCTCTGCACAGGCTGATGCCTTGTACACACGACCGGTTTTCCCGATGAGAAAACTGAAATTTTTCAGATTGGTTGGGAAAATCGGTCGTGTGTATGCTCCATAGCAGTTTTCCCGACGAGAAAACTGCCTGCAAAAAAGTTTGAACCTGCTCTATTTTTTCCCGTCGTGCTTCCCGTCAGTCTTTTTCTCGTTGCGAAAACCGCTCGTATATATGCTTTTCCGAAGGGAAAAAAACGTGCATGCTCAGAATCAAGTATGATACTGGAGCACTCCTTCTGGTAAAAGTAGCGTTCATAATGAAGTTAGCACATTCGTCACGCTGTAACGGACTGAAAAACATGAGACTGAAAAGCGTGAATCGTCTCTCACCAAACTTGTTACTAACACAAGGATCAGCAAAAGCAGCCCCAAGGGTGGCACCATTTGTTATAGTGCTGTCATACGTATTGGACACCGCCGTGCTTTTGTCGACGTTTTTTTTGACTGAACGTGTGTATGCAAGGCAGGCTTGATAGGAAAAACGTCAGGTTTTGGCATGTCAGGAAAACCGGTCCTGTGTACAGGGCATAATAGTCTCTGTTGTATTAGCAAGAGACCCTTGAAGACTAGGAACTCGCAGTCCCTTAGTAAGTAGCACATGTGGTGTGAAGTGCACCCTGCAGCACCTATACTCTCTTATATACACTGGTCCCAACACTACCTGTGCAGGAAATGATAGCCCACTTGGCTGCCTCATTACTAGTCCACCTGGCTGCTTCTCTTCACCAGTCTACCCGAATGACACTCTGGAGATCTCCCAGGGCAAGACTATAGAAGATGCAAGTACACCACGGTCTTCAAGAGAGACCTGGTACATGTGCCAGTCTTTCTCCTTGTAAGTCTCTACACCATGTTGCCGTACTCACACTATCCTCCTTGCTCCTACTGCCTCTCAGGAAACCTCCTTCCAACTTCTTCTGTGGTAGGATCCTTCAAGGCCAGCACCTGAGCCCCAGCCTGAGGTAGAGGGCCACCAACAGTGTCCCTCAGCACGTCATCTCCATCTTCCACCCGACTCCCTAACCAGCATGAATAATCCCGATTTTAGGGCTCACTTAGTCCCATGCCAGTCCCACTTCCTGGTGATTGGCTAAGGGCCCCTAAATATGCAGGACAACCCTCCTAGCCTCCGCCCTTTAGCTTCCAGAAGATTCTCCAACATTCCAGAACTGAGGGGGGGGGGGGGGCAAAAGAGAGCTGTCTGTATGAGTGATACTGCCCTGAACTCTAGTAACCCTGACCCAATTACAGACTCACAGGATTTAAACATGAGCCAGAATATGCTTTTACCTACTCTGACACTAGAAGCACACTAGAGGGTGCTACACTTAGTAATTTAGAGCAGAAAATATACAGTGTTATTATGACAAAGAGGAAAGTATGAGCACATTATCAGGGGAACTCAAAACATACCTAATGACAAATGTCCAGTGGTAGTCCCCTTCAGAACTGCCTACACCTAACTCAGGGAAGCATTTGCACCAATGTCGGTAACATTACTAGCACATGTCACAAATTCAGATAGTCCCTATTAGTGCAGCTTTAGGAATCTGTAACTATGGCAGCAACAAATTCTATAAAAATTACCACTAGTTCCCAGAAGAGTCTGGCAGTATTTTTAACAAATATAAGTTACATTAAACTGTGAACTGGCATGCAGGATGTATTCCAGTACTGAGAGGGGCAGTGCCTGTGATGGGTTGCTGTCATGTATGTGACAGCTTCCCACCCAGTGCTATATCCCTATCCCCATTCAGCTGGAATTTCTCACCAACAAAATAAATATAGATAGGTATATAGTTGCTGTCATTATCCAAATGTGGGTAAATGACTTGTCATTGGATGGGCAGAGTCTGATGGGGAACTGAGAGACTAGTCCCCCATCAGGTCAGTTTTACTTTTGATTGACAGCACATTGCAGTGGGCCAATTAAAAAATTGATATTGGACTGATTAGTGGCTATGGATTTACCCCCTCCTATGCACCTGATAGGGAACTAGTTACTCAGTTCCTCATTGGGCTCCACCCACCCTAGTACAAAACTCCTCGACCATGTATCTGTCAGTGGGGTCGGGGTGCACTGAGGGAGGCATTTCCAGTGGGAACACTCCTTCTTCAGTACCGACTTGGACAGATTCATGTACCTGACACTTTTGGTGCTGTACCCTAATGAAATTCGAAAGGGTATCTATGACACCCTTTATTAATTCCCTGGTATATTTCAGGCTTATCAACCTTTTTCCTCTACTTGCTGCATGTTTAAAGAGATAAAACACAATAAAGTGTGCATGTATTGTGGAGATGTACTAAATAAAGTCCGCGTTAAAAACTCCATTCAAACAAAAAAAAATATTAATAAATAAATTTAAGCTACACATACACTTTGAAATCCTTTGTTTTACGGGTTACAAGTGGATAATAATGCAGAAATATTATTTGCCTTCTTACAGGTGTCTGCAGCGGATGGGGTGATCCACATTACTTAACCTTTGATGGAACCTACTACACTTTCCTGGACAACTGCACATATGTCCTTGTTCAGGAGATCACTCCCAAGTATGACAATTTCCGCATCCTTGTTGACAACTATTTCTGCAATGCAGATGATGGCTTGTCCTGCCCACAGTCTATCTTGATCTACTATAAATCCAATGAGATTGTTTTAACACGTATGTTTTACGAAGGAAGGATGAGAAGCAGGGTAAGTTGGACTTGGAGAAGAGGGTAGAGTTCCTGATGCCCAATAGTAAATTTTGGTGTGGAGAATCTGTGTGTGGGTGCATTGGGTGGCAAAAAAGTTTTAGTATTTGAAAAGTGCCAATGGGTCCAAGTAAGTAAAAATTGGGACATGTTATTCTAACTAACAAAAATGTGTTCCTCTAAAGTGGCCACTGAGACCTTGCATGGAAGCCATTCGTGAATCATAGTAGCATGTGGGGATATCCAATTTTGTGAAGTGTTGGACCTGGAAATAGGACCATGTTGACACTGGATTGACATTATTCATGATATTTAATGTGTGAAATTAGCTAACTTTTCACTGCTTAAGAACATTCAAAGCTTAATGCCGCTTACACACGATCGTTTTTTAGCATGAAAAAAAACGACGTTGTAACGGAATGACCCATGACAACCAGAGCTGTGTGTGTCTCAGTGATTCTGGGGGAATGGATCGGGTCCTGACGGCTGGTTTTTCGGGGTGTCGGCTAAGCTGTCTTGTCTTGGGTTGATGAAAGATCGTAAACGGTGGTGACCGTTACAGTGGTGGCAGAGGTGGGACGGCTACAAGGAACCAGGACAATGGAGATGCTGTATGAACGGCTGAGGCTCTCTTCCTGCATGGACTTACTGGAGAGCCGTGGCAGATCGGCCAGCAACTGTAAGAAAAGGGACATATTGCAGAACTTGTCGAAATGGATAGAGCTGAAAGGCCCGGCGTAAAGGACAGGACACCCGAGGAAGAAAGTTTTGATCGGGCTGTTAAACGTGGACTGGCACAATATGGTCCTAATCCTCCACCGTAGATCGTAGACCTGGTTATATCGGCTGTGGATGCCACTTGGCTACATCAAAGAGGTGCTGCAGCAGCTGAAGTCACAAGCAGCACCAACTGAAGAAAGAGGAGAGGTGCAGATACCAGTCTCCATGGAAGAGAAATTCAAAAGTTGGTTACAAGAGATGCGGATACAGCACAGAGGACCAGCAACACCAGGGGAAAGGTCCTCCCCTCCATCCATGTAAGGTACTGGCCGCAGTATGACGTATGAATGCTGTTGTTAGGGGAAAAACAGCAGCAGTTAAGCAGGCTGATCCGGGCAGAGATGCGATTGGACGAAAGCTACAGAGCCCTCCAGTGGTATGTAGCCCAAGAGCGCCCGTGGTCAGCGGATGACAGCCCCACGGAAGGCTATGACTACGATGGCCTGGGATTGTTGTATTGGAGGATGTCCAGTGATCCAGACTTCGGGGATGATCGGGAGTGGCGCTTGGAGGACATAATGGAGCACAGAGAGGAAATATTGAATATCTCGGAAGGGCACTGGTTACAGGAAGATTTGGAATTTCTGGCCATTCAGGAATGGGAGCTGGAGATCGCCTACAGACAGCTGCTAGATTCTGCTCAGCAGCTGGGTGGGGCTCCCGTTGCCTGGGACTATGAGGACATTTTAGATGACAACTGTGAAATCCTGGCTGATGAATCGGCAGTGGAAAATCTGAAGATTGCCATCCCTAAAGCCGAAGCGGATGATGTGGAGTTCCAGGGAGCCGGGGCAGTTGGCCCTCTCTCCAGCAACAAGCTGAGGTTGTAAAGCTTTTACTCCAAGCTAAATCACTGGCAGTGGGGCAGGATGCTGCTGACCGCTGCACACCACTGCAGCTTGAGCTGACATCGGGGGATGGGATTGTGGTCTCCCTCACAGCAACCCAGCGGAAGAGCTGGCATCAGAGCAGAGTATCACGGGACTCTGCTCCCAACTAACAGGAGAGGGGGTCCCTGTGGTAGTGGATGGGACTGTGGTCTCCACTCACAGCAACCCAGCGGAAGAGCTGGCAACAGAGCAGAGTGCCTCGGGCCTCTGCTCTTAACTAACGGAAGGGGGAGTTCCTGGGGTAGTGGATGGGACTTCAGTCTTCACTGAGACAACCCCAGAAAATGGTGCAGCACTGAGACAGGAGGATGTCGGCTTTGCTTTGCAAGCACCGGGGGATTTTCACCTAGCACCAGTGGATGGGACTTCAGTCTCCACTGGTATACCCCAGGGATGGGGGGCAATCGGCCAAGATCCCCAACAGCATGATGGACTGAGCCCAGTCACCCTGTCTTCTCTCCAGTGGCTGAAAGGACTCCAGGGGGAAGGGCCGGTCCAGGCCTCTCCCCAGCGGCAGGTATGTTCTCTAAGAGAGGCAAAGGTTGGCGGGGTGAGTAATGCTCTGTTTGGAGCAATTTATTTGGGGTACGATATGGATACCAGCATTGGAGGACTGGAACTAGTGACTAACTTCGGAGTCAACCCGTTTGGGGTTCCCTCCTGTGTCAGTCTCCCACCGGAACCCGTGACAACCAGAGCTGTGTGTGTCTCTGTGATTCTGGGGGAATGGATCCGGTCCTGTCGGCTGGTTTGTTGGGGTGTCGGCTAAGCTGTCTTGTCTTGGGTTGATAGAAGATCGTAAACGGTGGTGACCGTTACAGACATTTAAAAAAAATGTCATTTAAAATTATCTTTGTGGGCTTCACATCATTTTTCGGGTTTTGAAAAACGAATTTTTTTTTTCCGAACATGCTGCATTTTTTAACAACGTTAAAAATGATCGTGTGTGGGCTAAAACGACGTGATGCTCAGAAGCAAGTTATGAGACGGGAGCGATTGTTCTGGTAAAACTACTGTTCGTAATGAGTAAGCACATTCATCATGCTGTAACAGACAGAAAGGTGTGAATCGTCTTTTACTAACACGAAATCAGCTAAAGCAACCCAAAGGGTGGCGTCATCCGCATGGAACTTACCCTTTATAGTGCCGTCGTACATGTTGTACGTCACTGCGCTTTGCTAAAGCATTGTTTAAAAACGACTGTGTGTGGGCAACATTGTTTTAATGATGAAGTTGGAAAAAAATTCGTTTTTTTTCGACATGCTGAAAAACGTCATTTTTTTCCATGACGAAATTCGATCGTGTGTATGCGGCATAAGATTCCGGTCAGAGTGCCAGCCTGAAAGAAAAATCTTAGTCTGGGCCATAACTATACAGGCATACCCCACTTTTAAATACACAATGGGGTTTATTAAAGCTGGAAAGCTCAAAATCAGGCTCAATTCTGCCTAGAAACCAATGAGCTTCTAACCCCAGCTTGTTCAATTAAGCCTGGTAATAAAACCTGGAAGCTCATTGGTTTCTGTGCAGAAGTGAGCCTGATTTTGCGCTTTCCAGCTTTAGTAAATAAACCCCATTGTGTACTTAAAGGTGGGGTATGCCTGTAGTTAATTTATTTCACTGGATTCTATAGTGAATCAGTGTTTGCTTTCTATGGGGTTAATGTGGGATTGACTGTAACGTGTTCTCTCCACTCTACAGGTTAGGTTCAACAATAACTGGATCTCTCCTGGTTTCACCAAAGATGGCATTACCATCACCACTGCTGGTATCAAGATGAATGTGGAAATTCCAGAAATAGATGCCTTTATCTCATTCAGTGGAATGATCTTTGTCATTAACCTACCATTTAGTAAATTTTCTTACAACACAGAAGGACAATGTGGTATGTAAATGGTTCTTAAAATTCATATTTTTTAGGGATATGGCTTTCTGTAAAGTTTTGCATTGTATTGTTAAGGCTGCGTGAAATAATTTTGGTGATTTTTCCCACAAAAGGCACTTGCTCTAACAACAGCACTGAAGACTGTCGAATGCCTGGTGGCAAGATTGTAAAAGATTGTTCTTCTATGGCTTCTCACTGGAGGGTCAATACTACAACACCTGGCTGCAGTAAACCACCTCCTCCAACTCCGCCATCTCCTCCAACTCCACCATCTACTCCAACATCACCATCTACTCCAACACCACCTCCTTCAACTCCACCATCTCCTCCAACACCACCCCCTTCAACTCCGCCACCTACTTGTAAACCTTCACAACAATGTGATATCATCTTAAGCAAGTAAGTTGTATTGTAGCTATATTATTAAAGCAATTTGCATAAATGTTCATTTATATTCACTTTTCAAGCATGTTCCAGTCAAATTAAAGATTAAATAAAATATTTACTAATAAAGTGCCCATGATAGAATAAATAAAATTGCACTTTATTATTATTATTATTATTATTATACAGGATTGATATAGCACCAACAGTTTATGCAGCGCTTTACAATATAAAAGGGAGACAATACAGTTATAATACAATAAAATACAAGAGGATTAAGAGGGCCCTGCTCAGATGAGCAAACAAGTTAATAGGGTGGGGCAGGTGGTATAAAAGTTTGTAACTGTGGGGAATGAGCTGATGGAAGGGGTAAAAGATTAGTTGGAGACGTGATAGGCTTCCCTGAAGAGATACTTTTTCAGGGATCGCCTGAAGGTAGCAAGAGTAGGGGATAGCCAGACAGGTTGAGGTAGCAAGTTCCAGAGGATGGGAGAGGCTCTAGAGAAATCCTGGAGATGAGCATGGGAGAAGGAGATGAGAGAGCTTGACAGCAGGAGGTCTTGAGAAGAGCGGAGAGGACGGTTTAGGATATGTTTGGAGAAAAGATTGTTGATGTAGCTCGGGGAAGAGTTGTGGATGGCTTTGCAAGTTTTGATTAGTATTTTGAATTTAATTCACTGGGTGAACGGGAGCCAGTGTGGGGATTGGAGGAGAGGGTTGGCAGACACTGAGCGGTTGGTAAGGTGGATAAGTCTGGCAGCAGCATTCATGATAGACTGAAGAGGGGATAGCCTATAGAGAGGCCTGCCAATAAGAAGGGAGTTGAAATAGTCAAGGCGAGAGATAACAAGGAAGTGAATGAGCAGTTTTGTGGTTTAATTTGTTAAAAAGGGGGCGCATTTTAGAGATGTTACGGAGGTGAATTCTACAAACTTTTGACAACAATTGGACCTGAGGCTAAAATGACAAGTCAGAGTCTAGGATTACATCTAGTACCCTGGCATGAGGGGTTGCATTGTTGATTTTTTCAATTTTGACGGAAAAGTCATGGAGGGGGGCAGGGGGGAATATTAGTAACTCACTTTTAGAGAGATTTTGTTTAACCTCCCTGGCGGTATGATTCTTTCAGATTTTAGGTGCTGAAAGCGGTACCATTATTTGCATGGAAATTTGGCGTTTTATACTGTAGGCTTGTAATTCTTAGGAATAACTCACTTAAATCTGACTAAACAAGAGTCTAATAGGCATTAGACATGTGCATTCGTTTTCGTTAGAATGCATTTTCGTCATCGTTTTAACGAACGAAAACAAAAGCGCAAGAAACTAAAACCGAAAGATCCGACATAAAAAATGCTTTATTTTCGTTTTCGTTTAGATCCAACGATTTTCGATGCTTTGACGAATTTTCGTCGTTCAATTCAACAAAGCATCGAAAATCGTCATTCTGAATACAGTGAATAGGTAGAAATTGAACGACGAAAATTTGACGATTTTCGATGCTTTGTCGAATTTTCGTCGTTCAATTCCTACCTATTCACTGTATTCAGTGGATACAGTAAATATTGGTTGGAATTGAACGACGAAAATTCGACAAAGCATCGAAAATCGTCAAATTTTCGTCGTTCAATTTCAAAACGATTTTTGGGAGTAACTAAATACATTTATTTTCCCAACGAAAATGAAAAAACGAAACAAAATATTCCAGTCTGCACATGTCTAATAGGCATCCCGGGTATGACATTTTTTTAAAAACAAAATTACAAATTATAATATAATAAATAATTATAAATAATTATAACAAATAATAATATAATTATAATAAAAATTATTCAATAATGTAATCAACTCAAAATCACTGAAATTTGCTCAGTTGCAGAATTGTCGCTGTCATTATTATTATTTTTTTTATGATGAATTTCCCCACAAATTGCTATCGCTCAATTCTGCAAGTGATTATAATTTATTATCACTGTTTTCTAGCTGCTCTAAAACCATGTTTGACATAAAGGGATACTTTTGGTTGCTATGCCTTCTGCCTACAGTTTGCAGGCAGAAAGAACAGTTTTTATTATATACAAGTACATGTAGGGCACTGGGCAGACCACTAGGGACAAGGGGGGTGTATTTTTTTACATACAGTATTGTAATCTATAAGATTACAGTATACTGTGTGTAATGTGTTTGTTTACATTTTTGAATATAGTGCCGTTCTCCGCCCCCGTGCGTCGTAACGTCGCAGGGAACAGAGCTCGGCAGCACACGAGGACACTGTGTGAATCGAGCGAGCACCCGCTCGCTCACACAACGCGGATGCATCGCTGGATCCAGGAACAAGGTAAGTAAACCCTGCCTGTGGATTCAGCGAGGCGAGCCCGAGTCTGACTCTGGGTTACCGATCGCAGCACAGATTTCTAACCCCGAGTCAGACTCGGGAATACCGCCAGTGGGATTAAGGAAGTGGTGCGACACCCATGCTGAGATGTCAGTTAGTAAGTAAGTAATGCAAGAGGAGACTAAAGGAGTGAAGTGAGGAGTAGACAGATAGATTTAGGTGTCATCGGCATATAAGTGGTATTGGAAGCTGTGGGTGGCTATCAAGTGACCAAGGGAGGAGGTGTAGATAGAGAAGAGAAGTGATTCAAGAACAGAGCCTTGGAGGACAACACAGAAATGAGCAACAAATCACTTTATTTGCAATACTCACCTTCAATCTGGAGTTTTTCCTGGTTAAAGGCCCCTTTCACACAGATGTTTTGATGGGGTCTGCCTGTTTTTCAGGTGGACCCGATCGGAATCTCCATTCTTTTTAATGGAGCAGCAGGCGTAAACGAACACATGTGCTACATCCAATCTGATCTGATGAACCATAAAAAACTGATAGGGATCCGTTAGTGTTGCTCACGAATATTCGCATTGCGAATATTCGCTACGAATATTGCATATTCGAGTATTCGCGAATAACACGAATATCGCGGCGAATATTCGCTATTTCGAATATTCAAATTTTTTCAATTTTTTTTTTAGAACAGATCACATCCTAGAGATCCCCATCGACGTCTAAAAGCATTGCTGGTATGATTAGAGACCTTGGGCCGAGTAGCTGCAGCGCTCATTTTATATTGCCGAAAAATCGCAATGCGATTATTCGGCAATAGCGATATCGCGCGATTATTTGATATTGTAATATATCACGAATATTCTGAGCCAATCAGAGTGCTCCTTTCCGCATTTCTCGAATATTCGCAATTATTTTATATTGTAATATATCACGAATATTCTGAGCCAATCAGAGTGCTCCTTTCCGCATTTCTCGAAATTTCGCATTCGCAATTCGCGATTCGCATTCGCAATAGCGAAAATTCGCAATAGCGAAAATTCGCAATAGCGAAAATTCGCAATATTTTCATTTCCAAAAAATATCACGAATATTCGTATTTAGCGAATATATCTCGAATATTCGACTATATATTCGAGATATATCGCGAAATCGAATACGGCATATTCTGCTCAACACTAGGATCCGTTCCCCTTCCGTCCAGTGGATCAGATTAGATGGCACTCGGGTGTAAAATAGACAGGTGGTCCATTTACATCCAGCCGCACATAGAGGAGAGTGGGTTGTGTCTGTGACCACTCTGCATTAGTTGGATGGACATGCACCTGTCATCCGCCTACTCAGTGGGGATCAGCGGAGAGATCCCCTGCTGAGCAGGTGGATTGTAGCCATAGTCTGTTCAATGTGAAAGGGCCTTATTTTTTGACCACTAAATGGGGCTAGACTTCTGGGCTGGATGATCTCCAGCCTCACTGAACCCACTTCCACTGAGCCCAGGTTGCCATGGATCAGCACCATGGGTGTGTATCATTACACTAGGCTGCATACATTAACTGGGGCCACACATTTGCAAAGTCAACCATAGAAAGATAAGTTAAATTCCAACTTCAGCTTAGTCTTTTCTTCCACTAGTCCGCCCTTCTGATATGTTTCACCCTGGTTGGGGTTAATCATTGGGTGAATATAACACATTATTGTTTTTATACAGATGTTGCATGACAGGTTCACTTTATTTCAACTCCTCTCTTTAAAGTATCTTCGCTGAGTGCCACAAGATTATACCACCCAAGCCTTACCACGAAGGTTGTGTCTTTGATGCCTGCCGGATTAGAAACGATTCAGTGCAGTGTTCCAGTTTGGAGATTTATGCTTCCCTGTGCAGTGCCAATGGAATCTGTGTAGACTGGAGAGGAAAAACCGAAGGCCATTGCCGTACGTCCTATAGCTGACTCTATATTAAAATATCCATGTTAGGATACTTGATTTTTTTTTTTTTCACATGGATACTTGATTTTTATAACAGAGGAAAAGGAAATACATTCTAACTATCTGTGATGTGACCTATTTTTTTCTTTCTTTTTAAAATATAGCATACAACTGTCCTGCTGGAAAAATATATAATCCTTGTGGTCCACTGCATGTTAAGACCTGTGAAAACAGGTAAGCAATTTTAATAAGCATAAATCATCCTTTTTTAGCACACTTCTTTCAAATCTGGGATCAAATTGAGTACAACCAGCCTGCCAGATTCTCTTCCCCTTATCGTTAGTGGCTACTATAGCTGCTAGCGATAATTGTCTACTCCCAAAGGGGATGGTTTCCACCGCCCACTCACTGACTTTTCACAGAGAGAAGACAATGGCCCGGCAGGAGGAGTTTCCATATCAACACTATCTCTGGAATATCGCAAATTTCTTTCAGACAACCCGTGGTTGCAGGAAAGAAATGTGCTCCGTGTATGGCCCGCCTTTCAGAAACCCTGTCTGTTCATTGGTTATGGCTTCGCCTTCTCATATACCACTACTATTTGGAGTATTCAATGATTGTACCAAAACAGAATATACAGTAAGAACCACTGGGATTGGTAAAGCCATTGGAATATGTTAATCTTGAAGCATTAAAGCTAAACCATAGAAGGCTTCGTATAAGGAAGAGTACTTAATCTTATTTAGTGTTGGGACTTGTTCTGCTTACATTTTTCATAATTACTGTAAAACTTTCTCTAGATGCATCCTGCATTAATCTAAACTTAATACATTTTACTATAGCATTTTAATCTCCTTGGTATAGGCAAGGACTACAATATTTAGTCCCAAATTGTGATCCACCACAGTTCAAATGCCATTACTGCATTTTTATTTTTACAGGCACATTGAAAATGTTGCTACCGGTACAACTGAAGGCTGCTTCTGCCCAGCTGGAACAACCCTTTTCAATTCCTACACTGATACTTGCATCAAGAGCTGTGGTAAGTATGCAACATGTGTAATCTAATCACTGAAACTAGTAATAAGCAATTGAGAGGACTATAAAAAGTATAAATATTCTGTAAGTCTTATTTTTTTTAAAACTTCGTTTTTATTCTTAGGTTTCAATGTCATGAAAATTTGTTTTCTTATTTATTTTTTGCAGCTTGTGTTGGTCCTGATGGAATGCCCAAAGCTGTGAGTTGGACTTAAACATTTAATCAATTAAAGATACTAATAAATACCATTTATATTTAGTCTGTAAATGTTTTTATGTATCTTAAAGTGTACATTTGTTAAGTATTATGAGTCCTTTCCTAATAGGATTTTCACTTTACAAACATTCTAACTAAACATAATCACTTTTCCTGACTGCTCCATGTCAGCCTACCACTGGGTATGCTCCGCCCATACCTCCACCTGCAGGACCTAACTCATAAATTTGACTCCCTCCCTCAGGCCAGCGTACCTTTCATTTCCTCCTCACCTCGTAAGACCAAGCAGCACACCTTACCTGGCTGCAATAAACTTGTGGCCGTCCAACTGTTGCTCGCCACGTGCAGACCCCGCGGTACAGACCCTTAAATAGGCTTTTTGCATGGGTGTTATGGCTGGCATTGGGATTGATGCCACGCTAAATGCTCGGCTGTTCCCAAAGGTCATACCATGGCTGTACAGCTATATGGTATCTAATTCTGCCTGATTTTATTGCCTTTTTATTTGTCTCTGTGATACATGCCACATCTTGCTTCATTCAGTGATGTTTCTTAAGATTGAATGGATCCCCATGTGGCAGCTAGTATGCTTTTTGGGCTCCACAGCAGCTTAGGGTTGAATAAAGGCATCTGCTTGTGGGCTATTGAAGTGTACCCCACTTTTGTTAAAATGTGCAATGATGATATTTACTATTCCCTTGGGTGATCGGTGTACATTTCAGAATATTATTATAATCTGTAACATAGTCCTACCTTTTTTGTTTCTGTCCTGAACAAAACTTTTTCATTTTGCTGCTCCTGGTATGAATGGGTTTGATCAATTATCACCTGGTGAAATTTCTGAGCTGGTCTGGGAAGCTGCAGTATTAGCCTTCCCTAGCAGTAGTTAACCCCTTAGAAGGTTATTTTCAAGCAAACAAATTCATATTGCATTGGATTTTAGAGATGGGGTCGAGTGTGTTTGAAATCCCATGTGCCCCACCCCGCCAGAAAGCCGACACTGCACATGGCTAATCACAGGCAGGGAGACATTTCCTGGTTTGCAGATGCACAGATCGGGAAATTTCACACTGCCTGTGATTAGCCATGTACAGTGTCAGCTTCCTGGCGGGATCGCACACGTGGGATTTCAAACACACCCGAGCCCATCTCTATTGTATTTGTTTTTGTACTACTTTTTAGTCTGTAGGGCTGTAATTTGTAATTTAAACATCTTAGTTATCTTAAGTTACCAGATGACTTGGGTAGCATTGTACATGTTATATTCTTATTCTTATTGAGGAGTTCTTGTTTAGACTTGCTAAGTATCCCTGCTTTTCAGAGATTGGTTTTTACTGAGATAAGTCCTTGTGCAGCAAGTGTCACCTGGCTACTAGGATGAGTGTCACCTCATCCTAGTAGCCAATTGTTGCATAGAAGTTAAGGGGCACCACTCAGGTGTATGGTAAACTAACTATAGGCTCCTACCATTTAGTACCTCCAGGTTGGCAGGCATCATGCACTGCCTCAATTGGGCCTCTTCCACTCATGCCTCAGTAGGCAAGCCCTGTATGAGGGCAATACACTCTAAAGCAGTGTTTCCACTCACCTTGCGAAGGAGTTACCTATTCAAGCAACGAGCAGTCTGAATCTGAATCCTCTCTGAATCCTTTTTCAGACTCTTTCAAAGAGAACATACGGATGAACAAGACTGCAAGAATATATATATATATTAGATGGTGCTGCGCTGTTATTAAGATAGATTTAAATAAATAAAGACAAATAAATAGACAACAGTGAAAAAAATCAATAAAGTGCTGAAGGTAGCAATATGCACGTGAAAAATTGTGCAAAATAAATAAATAAATGACAGTCTTATGTACTGAAAAAAAATGTATATTAAAGTGCTGTATTCCCTTTTCCAGCTGAGTGCAGGTACAGCATATAAGGTAACTTGTCCTCTTTTGTGCAAACAGATTGTGCAGATAAATGCAATGTGCAAAGTGCAAAGTGACTTCTCTTCTGTGAAACACGCTTCAGTGTAAGGTGGCTTCTTCCCTTACAGCTGTAAGGTAACAGCATATATATGATAGTGGAGATCAATGGTGTTTTATCCAGATAACATTCTTTCAGTGTAGTGGCACAGGTCTGCTTCTTTAGAGCTTGTATTAGAAATAGTATTCCTACCCCAGTGGTTATGTATATCAGAGAAAGAAGGGGTGATTCCGGATAGTGTAGTATTTCAATCTAATATTTTTATTTTAAAAACAGCTAAATTACTCACATTTGAATACAAGTTAAAAATCAATGCACCACGAGTGGCGAGCTTGTATGCCGACGTCACTTTCGGTGCCTGTCAGCCCCAACATATCGTCACGATTACGTGACTTCATCAGAGGATAAAGACACCAGTCTCCAAGCCTTCCCAGGCAAACAATCCTCTTCTGATTCAAGGAGAATGTACGGCTGAACATGACTACAGGAATAGTGCCTAGTTAAAGTAACCCAGGAAAAAGATGAAATGAAGATAAAATGAACTCTCAGCACTGAAGAAACTGTGCAGTTTATCATGTGACCGTGATATACAGATCATCCAAAAAGGTATATAGTGGCAGTATTTTAATGTAAAAAGAAGATTTATAAGTTGTGGGCAGTGTGTGTGTGTGGGGGGGGGCAAATTAACTATTTAATATTACAAATGCCAGCCCCAAATAAAGACCAGCGCTACCAAAGAAGATAGGGGACAATGTTCATCTGCTGTCTAGGCAAACAGCCCTCTTCAGATGCGGATGATCATGACTGTATGAATCTTGGTTTGTTCAAGCCGTCAGTGATAAGGATGGTGAGGACCAAAAGGTTGTCGCAATTCATTAAGCATGTGGTCAAAACACTCTAAATGAGTTGTTTGTGCTCCCTGTCAGGTCACCTGAGGCCATGTGACAGATGCACACCATTGGGGTCAGGAGTGCACCGCTAAGGTAGGGGACCCTACGGCTGACTGCTGCGGATGGAACTCTGGGAGATTAAGGAAGGCAGGTCCACTGGAGCACCAACACGGATCCCACATGGAGCTAGAGCATAAGATTCCCCAGGACGCGGAGTCTAAGAGCCAGCAGGTGTTCACCAGAGTCTCTAGTGGCGAGGATGGACTGTGCTGCAACTGGCTCTGGGTCACTACCCCCAGGGTCTCCCAGCCCACACTCACAGTAGGCTACAGGAGGATAGAGAGGAAGCAGAAGCCCAGGATAACAAGAGATAAGCCAAAGGTCGAGGCGACTAGCAGACAAGGATAAACTTAGAACACGCCAAAGGTCAGGGTCACATGCAGGCAGGGATAGTCGAGAACAAACCAAGATCGGTAACTGGAATCAGACGTAGAAGACATAGCAAGTCGCACACAAAAGCTAAACACACAAAATTGATCAGCATGGCTGACTTGCAGTGTACAGGTTAATATAGAGTTCCCTGATAGGGCCTGGGGTGGAGCCATGCTTAGAGGAGAGATTACTTAAACAGTCAGGTGAGAGTGGCAGGTCTCTTAATCTGAGCACATGGAGAGGTAAGCTGACAGACAAACATTACTGCATAACCATGACACTCCCCTTGTGCAAGAGTAATCTATTCTGGCAAGTTCCAGTTTTCCTTCTAAAACCAGAAACAGGTCCCAAGAGCTTTCTCAGGCCAACCAATCTTCTTTAGACTCTTCCAAAGGAAAAGATGAAGATCAGGATGACCTTTATCCAGTTTGAGCCTTCTGTTGCAAAGCTGGTGAGATGCCTTAAGACAGATGGAAAACGGTGAAAGTATTTCAAGTGCTTTCAAGGACCACTTTGCAATTTCCCTATGGTGACTGAATTATGTCTCGTGCTAGAAGAATGGAGCAAAAAGCATGTTTTCACAGCAGATGTCAATGTTATGCCCTTGTGAAGAGGAAGGTGTCCAGTGTTTGGAGTCACCCTTTTCGGTCCGTGTGTCCCTTATGGGATTGGTCAGATACATTACTTTACCATTAGAAGATGATGTGACCTTCAAGGAAGGACTCATTCACTGCATTTGTTCATAGAAAAAGATGCTTAAATGTACAGCAAGGTTCTGTGATTGTGGACAGTCTGGCTTTCTGCCTCAAGATAAATGTCTCAGTTGGCAGTTGGCGAATAAAGAACAGGGTCATCTGGCCCCTACACAGGCCTTTTGTAATTAGAAGCCCAACTCAGTGGCAGGGGGAGGCCGTCAAACAAACCACCAAAAACATCTCTCTCTGGTGGCTGCAATCTGACCACCCGACCCCCCCCCACGATGGGTGGTGCTCTAGTAATGCTAAAGCCTCCCAGAGCCCCCACGTTTCTACATGGGACCTCACAATAGTACTCAATTACCCGTCTGCTCCAAAAATCGGTGTAGTTGTCCCTATGGGAAATATCAGCTTTTCTGGTGGCAGTAGCCTCAGCTAGGATGGTTTTTGAGTTGGCAGCTCTAGGGTATAAGGACACCTATAAGTCCTTCTAGGCGGACAGAGTTATTCTGCTCCCAATGCTGGATTATTTTCCGAAAGTGGCTTCAAGATTCAATTTAAGTCAAGAAATCATTTTGCCTACTTTTCATCTGGAAGATGGACAACAAATACGTCTTTTGGATGT
Organism: Rana kukunoris; assembly: GCA_029574335.1. NCBI lineage: Eukaryota > Metazoa > Chordata > Amphibia > Anura > Ranidae > Rana > Rana kukunoris. The sequence goes on along the minus strand of CM056059.1, from coordinate 216,190,101 downwards.
CAGGGAGACACTAAAGATGTATATCCATGCTACCCCGACTTTCAGGTCACCAGATTGCCTGTTTGTGGTGCCCAGAGGTTCACATAAGGAGCAAGAGCTTTGAGCAGAGTGATTTTTTCTTCGATTATGGAAGTGATCTCCCTCTCATATACCTAAAGGGGGCTGGCCCTTTCCAAAGGAATAGCTGAACGCTCCACAAGGAGCATCTCAACCTCCAGGGCAGCTGTCTGTAGCGACTCAGTGAAGTCAATATGCAAGACTGCAGATATCAGCCAACACATCGTTATTTCTCATTATTTAATAGATCCATTAATTTTGACAACTGTTAATTTTAGAAAAATGGTTATCTCGTTAGCCAGAGGCTATTATTAACACTATTTTCTTTCTGCATTATCCAACCCTGGTGGTTAGCTAGTTAGTTCCCAGTGGTAGGCTCACATGGAGCTGTCAGGAAAATGAAAAATTGTATATAAAATATTTATTGCAATTTTCCTTCCCTGACAAGCTTCATGCTTGCACAGACTCCCATCCAGGTGCGGAAATCGAGTTATGGAACGCCGGCCTGAGGAAGGGAGTCAAATGTATGAGTTAAATCCTGCAGGTGGGGTTATTGGTTGAGCATATCCAGTAGTAGGCTGACATGGAGCTCGTCAGGAATTGAAAATTGCGTTAATTGGTTGATATTACATTTTCCGTTGTTTGCATGTTCACTTCTGTGCAAGAAATTTTCTCATTCTTGAAAATTACATCTGTAAGCTAATAGATTGCAATGAGTATCAAAAAGATTAAAAATTACAGTTGTAAGCTGATAGATTGCAATGATTAACAAAAGGTTTGAAAAAGACAGTTGGAAGCTGATGCAACATAATGTTTTACCTTTAAAACACTTTTCATACAGCAGATTCTCCATGTTGTAAATGCTCCCTCCCTGTGCCTCCTTCCTGTGCCTTTGGATACCAGATGTATGCTTATGTGTATTATTTATTTTGTATCCCCTGTTCATAATACCAGTGGATAAACATGCTGTATAGTTACCACAGAAATATTAGTATTATACAAGTACAGGGTAAGTTTAGGTAGATGTAACAATAGTCCACATTCACTGTGTAAATAGTAACAAGTTTTGTGACACTGGGTAATGGAGGCTTTGTTTGTACATTAAAAGAGAAGTACAGCCAAAGCTTGATTGGATCACAGGAGTGCAGTTCGTTTTGCACTTATGCGACCCATTTTCAGCAAACAGCGGGCGTGAATCCACTGTCTGCTGATGTCACTAAGTCAGTCCAGGCTCAGACGTCATCACGACAAATAGAGTCAGGATCTGCCCACATGTCTGAGGGCATTAGCCAGCTGCTCCCACCCCCTGCAAAGCCCAGCGCTCCAGTGAGCGAGGAGGGGTCAGAGCAGAGAGCTGCTGACACCCAGCAGAGAGCTGCACACTGAGCTCTGAGAACCAAGTGATGAGCTTAGTTTTATCGCTTGTCTCTCAGTGTTAGAGGCGGCGGTGGACAGATGCCGCTCCGGACCGATGCTGCATCCACCTAGGTAAGTATATATCTAAAAAAAATAAAACCCAATACTTCTCTTTTAAATAATAGTCTTTTTTAACATCATGGAACTGAATTATCCTTTTCATATTCTCAGCCTGCAGAGACCTGGACCAGTGGCTGCAAGAAGTGTGTCTGTGAAGCAAATTCCCTCACTGTTCAGTGTGAGCCACTGTCTTGCCCCAAACTAACACCCATCACCTGTGAAAAGGAAGGCTTCATCCCTGTGACTCGGCCAAACCCAGAAGAACCGTGTTGTATGCAGGATGAATGCCGTAAGTTAACATCTTATCTGAATATTTTATATAATATAATCACTAATTATTCTACTGCTGTAGGAATACTAACATTTGATCTGTCTGCTCATAGAATGTAATGATACCTACTGTCTACACAAGGAAATGAAGTGTGAAAATGGATTTAAAGCTATTCCTGTACTTCTAGAGGGTGACTGCTGTCCAAAATATAACTGCAGTAAGTACCTAATTAAGATTCCTCCACTTAGATGTACTCCATGCTTGAAAAAGTTCTTAGTGCTCTTTAAAACATAACAGTTGTTTCTATAGGGAATTTTTAAACAATTAACTTTGTGTTGACCTACAATGGATTTCTGTCAGGAGCTGTTTTTATCATTTTAGATAGAAGTTCTTAGAGCACATCACTTTGTAGAAGATAATTTTCTATCTGCTTGCAATTGTACTTATCTGACTATCACAATCAGATACATATTGGGCCAGATTCAGGTAGATGGGCGAATCTTTATTTTGGAGTAACGTTTGTAATTTCCGTTACTCCGCCGAAACTTTATGAGCAAGTACTGTTATTCACATAGCACTTGCTCCTAAAGTTGCGGCGGCGTAGCTAAAATGAGCCGGCGGAATTCAAATTGGGCGGGTAGGGGGCGTGTAATATTTAAACTAGGCGCGATCCCGCTGCGAACGTACTGCGCATGCGTTGACTGTCAGTGCGCATGCTCCAAATTCTGTCAGTGAACGTCAATGACGTCAATCCCCATTCACGGACGTTTTACGCAAACGACGCTAAACTTTTTAAATTCAACGCGATGACGGCGGCCATACTTAACATAGGATACTCCACCTAGGGGGCATGTTTTTCTTTACGCCGCGTATCGCTTACGGAAACGTCGGAAAGTCACTGCGTCGGGCCCGCGTACGATCGTGAATTTCCGTCTCTCGCTGATTTACATATTCTTGGCGTAAATCAGCGTGAACGCCCCAAACGCCCATTTTCAAATTGCAGTTCCGATATGACGGCGAAATACAATTACGCCGCTCGTATCTGAACTCAATCTCGGCGTATCTTTTTTTCTGACTACAGAAAACAGATAAGCCGGCTCAAAGTGTGAGTTATGCTGGCGAATCACTGATACTCCAGCGTAACTCTACCTGAATCTGGCCTATTGTGTTTAATAAAGCTGTACATCAGGGCTCAAAAAGTCTTGAGCCACTAGCCAGCCCTTAAGGGTTACTCGCCACTAGTTGCCCTGCCCAACCCCTACCCTGACCCTGATTCTCCCGCTAATCACGCACTCATAAATTATCTTGTAAAATGTTTTATGCAGAATTAAGTTGCAAAAATAAATATTAACAACAACTTCATCAGTTCCCCTCAGCACAGCCTCTCCATGCCCACCATTGCATTCTCACTGTGCCCACCATTGCAGCCTCACCATGCCCACCATTCCAGCCTCATTGTGCCCACCATTGCAGCCTTACCATCCCCACAATTGCAGCCTCACTGTGCCCACCATTGCAGCCTCACCGTGCCCACCTAGCCAGCCCTTAAGGGTTACTCGCCACTAGTTGCCCTGCCCAACCCCTACCCTGACCCTAATTCTCCCGCTAATCACGCACTCATAAATTATCTTGTAAAATGTTTTATGCAGAATTAAGTTGCAAAAATAAATATTAACAACAACTTCATCAGTTCCCCTCAGCACAGCCTCTCCATGCCCACCATTGCATTCTCACTGTGCCCACCATTGCAGCCTCACCATGCCCACCATTCCAGCCTCATTGTGCCCACCATTGCAGCCTTACCATCCCCACAATTGCAGCCTCACTGTGCCCACCATTGCAGCCTCACCGTGCCCACCATTTCAGCCTCGCTGTCCCCACAATCACCATTGCAGCCTCAGCCTCACTCACGTGCGCCCACCATTCGCAGCCTCACCATGCGGACTCACCATTGCAGATTTACTTTGCCCCCTTTGCCGATTCACTTTGTCCACCATTGCAGCGATTCACGTGCCCCCATTGCCGATTCACCATTGCAGACTCACCGTGTCCCCCATTGCAGACTCACGTGCCCTCATTGTGGACTCACAATGCCCACCATTGTGGACTCACCATTGCGGACTTACCATCCCCCATTGCAGATTTACTTTGCCCCCTTTGCCGATTCACTTTGCCCGCTTTGCCGATTCACTGTGCCCCCATTGCCGATTCACTGTGCCCCCATTGCCGATTCACCGTGCCCCCATTGCAGACTCACTGTGCCCCCATTGCGGACTCACCGTGCCCTCATTGTGGACTCACCATGTCCACCATTGCGGACTCACCATTGCGGACTCACAATTGCAGAATTCACTTTCCCCCATTGCAGATTCACTTTGCCCCCTTTGCGGATTCACTTTGCCCCCATTGCCGATTCACTGTGCCCCCATTGCCGATTTACTGTGCCCCCATTGCGGACTCACCATGCCTCCATTGCGGACTCACCGTGCCCCCATTGCGGACTCACCGTGCCCCCATTGTGGACACCATGTGCCTCCATTGCGGACTCACCGCGGACTGCCCCCATTGCGGACTCACCATGCCTCCATTGCGGACTCACCGTGCCCCCATTGCGGACTCACCGTGCCCCCATTGCGGGCTCACCGTGCCCCCATTGCGGACTCACTGCGCCCCCATTGCGGACTCACCGCGCCCCCATTGCGGACTCTCCCATTATCCCAGGTCAGTGAGGACTCCGCTGAGTGGATTTACCAATGAATAAGACCCTTGTGTGTGTGTATGGTAGGGAATGATGAGGCCGCTCTAAGCCTAAGAAGATTAGACAAATCCTTCTTCTGATCCTTTTAAGAGGAGGAGATTAGAGGGAGTGAAGGATGACACCGGGGGGAGGAGAGTGACACCGGGAGAGGAGGGTGACACCCAGCAATACACACCAGGGAGGACTACAAGTACCAGGGAGGAGACACACAGCTATACACACTCGGGGGACTACAAGTACCAAGGAAGGAGACACACAGCTATACACACCGGGGGGACTACAAGTACCCGGGAGGAGACACACAGCTATACAAACTGGGGAAACTACAAGTACCAGGGGGCTGCTGATTGGTGGCTGCACTTATTCTATTGTATTATTAATTGAAGGCTTTACAGTGAACTGTAAAAGTGAAGAAGAGAGCCGTTCTCCCAGTGATCACCACGATGGCAGGGAGCATAGAGGAAGAGGAGAGCAGCGGATTGCAGAGCGGTATAGCATGCTGTTTCAACTTACTGTACATTGAAATTTCCTCCACTCTGCCCACAGCCCTGCCTCCTTCTGCCCCCGCGCCTGTAATAGACAATGCTGAGATGTGTTGCCTATCACAGGCGGGGGGGTCAGGAGGAGGCGGGGCTGTGGGAGCGAGCAGAGCAGAGGAAATTTCAATGCAAGTTGTAACAGCGGGCTATACTGCTCTGCGATCCCACGGCTCTCCGTTTCCTTTATGCCATCGGGGCAATCACTGCGAGAACGGTTCGCGATTAACCCCAATCGCCAGCCGTGCTCCCCCCTCACTTCCAGGCACCCAGCTCCTCGCCAGACCTCATTTTCCACTCGCAAAATGCGAGTAGGCGAACGGAAAATTTGAGGTCTGCTGTACATTTTTTTAGTAGTCACATTGAAAAAATAATTTTTAGTTACTTATCTTACTTATCCTAATTTCGTTGCATAATTAGTAATTATTCTACATTCACAATAGCTTTGTAAAAAATGAATCCTAAAATATTCTCATATATTTCCACAGCTGTGTCAGCCTGTGTTTATCATGATGAAACTTATCAGGTAAGAAACCTCTGGACAGCAAAACATGACATTTCATGAGAAAAAAAGCCCAAAATATGTTATAATGATATGGCTTATAATATATGACAAAATAAATTATATAATAGAGGAAAATATATTTTTCAGGTTTTGGATAGCATCGGTATAAAAATTTACCACCAGAATAGGTGTGGCTAGGGAAAGATCTCTACGCCCTTTATGTTTCAGTGACAACTGTGGTCACCAGAACAGAGAGAGAAGGTGAATCCCCCTGGTGAGGAGACAGATAAAAAGATGACAGAGGTTCTAACTCTTTCCCACTCCATCCAAAACCTTTTGCTGTAAATATACCTTATTTAGGTATTGTAGCAATGTGTAACACAATCCGATATCTGGTTTAACCAGTTCAGTTCTCATACCTATTGTTGACTTATGGACTGGATCACAACTAACTTTAAAGGGGTTGTAAAGGTACAATTGTTTTCCCTAAATAGCTTCCTTTACCTTTGTGCAGTCCTCCTTCACTTACCTCATCCTTCCATTTTGCCTTTAAATGTCCTTATTTCTTCTGAAAAATCCGCACTTCCTGTTCTTCTATCTGTAACTCAACATCGTAATGCAAGGCTTTCTCCCTGGTGTGGAGTGTTGTGCTCGCCCCCTCCCTTGGATTACAGGAGAGTCAGGAAGCTCTCTAGGTTGCAGATAGAGAAAGGAGCTGTGTGTTAGTGGCCATCCTGACTCACCTGTAGTCCAAGGGAGGGAACGAGCATGACACTCCACACCACGGAAAAAGCCTTGCATTACTGTGTGGAGTTACAGACAGAAGAACAGAAAGTGAGGATTTCTCAGTAGAAATAAGGACAATTAAAAGCAAAATCGATAGATAAGGTTAAAAAGAAAGTGATCATTAGCGCTGGTCAAAGTGAATATGATGAATAGACTAATGGGTGTGCATGGGTGAATGCAGCTCAATCTGAAGTGGAAACAACTCACTGTAAATAATGAATGAAGGGGATATGATGAACGCAGACATATTAAACTAAATGAGGGGGGGGGGGGGACAAAACTGAATACAATAACTAATGAGCAGAAAATATGTGCCGTGAGTGGAGTCAAAATGAATATAAAGTGGTAGTGAAGTGCTACACAAACAAATATGTCAGTGACAAAAATGTGTAAACACAAACTAAATAAGTCATGTGACACAAATAGGCTGAAAGCCTAGAGTGTGCTGGTGTGTGCAATGTAGATGAAGTGCTGATGCACTATACAGTACAAATGCTGTTGGGCGATGCTTCAGATATCTATACTGATATCAACAGGAAACAGTTCATTAGAGATAAAGTTCATTGTCATTCATAAGTGCTGATCGATTCTTATGGTATACAGAACTTCTTTTCTTCCAGATAATGTGCTCACAGAGCGCTTACCTTAGCCCGACCGGGCAGTAGCATAGAACAGTAGGGGAAATCTTCCCCGAGCATCGTGTCAGCCAGTGTGGGCGTTTGTAGTGCACCAGGCTGGTCTCCAGGAAGATGGATGCCTCTAAAACAGTCTCGAGCGTCCGCAGGTCCAGTCAGGGAAAAGCAGATAATACAATCAGGGAAGAAATATAAAGGTCCAGATCGTGAAGTACGTTGAGCCAAAAGTTTTAATAGCAAAGGCTTACAATAGGCAAAAAAAGGTAGATAACAATCCAATGGTGGTGTAGCTCTGGAAGTGACGTCCGTCTGTGCCAGAGCTAAACCACCATTGGATTGTTATTTACCTTTCTTTGCTTATTGTAAGCCTTTGCTATTAAAACTTTTGGCTCAACGTACTTCACGATCTGGACCTTTATATTTATTCCCTGATTGGATTATCTGCTTTTCCATTTTTGTCACTGACATATTTGTTTGTGTAGCACTTCACTACCACTTTATATTCATTTTGACTCCACTCACGGCACATATATTCTGCTCATTAGTTATTGTATTCAGTTTTGTCCCCCCCCCCCCCTCATTTAGTTTAATACGTCTGCGCTCATCATATCGCCTTCATTCACGATAGATGAGGTAAGTGAAGGAGGACTGCACTAAGGTAAAGGAAGCTATTTAGGGGAAAAAAATTGTACCTTTACAACCCCATTGTTGCCATTTTTTATATTGGTTGTGAAAACCAGTCGTGTGTATGAAGAAATGGGGTTAGTGGTCAGGGGTCCTCCTTAGTATATGGCACCTCATCCCCAAGAAAAAGAGATGAAAGAATGTTGGAGGAAAAGGGATTATAACGGTGCCTAGGGAAAAGGATTTTAAGTAGAAACCAAAGAAGACTGCATAAATATCAAAATACAAAATTTATTTTTTAATATTTAAATTACATAGTATTATAAAAAAACACAAAAAGTCAAAAAAAAAAACAGAGGGGAACAATAAAAATGAAGTTTTTCCCAACGTGATTCCTCTCCAGCCTGACTTGCATACAAACATTTGTGCAAAAAAACGTCTGACCAAAGCATGGTAACGTACAACACGTATGACGGTACTATAAAGGGGAAGTTCCTTTCAAATGGCACCACCCTTTGGGCTGCTTTTGGGCTGCATACTTGATTCTAAACATGCGTGTTTTTTTCCCCTCGGAAAAGCATACACACAACCGTTTTTCACAACGAGAAAACGACTGACTGGAAACACAACGAGAAAAAAGAGAGCTTGTTTAAAAAAATTGCGGGCAGTTTTTTCGTAGAGAAAACTGCTAGGGAGCATACACACGACTGGATCACTTGCTATATACTCCACCTAGTACTCCCAACTGTGTTTTTTTTTTCCTGCCGAGAAAAATGATCTTGTGTACGAGGCATAACAAGCCCCATACACACTATCAGTTTTCCTGAAGGTTTTTCTCTTCAGGTTTACCAAAACCATGTAGTGCAAGGGCCTGCCTGATTGCATACAAATTGAAACTCTTGAGGTTTGACCTCATATTAGATGGTTTTGGTAAATCTGAAGAGAAAAACCTGCAGGAAAACTGATAGTGTGTATGGGGATTTAGTTTTAAAACAACGAGTGTTACTGTATCTATAAAAATGCACGTTGTATTCTATTACTTTGTACAATGCATGGCAAAATTATTTGTAAACACATTTATATCATTAACGTGTAGGTATATTTTTGGATAATATATACATGGGTTAAAACCCTACCTCCCAGCAGAGGCCCGGGCAGCAGAGTGTCTAACCCTTCCCCACTATCTAGAAGTAATAAGAAAAAAATTGAGTTTATTTACACTTTAAAAGTAAATGAAAAGTACATTATCATTTCTACATTTTTTATACTCAATGATTTATAATTTTTTTTAGGAAAGATACATGCTCATCTAAGATTATACGAGCTTCAGAGCTTAGTAATTAAAAGGAAGCTCTGCTGACTTCCATCATCCAATCGTGTGCAAGCAACAATGTTTTTTTATTTCTTTTTTTGCATGTGATTGGGTATTCTTTGCAAAAAGAAGCTTCATCTCTCAGTACTAAGTTTTGGAGCAACTGCCTTTGCAGAGTGCACAGTCTATTTGCCTTTAAACAATGCAGGGCAAAATGCAAAATGACAGAGCTTGTGAAAAGCCTCCTGCCTCCCCTCCAGTGGCGGTGTGTGTCCATAAAGGGCGCAGGGGCACCGCCCCCTCTCTCCTGCCACCTGTTTATCACCAATAGATAGATTCATGCATTGCATGAATCTATCTATTGTCACTGTCACTATTTATTGTAATTGTGCACCTGAATTACAGCGGTGGGGCCTTAGGCTCTAATAGGCCTCCAAAAAGGTAAACAGTGGACGCCATGCTGGGCGCTCGCTGTTTACTCAGCGTTCTGTTAGCAAAGCGAATGAATATGCTGAACCGCCTCTCAGCTAATCGGGTGCTCGGGTCTGTTACCTGTCTCCTGGCTAAAAACAACAGGCTATGTGATTGGACAGCCATAGCAGAGGCTGGGAAGAGACGGAAAGAGATGACAGGAGAAAGACAGGAGTGTGAAGTACACCAGACACTGCTCACTTCCTGCCACCATGACTCGCTTGCCAAACAAGAAAATGTAAGTGCCAGACACTTGGGGAGGCAGAATTTGATAGGCACAGTAACAGCAATTGATGGGCACAATGTCAGCAATTGATGGTCACACTGGCAGAAATTGATGGGCACAGTAGTGGCAATTGATGGGGACAGTGGTGGCAATTGATGGGGACAGTGGTGGCAATTGATAGGGACAGTGGTGGCAATTGATGGGGACAGTGGTGGCAATTGATAGGGGGGACAGTGGTGGCAATTGATGGGCACAGTGGAGGCAATTTATGGGCACAGTGTCAGCAATTGATGGGCACACTGGCAGAAATTGGTGTGCACAGTAGCGTAAATTTATGGGTACAGTGGCTTCATTTATGGGCACAATGGCTGCGTTTGATGGGCACAGTGGCTGCGTTTGATGGGCACAGTGGCTGCGTTTGATGAGCACAGTGGCTGCGTTTGATGGCACAGTGGCTGTGTTTGATGGCCCAGTGGCGGCAATTGATGGGCACAGTAGCTGCATTTGATGGGCACAGTTGTTGCATTTGATTTTTTTTTTCAGTTTGTTTGCACCTCCAAAAGAATGTTGAGCACCAGCCACCACTGGGGATGAAATGTGGTAAACAACTGAAACAAGACTCCCCAACTTCAGGGCCAAATTAACCCAAAGCTAATAGCTCTACAACTCTGCAAAGTATATTTTACATTTTGTATGCTTGTATCTGAGGCTCCTACATTTTATTCATATACATTTTGTTTTTTCTTTGAAACATTTTAGCCTGGTGAAACATGGAGCCCATCCAATGATCCATGTATCAAATATAAGTGTGAAATGACTGAGGGCCAGTACATTCCTATGGAAGTCCAAACAACTTGTCCAAGTGAGGAGTGTCCACTGGTAAGTTTTATGCTTATATGAAGGGTAGAGTCTAACCTATATTAAAAAAATAAACATTGAGATGTATACAAGAATAATAGCCCTCTTATTGGAAAAAAAAATTCATCCTAACAAGTCTGTACTGCAGCAATGAGTGATGTTTTTGTTTGGAAGCTGGTAATCATGGAACTGCTTCTCTCATACAGAAAACCAGATGTAAAAAAAACATTTCACTACTAAAAAGTTCCTCACAGCCATCACTCGCCAGTCTGTAACTTGCACTGGAATATTGAATGTAATTAGCAATGCAGGAATCATAAAAAGTGGAAGTTAGAGCTCAGCTATACAGGATTTTGATTGATTTGCTTTTTTTCTCATCCCATACAAGTCAATATGAATGCAACAGCCACCCAAAGACACTCAGCAGTGTGTTGCTTTAATTTGCTACCTAAGTTAAACTTTCGGCTTTTTAACTAGGGAATAAACAAAACAGGGAGAAGTAACATGCTTTAAAAAAAGTTAAGAAAATTATGTTTTGACCAGAATGTAAAATATGTAAATTATTAAGTGTTTTCACAGCCATCAGTCCACACTCGAAATTTGAATGTACTTATTAAAGTGATATTAAAGGCTTTTTTCTAAATAACAAACATGTCATACTCACCTACTGTGTGTAGTGGTCTTGCACAGAGCAGCCCGCATCCACCTCTTCTCAGCTCCTACTCCACGCTCTTGACCCTATCCTCCTGCTGAGTGCCCCCAGAGCAAGCAGCTTGCAATGGGGGCACCCATCACTGGATTGAGATGGGGCTCAGGTAAGTTTTAGTGGGGGGGGGGGGGCTGCTGTACAGAGAAGGTTTAACTTAATGCATTCAGTAACACCTGGTACTGCATTTGACTTGCTTCTGTGTATGACATTCAGTGTTCAGCCCTCAGTGGTGGCTGGTGCTCATAATTTTTGGTGTGTGTGATTTCTGATTTAAATCAACATTTACTGTACAGCATTAGGGGCTTACTTATTAATTGTATTTTTTCCCTAAACAGCTATTTAAAGTTAATTAATAAAAAAAAAAACTATAAGCAGTTATAGAATTCAGACACTCAAATATGCTTGACCATGCCTAGATGAGTTTTACCTACTGCTGCTATGGGTAAATGACAGGACAATCTAAAAAGGCTAAGCTTAGACAGTTCCACTACCTTCCACCTACCACAAATTCCTATTGGCCCATCAGCATAATAGACTGCTTCAATAGCCAATAGGTATGCGTGGGAGATGGCAGGGCATGGACAAGCTTCTATACTACCTGGAAGTGCCAAAACTGATCACAATATTCCAGAAGAAGAATTGCAATTGATGTAATACCAAGGTTTTTTTGGCTTGTAATTAGCAAAGCCACACTCTTAAAAAGTTTTAAATATATTTGCACTGATTTAAATACTGATTATTGTCTATTTTCTTTCAGGGAACAAAGTATGAGAAGACTGATGGGGAATGCTGTGGCAAATGTATACACGTGGCTTGCGTAATGAAAATGAAAGATAATACTACAAAGATTTTGCAAGTATGTCTTAATGAATCAATGCAGATTAGTCATATCATAATAGGCATTGCATCCCCTGATACCTAAGCAGGGATGACAATTCTGGTGCTATATGTCTTATGTCATTTCTAATCTAGTATTCTAAATCTAGTATTTTTTGTATCTGAGGTTTATACATTTATTTTGTTCATATAAAAAATATTCTTTGTGTTTAAAAAAAAACAGCCTGGTGAAACATGGACCCCACCTGATCAACCTTGTGTAAAATATGAGTGTGAAATTTTCGACGGGCAGTTCAACCCAACAGAAATCAGAAGAGCTTGTCTAATTGAAGACTGTCCACTGGTAGGTTTATATATCTATTAAAACAAATTCTAGTCTAAATTATAAATTTCACTTGAATTCCTATACGGGGTACAACCATTCCACTTTGTAATTTAATTGTCCATCTCTGCTATACTAAAATAGTTCATACAGCTTTCATGAGTCTGAAATTTGGTGATCCTGGAGGGCACCTGGTGGTAAAACCAAACAATCTCCATGCCAACCTTTCCACACATAAATCCTTCTAGGAATTGAATGCATTTAATAAAGCCGCGTACACACGCTCGGTTCAAACCGATGAAAACGGACTGAAGTTTGTTTTCATCGGTCCAAACCGATCGTGTGTACGCCCCATCGGTCCGTTATCCTTCGGTCCAAAAACAGATGGTTTGCTTTAAAATTGAACCGATGGATGGCTAACCGATAGGTCAAAACCGATCGTTAGTACGCACGAGCATCGGTTAAAAATCCACGCATGCTCATAATCAAGTCGACACATGCTTGGAAGCACTCAACTTAGTTTTTTTCATCACGCCATTGTGTTTTACGTCACCACATTCTGACACGATCGGTTCATGAACCGATGGTGTGTAGGCACATCAGTCCATCAGTCAGCTTCATCGGAAAACCGATGAAAACATTCCGTCGGACCAATCTCATCGGATGGACCGATCGTGTGTACAGGGCTTAAGAATCTTTTTCCCTGCCGCCAGTCTGAATTATTTTCTTCGCCATACTTGTTACGCCATACTATGAGTAAGCATCACATGATGTGAAACATGTCAGCCACCTTTTTCCTGTTGTTCACTTCATTTTAACTATATCGCTTTGGTTGTTTTTTGGATTTCATTTGTACAATAACAACATCATTTTAAGGAGTGCGACAGTCCAGGATCTTCTTCTATCCAGTTACGCCATACTAGTTAGTGCAAATTCAAATGCAACTCAAAGCATCTTTCAACTTCTGCATATTACCCACATTTGAAATGTAATATTTATCTCATTAGCTTAGTAATGATCCGTTTTTAAGTCTTTAACAATGGAAGGGCATTAGGGGCAATTAAAACAGGCAAAGCAATATCAAGCTGTAAATAAACACAAAAAAATGTCAAAATATTTTTGGGGTCATTTAAAGAAACTGCTGGCAGCAAAAGGTAAAGTATTGTGGTCGACTTTTCAGAAAACAGCTAGTTCAGCATTATGTGGCATTTTCTTGCCAGCAGTGTATTGCTCATACTAATTCATTTTTCTTCTTCTCAGGGGGCCAAATATGAGAATGTTGAAGGGGAATGCTGTGGTAAATGTGTACAGGTGTCCTGTGTTATGAAACTGAAGGACAACTCTACAAAGATTTTGCAGGTACAGCCTAATGAATTAATGCCGATGAGTATCAATATAATAAGCATTGTATCCCTTGCATCTAAGCAAGAATTACCTTTCTGGAGCTTTTGTGTATTCTTGACCTCAAGGTTTGTGCAGACTCATGCAGATTTACAAAACATATATATTTTTATTTTATTTATTTGACATCAGCAGCATTCACAAAAGGCCTAAACTGGTTGACCAAATAGGCCAATCTGATAGCACTACAAAGCTGAAAATTCGATTTTACATAAGAAATAAGAAATGTTCCTTTCTTAAACAAAATGTAGCCCGGTGAAACATGGAGCCCACCTGATCAACCATGTGTCAAATATGAGTGTGAAACTATCGACGGCCAGTTCAATCCAACAGAAATCAGAAGAGCTTGTTTTGAAGACTGTCCATTGGTATGTTGTTTTTCCTACCAAAAGCAATTTCTTGTTTAATTTATAGCCTTAAATTTAAATTCTTTCAGGTATTTCAACCCTTCCACTAAGTAATTACATTATTTATCCAGATACTACACTAGTCCACGCCACTTTCTTTTGGCTGTAATCCATTTATTTTGGAGAGGACCTTCTGGTGTTGGAGCATCCTCCATGCTGCCTTTCTACACAGAAATTCTGATGTAAAATGTTGTACCCCTCCCTTACTCATCCAAAATTAAAAAAAAAAAAGTTTGCTTATAAGTCTATGTATGAGCCTAATGCCGCGTACACAAGGTCGTTTTTCAGCATGTCCAAAAAACAAAGTTTTTCCAACTTCATCATCGAAAACGACGTTGCCCACACACCATCGTTTTAAAAAAAATTATGAACAAAGCGCGGTGACGTACAACACGTACGACGGCACTCAAAAGGGGAAGTTCTATTCGCCTTTGGGCTGCTTTCGCTGATTCCTTGTTAGTAAAAAATGCGTTTTTTTCATGCCGAAAAATGATCGTGTGTACGCAGCATGACACCTGAATCTGCTCTTTGTGATATATATTTTGACCAGAATGTCCATTGTCCTAGAATAAGGAAAATAAAAAGGGGGTTCCCCTTGGTGGACTTTTAAGGCACTAATAGTATTCCAAAATATACAGGATATTGAGAGTAAAAAAATAGTTTTATTCACAATTGTACATATTTATTAAAAAAATAAATAATAAATTGAATTAAAATATACAGTTGCAATGATTGTCAATATATTAGTAAATACATGAAGAATCTTCTTTACACCCAATGCATTTCGGGGGTGTGTAGAGAAAGACAATTAGTTCATGTATTATAAAGGATGATGAATATTTCATTGGATACGTTTTTTTTAAAGAATTTAAAGAATTGAAAATATTAACGGCATGCTGGTTTCAATCAATGAGGTTGCCAGTCAAAGAAGCAATGGGTATCAGGATATACAATTAATGCAAGTTTGAGATGAACATTTATAAGGAACAGGTGTTCATCCCGTTAGGGAGAAATTATTCCAAAGATTAAGAAGCCGGTGGATCAGCCAGATTATATGAGATCCGTAACAAACCTAATAATGTCCGCTGTCAACCGATACACTGTATTATTGACAGGATCAACCTTTCAGCTTATAAATAAAGGACATAAGCATATGAAACTGTGTACCCACAATTAAACATCTTGAATTAAATCTCTGTCAATATATCTGATGTTAGAAGACTGAACTGTAACATTGTTACTCTTGCAGGGCTACAAATATGAGACAACACCAGAGAAGTGCTGTGGAAGTTGTGTGAAGGTTGCATGTGCTATGACACTGGCCAACAACTCTACACAAATCTTGAAGGTAAATCTGTTGCAATATATATATATATATATATATATATATATATATATAATATATATATTAGACAAATGTAACTTAAGGATAATTCTTCATTTTATCTATGAATAGATTTCAGTATTTACTTGTATTTTTTAGCCTGGAGAGGTGTACGTGTCACCAGAAGACAAATGTGTCTCACATGAATGTACCAGCTCCCTTGAAATGAAAGAAGTTACCAAAACATGCCCAGCTTTCAATCCTGAAGACTGTTCGGAGGTTAGTATTGGTGTAATGTGTACAATTTTAACAATTTACCATAATAATGTGACAAAAAAAAGTATAAATAAAAAGGTACCAGTGAAACCAATATTTCTGAAGGAAATCACTAACGTCTAAACCAGTTGTCTCCAAACTACAGCCCTTTGCTTGCCTTTATCTGGCCCTTGGAGCACTATTCCTCCCACTGATATGAGACACTATTTTTTCAACTGACAACAATGGGACACTATTTTTCCCATTGATACCAACAATGGGACACTATTTTTCCCATTAACACCAACAAAGGGGCACAATTTCTCCCATTGACACTAACACCAGGGCACTGGCACTATTTTTACAAAATGATACCAACAATAGAACACTATTCCTTCACCTAATACCAAATGTCATGTTTACTCTCACTGATGCCAGGAAAATGTCCACTCCTCCTTGCCACAGTCCAAACCTCTTAGGCCCTGTACACACGATCAGTCCAAACTGATGAAAACGTACTGAAGTTCATTTTCATCGGTTCACAGACTGATTGTCTGATGGTCTGATGTGCGTACACACCATGAGTTCAAAAACTGATTGTGTCAGAAGGCGGTGACGTAAAACACAATGACGTGCTGAAAAAAAACGAAGTTCAATGCTTCCAAGCATGCGTCGACTTGATTCTGAGCATGCGCGGGTTTTTGATGCTTTTGCGTACTAACAATCGGTTTGGACCGATGGTCAGGTGTCCATCAGTCCGATTTTAAAGCAAGTTTTAAAATTTTGGACTGAAGGACAACAGACTGATGGGCCATACACACGGTCGGTTTGGACCGATGAAACTGAACTTCAGTCCATTTTCATTCGTTTGGTCTGATCATGTGTACGCAGCCTCAAAGTCTGAAGGATAACAAAAAAAAAAAAACAGGCCCTTTGCTTAGAAAGTTTGGAGACTCCTGGTCTAAAAAAATATACCTCAATGTACTACAGAATTTCAGTCATAAAAAATGTCAGCACTTTTTAGAACTAATCTGTAGCCACTAGCCAGTAAAATTGTATTTATATTCCTGATGTCATATTTAAGGAATACAAATGTTGCCCTGTGTTACTAAATTAAATGTGTCTTCGTTAAATGTATCCCAATACAAAGGTTCATAATATTATCAAAAATAAATGTGTATACCAACATCATGAATTCAAATACAATTGAGAAATAAGACACCACTATTACAAAGTGACACAAAAAAATAACAATTAATTTGTCAATAAACATAGAGCCTGATGGAAGTCCACCACCTATATGCAAATGTCCAAATAAGTAGTTATGTGTAGAAGGGTTCCGCCACCATTGCAATTTCTGTCTGCAGTTCAGATTTAAACTGTGAGCTTCAGGAGTCTCACTAATTAAGGCAAAAATACATCCGTTCCCACAATGTAATCAGGTATTTTCAATGAATGGATTTTGTCAGGGGGACCTGTCTTTGGGTCTGAAAACAGTTCTTTGTGACACAATGCCTATAATGGACCACTTTAAAATAGCATTTTAAGCAGTGTATTGCTGAAGGAAAAAACAAAAAACAACAAAAAAAAAACGTCATGCACCCTTGTCTAACATGTAGTTTTATGCCACTTCCAATGGAAATCTTCAAATGCATTTCAATGGGTGTTGGTAATGGCTCATTTACACCTCTAAATTACAGAGTTTATGAACATAAGCTTGTATGGATAATTTTAGAGACATTATGTGGTGTGTATCTTGCCATTGTCTACGCATAAACATACTAAAGAGTAGATCTTTCAGGCTGTTTTTTTTTCTCAATGCAGACTAGATAAGTGTAGTCTGCATTGATTACACTTGTCTGATATCCCTAGATTGTTTAACTGGGACTGTGCAAGAAAAGCAACACTTTCTATGTGACACAATAGCAATTTGTCCTCTATGTTTTTGTCCTGCAGGGTACAATCAGGAGCACAGAAGATGGTTGCTGCAAGACTTGTGAAAGTAAGTATAAATATAGAGTTACATAGTTAGTTTATTTAAAAAAAAGTCCAACTAGTACAACCAATAAAAGGGGGACATAATTATGCAAGCCTATATATACAAAGCTTTTCCCATCCAGAGGAAGGCAAAAAACAGCAAAGCATGATCCAATTTACTCCAGTAGGGAAAACTATTCCTTACTGATCCACCGAGAGGCAATCAGATATTCCCTTGATCAACTTTACCTATAAATGTTAGTACCCAGTTATATTATGTACATTTAGGAAATACCTTTTTTTAAAACAATCTACTGAGCTGGCCAGAACCAGCTCTTAAGGCAGTTTATTTAACAGTTTCACAGCTTTTACTTACTACAAATCAAATCTCTTTTCCTCTAGACAGAAAAAGTGCCCCCTTGTCCTCTGTGATAACCTTAAAGTGAATAACTCAACACCATATACATAACATATACATGTTGATCATATCCCCCCTTAATGTCTTCTCGAAAGAGAACAAATTCAGTTCCTCCAATCGTTTCTTGTAGCTGAGCTCCTCCATGCCTCTTATCAGTTTGGTTGCTGTTCTCTGCACTTTCTCCATTTCCCCGATATCCTTTTTGTGAACTGGTGCTCAAAACAGAACTGCATATTCCAGATGAGGTCTTACTATTGATTTGTACAGGGACAAAATATCTCTCTCTCTGCAGTCCATACCTCTTGTAATACAATAAGGAGTTTTGCACATTTTGGAAGCTGCCGCTTACCATTGCAAGCTATTATTAAGCCTATGATCTACCAGAACACCCAGATCCTTCTATACTATTGATTCCCCCAGTTCTACTACACCTAGTATGTATGATGCATGCATATGCTTTCATTTTTATTTCTTCTTTCTTTATTTAATACTTGTTGAGACACGGGTAGAAGCTACTAAATGTGAACAGTCAGAAGATGAAATTTTCAAGGAACCAATCAGAAAATGGAAAGATCCCTGCACTCAACATATGTATACCCTGTACATTGTTTGTTAACTAGAGATGCATGCTTACTTTTGATTATCTGTTGAGTAATAGTACAGGATGTGTAATCTGAAATTGAGAATTTGGTCAAACAGTGTTATGGAATACTTGTTATATGTGAGGGTGGGGGAACTAATAGAGTACTAGAGTACTAATAATATAAATATAGTGAGTGATACAAACTTAATTATATTATCATACAAACCAGCTCCTTAGTATCTAAAAAAAATCCCTATCATACTGTGTGATCCTAAATAAATATAAAATAGTATTGACAGTCCACAATAGTGGACTCTTGAGGCGGTACTTGGTCACACACATACCAACGCAAATTCCGTTCCCGCTGGATCACGGTGTGAGCGAGGTGGAGCGCAAGCCAGCGCACGCAGTATTCCGGGACATCCATCCACCTTTGACACGCGATTTAGCCTCAGTGCCGAGTTCGGGGCACTTTTGAAGTAAGGAGCCATTTGGCTGTTTTTATGTAACGCATCTTTTATTAAAACAATATTATACTATTGTGGTATCATCTTCGTTCTTTGCATATCCGTATGGGAGTCCTCTGGCAATAAGGGTGTGAGGTGCATCGATTCATCCATAAAGCAGGTATATCCTGCAACAACCACATTTGACCTCTTTTTCTGATTAAAAATGGTCAACTCCACTTGGTAAGAGGCCATCTAATTATTGAACACTTTGGGTGTGTACACTACGGCTGGGGAAGGTGGACCTCTACATTTTCCATTTGGATATACTCATACAGGAGGAATATATGGAATCTTGATGGACTGTTTTTTGCATGAAGCACTTTATTCACCAGATTTTTTCCTTTGCACAGTTTTTGGGCACAGTTGTATATACTATTTATAGTTATATGCTCATCATCGATTAATGAGTGTATGTTGCACTTATATGTAGGTACTATTGTGGACTGTTAATACTATTTTATATTTATTTATGATCACACAGTATGAGGATAGGGATTTTGGGACGCCTCAAGTCGTCCCAAGTCGCGCTGTAGAGAAAAACAATGTTAGTGAATGGGAGCGGTGTTAATACACACTACTCATGTCGCTCCGACTTCAGAAAAGGTTCCTATACGACTTCAATCCGACTTGTCGCCTCAAGTCTGATCACTAGCTACTTTCCAGATAAGATAACATACATTTCTCACAGGCAAACCTCTCCCTCCCCCTCCCTCTTCCAGAGCTGATTGTTCTTTTATTGGCCACTGGAATGTCTCCTGTCCTGGAAGTCGTGTTGTAAATCGCCCCAGATCGCCCTGTGGTTCATGCTCAAGTCTTGTCTGAGTCGCCTCTGAAAGTTGCTCTGGAATTCGTGTCGCCCCAGTGTGAACCGACTCTTAGATACTAAGGAGCTGGTTTGTTTGATAATATAATTAGGTTTGTTTGTATCACTCACTATATTTATATTATTAGTATTGTAATTAGAGCCCCCATCCTCACATATAACAAGTATTTCTAATCAGGTTCTGATAATTTTTTGGGGGAGCAGCTTATATTAATATTTTTATTTAATATTGTTATTTATTTTGGTGCGAGTTACCCTTTTTAATACCAAGTGTTTAGGAATAGAAATTGTTTTGACATAAGCCATGTGCTGTAAGTCATGATTTACCTCCCATCAAAAGATGGCTCTCAGTTGTTTTTTTAAAAAGTGACATTCACATCACTGATATTAATTGATTGTCAGCATGTGAAGTGTTATTTATCCTTAAAAATATTTCATGACTGCTGCAATAATTTTGTTATGAGTAACATTCTTGGTCATTTTCTTTGCAGGCGCCCTAAAAGGATGTCAAGTTCAGAAACAATCTCGTCAAATCAAGTCTGGAACTTGTGAATCTGATCAAGTTGTAGAGCTTTCTTACTGTGATGGAGGCTGTAAGACATCATCCATGTAAGATATTGTTTTGATACTAATTTTCAATTAGTAATGTATTATATCTTTGTTAAAACTTGATTTAATGCTACCCCTTAAAAACTTAACTCTAGAAAGGTAAACTAGACCAATTAGCTGTGGTGCTACTGTTTTATATATAGTATTCATGCTTCCATTCAAACCGGACTTATCTGCCTAGTAAAGTTTATATATATGTAAATTACTGCTCTAGGGTGACAACACTGTACCGCTATAGGTACAGTACAGTAAGTATGTTTTCCCAGGAAGAGATTGACTTGCAGGATCACCATGTGAAAAAGAAACATGCAAAATAAAAATAATGCAATTACAATTTCTAAGGACTGAAAGATGACACATATTATATTTTTTTCTCTTGGGTTTAGATTTAATATACATGATAAAATCAAACAGTGGAGACAATGCAGGCTTTGTTGCCTACCTTTAGTCATTGACTTCATACATTCATCTTCGCTGTCATGTTTAATTACTTTATATACAGAATTAACTGTTAAACATCGCAAAGGAACTAGGTTTAGACAAAATAGTACTTCATAAAATGGTACATAGTACATAGACTTTTTGGTTATACTTGCACTGCTGTTGCCAAAAGACGAAAAAACTGCATTTCCTCTATGAGTTAATGTTACACACCTATTGGCTTTATCCTTAGGCTTACTAGTAGTTTATTTTTCTACCCATAATATGACAAGATATGACATGGTCTCTTTGCAATGCATTATTCTGAACATGGCTTTTGGAAATATCAGTTTTTGCACTCACAGACTCACAATTTGATCTTTTCAGGTACTCGGCTGACTCTAACAAAATGGAACACAAGTGCAGCTGTTGTCAAGAAGTAAAAACAAGCAAGAGGGAAGTGAATCTGAAATGTCTGGATGGAACAAGCACTATCTACACCTACATCTACGCTGAAGAGTGTGGTTGTACCACCACAGAATGTGATAAGGACATTTAAACCTCCTTTTTACAGCAAGAACAGCAACAAGCCAATTAAGAAGAACAGCATAAAAACATCAACTGAACAATGACCTGACTACAGATACACGTATACCGATGAAAGAGAACTTTTGAAATATAAATTATAACCAAATATTAACCTACATCTACATACTCTGGAGATTACCCTCTACCACTGGGACCCCCTTTGCTTCCTCCTTGCCAACATCTCTTCAATGAAGTCTCTAACTGCCCTTCCATTTTAGATACATATAGAACCATGGTGTGAGATAAATATAGAACCATGGTAGAGTTTTAGATATGGCATTGGACTTCTAATTATTGCTGGGATTTGTCATTAAGAAAGCTTTGCTTTAATATAAATTGTGCTTCCTAGCATCACTTCCTATCATAAACTATGACACAACAAGTATAATTTCATCCTTGCATACAGCGTCTGTGGTATATTATTATTTTAATGTCTATTTTCACATTATAAAAAGTTGTTGAACAACTCTTCTATAGAGAGATTTTATTTTTATTATTATTATTTTAATAACTTAAAGCAAATGTAAAGCATAATATTTAGATTGGTAGAATTAGCATACGAGGCATTTTATATAACTTATAACACACTTACAACATATAGTTAAATTGCTAAAGCGCTGGTAAACAGTTAGGTACTATAACCACAGGTCCACGTTTGCATTTCATTAAATGAAGGCAACTATACTGTCACTTTTAAAAAATGTGATTCAGATTACAAGGTAAAATACATTTGGATAAATCTATTTAGCTAAACTGGATTCCACTAATGGGTGAGCATAAAGATTGAACTTTTTATTTTTGTTAACATTTTCATTCCTAAACTTTTATTTTCTAAGGATGGGAACTTTGCTGTATTTATTTGTTTGGAAAATTGTGATAGGTGTCTAGAATCTTTCTTGAGGTTCATTGGATTTAGAGGATAATGTTTTTATCTCCAGAGTATAGAATTTGATATCAATAAAACAAAATTTTAAGCATGTTATAATCGTTTTGGTTTTCCTTATATCATTTATACCTCCCAATTCTTTTTCTACCAAAAAGAACAGTAATACATTCTACTAAATATAACTAGATACAACATTTCTACTAAGGCACAACATCTAATTTAATATCCACAATAAAGCTTAAACTGATTTGTTTATTTTATACCAAAATACAGTAAACTGTAAACTATTAGGTAATAAATGAACAATATTTATACCCTTTAAAATTAAAGATGTGTGCTGATTATAAAGCTGTAAAATATTACAGCCTACTAAAAACCCTTATAAAATTCACAAATCAACTGTACCTTGATTGTATGTATTGTCCTAAACTAGAAATGAAGAGTTAAATTGAAAATAAAAACCAATGCAAAGTATAACTGAACAATCATTTATTATACTGCAGCAAAGGCTCCCTAAGCAACTGCTGGATTGTTTGGTCCTGCCATTCCCAGTGGTGAGCTGCCCTTAATTGGCTCATCAACAGGTAAAATTGTTTTGTTTTTTTAGGCAATAGTAAACCCAGTAGGGGAAGTAAACAGTTTGAATAATACTAGGGTTTATTTACATCCCCTCATGAAGCACAGAAACCAAGTTACAACAAAGTATAATACATATTTCTTGTTTTATCCCCTGTGAATGGCCTTGACAAAATGTACTAGGCAGATGTAAAAAATAAGCTGACACCAGAAGTGACACAATCATGAGGCAAGGGGCTTATCGGAATCTGGAAGCCCCTCACCCGCAAACCCCCACAACCACTGGGCAAGGGTTGTGGGGATGAGGCCGTATGCCCATCAACATGTGGCAGAGCTCCCGTGCCCCAAAGCACTTTTCCCCCCATGTTTCTCCATCCTACCAGGTTGCGTGCTCAGATAAGGGTCTGGTATGAATTTTGGGGGGACCACTATGCCATTTTTTTTTAATTTTGGCTCAGGGTTCCCCTTAAAATTGATACCAGACCTGAAGGGTCTGGTATGGATTTTGGGGGGACCCCTACGCCATTTAAAAAAAATAGCGCAGGGTTCTTCTTAAAGGGGTTGTAAAGGCTGTTTTTTTTTTATTCACCTTAATGCACCCTATGCATTAAGGTGAAAAAGCCTGGCAATGACGGCCCCCCAGCCCCCCGGTTTTACTTACCTAAGCCCTGAAACTGTGGGCTCGCTCCCACGATCGTTTCCCCCAGCTGAAAGCTGAAAATTGGCCTGGGCAGGAAGGTGGTGAAAATGTGCGGTATTGAAGTGGTTAAAGGGATATTTAATTTTAATTATTTCACTTTAAGTATTATGAAAATCACTTTAAAACTTGTATTTTTGCATTAATAGTATGCCCCCTCTTCATAGTTTTCCAAAACACTTTTTTATGACAATACCATGCATATAAGCCTTTAAAATTAGCACTTTTGATTTTTCATGTTCGTGTCCCATAGACTTTATTGGTGTTTGCGTGTTCGAACTAATTTTTTGCCTGTCCGCAAATTCTGGTGCGAACCAAACCGGGTAGTGTTCGCTCATCCTTATTCACAAAGCAAGGAAGTGGTTCAACGCGATATGTCCACTCTCTGACATCTCGCCAGAAGCATCCAAGTATTAACCCTTTTGTTGGAAATATAATATACCAGTAAATATTTTTTTTTATATATACAAAAATGTATAAATGCATTTAATTCATATATATATATATATATATATATATATATATATATACACGCACACCATAGGTGTGCGCACAGGGTGTGCCAAGTGTGCCTGGGCACACCCTAATCACCCTTCGCTGCACAGATTTTCCCTGCTGCTTGGCTGCAAGGAAAAGGGACTGGGCAATCTCTGTCCTAAAGTCCCTTTCTTTTTCTCCAAAGTGACAAATGGGTCTGTTCAGACTCCTGATATTTCACCAAAGCCCCCCCTATGGGACCCAGAAAAAGAACTAAATAAAATATTGTAAAAAATAAAAAAATAAAAAAATAAAAATTGAAAAAATGAATAATCAAAATAAACTACAGGCACCAACCTCTACCCTACTGACTCTGTCCATTGCCCTGCTGCCCTAATTATATTTACACACATGCATGTATGTTTGAGCTTTGGGGTGCACACCCTAATGCAATAGGGCTGTGCACACCTATGACACACACGCATGTGTGTTTGAGCTTTGGGGTACACACCCTAATACATTAGGCTGCACACACATATGTACTGTAGGCTTGTGAATTTCTCCCAACAGTTTTCTTTTTAGCAAAACTAACTACTGACACAGCATAGTTCACCAAGCAGTAGATATGATTTCAACTTTTCTCCACAAGAGGGCAGCAGTGTACATGTCGTGTAACAAACATGAGAACAACAAGCTGAATTCTCTGATCATATAAAGAGACATACAGTAATTGAATTCTTGCATTGAGTAAATATACATTCATTATTCTCTAATTGTTAAAGTGTGCCCTAATGGGTCAAATAAAAATGCTTCAAATAAAAACAATGCATGCATTTAGTCCCTCCTGTTTTTTCTTAAACCCATCACCTCTTGTGCCTTAAGACATTTTCTGTGTATAATAACTGTGTCCTTCAATCACCAATGTGGTAACAGAACTTTCATCTCTGTCTTCCTTTTATCACAGCTCCCACCATAATCCTTCACATGCATGGATCCCATTTGTTTATATGGGGGTGAGTGTCTTGTTGTGTGCATTGTTGTGCTTACGCGTACCCACATCCCATTTTGGCCTGTGCGTGGACCTGCGCGTGTTCACAGATGCTCTCCATCCAATCTGAAAAATTTGTAAAGAAGAATGGACACAAATGTCACTCTCTAGATGTGCAAAGCTGGTAGAAACATTCCCAAAAAGACTTGCAGCTGTAATTGCAGCTAAAGGTGGTTCTACAAAGTAAAGACTCAGGGGGGCCGAATACAAATGCACACCACACTTTTCAAATATTTATTTGTAAAAAACTTTGAAAACCATTTATAATTTTCCTTACATTTTACAATTATGTTCCACTGTGTGTTAGTCTATTACATAATATCCCAAAAAAATACATTTACAATTTTGGTTGTAACATGACAAAATGTGTAAAATATCAGGGTATGAATACTTTTTCAAGGCACTCTATTTGGTCACGAGGGATTCCTGGCCAGCAACTGACAGTCCCCGATGACATCAGTAGTTGCTAAGGACACAGCGTGTGCTTTTACCAGCTGCTTACTTAAAGTGGTTGTATACCCCACTTTTTCACTTTTACCTACAGGTAAGCCTATAATAAGGCTTACCTGTAGGTATAAAGAATATCTCCTAAACCTGTACGGTTTAGGAGATATTCAGCGCCGCATGTGCAGCAGTGATCCTCGGCTAAAGGACCGGCAGCCGCCAGACCTTGCCGAATTGAAGTCTCCCGCGCGCATGCATTAACTTTGCATTAAAATATAACACACCCTACAGTGATCAGTGCTGGGCTGGGGAGGAGGTAGGAGTTGCTGGCTCAGGTTCTCAGTGATGCATTGAAAGGCTGAGCCAGCTATCTGTAAGACATCTGGATGGATCCTAGAGTCAGTGGGCCAGATTCTCAGCTGAAATACGACGGTGTATCTCAGATACACCGTTGTATCGCAGTTTTTTTCAATGGGTATCTATGCGAGTAATTCTTATGCCGCGTACACACGATCACTTTTGTGTTGAAAAAAAAACGAAGTTTTCAAAAACATCATTTAAAATCACTGGGCCAGATTCAGGTAGATGGGCGCATCTTTAATCTGGAGTAACGTTTCTCATTTACGTTACTCTGGCGAAATTTTAGGAGCAAGTGCAGCGTATCAAAAATGAGCCGGCGTTATTCAAATTGGGCGGGTACTGGGCGTGTATTATTAAAACTAGGCGCGATCCCGCGGCGAACGTACTGCGCATGCCTCGACTGCCAATGCATCCCAGTGCGCATGCTCACAACTTCCTTGGAAACGACAGCGCAATGTGTTCCGTTGGACGTTTAAATGCGCCCATAGATGCGCCATTTCGGCACTAAAGTATATCCTGTTCCCCCTCCCCGCAGTGAAGTTACTTTTGTTCTGAGATGGCTGCTCCGTTCCCCGCAAACACACAGGAGAAAGCTGAACTTTAAAGGCCAGGAGCTGTCAGCCGTCATCTCGGCTATTGGGACCTATGATGTCTTCCTCCATGGCTGTAAAAGTTGACAGACAAGCAGGGACAGAGGTGTTGTCCTGCAAGTGGGGGTGCTCAGCTAGCTCTTATCGTCGGTAACGCTGCTGTAGCTGCTCTCCTGCTGACCTGTGGCCGTCTGGAGTAAAGATAAAGCAGCTATTTGTAGAAATAACTTTGCGCCGGACGGACGAGATACACGCGGCGCATGTAGCCAGCGTATGGTGCTAATCCGTTCGCGAATCGGGAAATCTCCCTCATTTGCATATTTGTAGGGGAAATCAATAGGCGCGACTGATGCGCCAAGCAAAATTATGCGCTGACGAGACTCTGGCGTCGGAAAGTTAAGCCGATCGGAAATGGCCCGTTTTCTGTCGCATCTAGTTTGGTGGGTACGGCCACATAGATACGACGGCGCATCTTCACAGTTACGCGGCGCATATCAAAATACTCCAGCGCAAGTCTTGCTGAATCTGGCCCACTGTGTGTGGGCAAAACTTTGTTTTATGTCTTCAAAAAAACGACCAAAAAAAAAAAATCGAACATGCTTCAAATTTTTGTGTCGTTTTTCAAAACGTCGTTATTTGTGTCATAAAAAGTGATGGTGTGTGGGCAAAACGATGTGAAAAACTATGTTTTTAAAGCCGCGCATGCTCAGAGGCAAGTTATGAGACAGAGCTTTAATGGAACAGAGTGCCGTCGAACGTGGTGTACGTCACCGCGCTTTGCTAGAGCATTTTGGAAAAACGATGGTGTGTATGCAACGTCGTTTTGGAAAATGAAGTTTGAAAAACATTGTTTTGTTTCATCACTTAAAACATCGTTTTTTTTTCATCACAAAAAGTGATCGTGTGTAGGCGGCATAAGAATCACTTACGCATAGATACACTAAAGATCTGACAGGTGTAAAGCAATTACACCGTCGGATCTTAAATGTAATGACAACGTCGGCCGCTAGGTGGCCTTCACGTTGTTTTCTCATTTGCCTATGCAAATGAGCCTAATACGCCGATTCCCGAAAGTTTTTGCAACGCGGCGACGTAGTTTACGTAGGTTGCGTACGCGTAAGGTTACCCCTGCTGTATGAGGGGTATGTTTCCGAAGTGCCGTCATTGCCATGTTAAGAGCGGCGTCGGGTCAGCGTCGTCTTTTTCCGTCGGTTACGTTGTTTTACTAAGTCGTTCGCGAATAGGGAATTGCGTAAGTGACGATCACATCGTTTTGACGTCGGTTTCAACAACGCTTTCCGACGAGGGGGCGCGCTTAATTTAAATACAGCACGCCCCCTCCTTCAGTTTTCGAATTACGCGGCCTTACGACGCCGCATTTACGCTACGCCGCCGAAAATTACGGAGCAAGTGCTTTGAGAATACGGCACTTGCTCCAGTAATTTGCGTAGACATAGTGTAAATGCGATACGATACGCTACGCCGCCAGATACGCCATTTTTTGAGAATCTGGCCCAGTGTCAATAACATCAGCTGACACCTGGCCTTAGTCAGGTGTCAACTGATTATGGGTCACAGAAGAACACAAGTAAGTGCAGTCCTGAAACCCGGAGGTGTAACTAGAACCTTCAAGGCCCAGGTGCAAGAAACCAAGAAGGGCCCCCAAACCCAGCCAGGAGCCCTTTCCATTGATCCCACAGCTTTTTACTCCCATCACAGGCCCTTTAATATGGTCCCGCAGCGGGACCCTTTCACATGTTCTGCAGCGCGCCCCCTTCCTGCCCATACATTAGAGTCCCCCCTTACATTAGAGTTCTTTGCACTCCTGGAGCCACGTTTACATCAGAGTTCCCCTTTTACAGTGCCAGGGATACCGGTGTAAAGGGGAAATTCTGATTATCACTAGAACTTTTTCTTCCATCAGCGTTTGCAGAGTTCCTCCTTACCTTAGGGTACGCAAAGTTTCCTGTGAACTCTGCTGACTCTGATATAAGCAGGGATTCTGGGAAGTCTGATGTGGGGGGGGGGGAGCTCTGCAGAGTGAATACACTATGGTAAAAGTGTTTACTGATGTAGGAGGGGAGTGAGGACACTGATATCATGGGGAACCTCTATATTAGTGCCCTCCCTTACATTAGTGTTGCCACTCCCCCCTTACATCAGTGACTCTCCCACAGATTGACTGTATGACTGCCTCATAGACTCTGTGTAGCCTGGAGCTATCACACACTGACCTCTGTACCCCCACACATCGATACCTATGGCACATTTTATTGGATGCCGAACTACAAAGTGCAGCTTAGTGTGGAATGATTAAAAAAAAGGATTGGGACTTCTTTCCCTGCGTTTCTCACAAGTAGGGCAGCCCATTAAAATGTATGCACTTCCCTACCCACGATGTACACGTGCAAATGTGCATGCACAGATCTGAACTGAGATTAATATCACAATCCCTTTTCTGCACCCTTACTCCCCCTTAACATCACAGTCATTCCGCTTCACATTACTGTCCTTAGCACCCACGGCCGCTAATAGGGGGGGACCACCAGTCCTCCTGTAGGGAGCCCAGGCACACAGAGGGGCCCAAACAGCAGGAGGAATGGGTGTGGTTGGATGCAGGTACAATTACAGAAATATGCCCTGTGCGGCTCTGTGCAGCTGCTGAAAGTTGGTTTCTCTCCCTCCTGCTGGCTTTCAGCTGCTACAGGGAGAGACACAGACACAGGGCATCATTCCTGTAATCTCTTCCCCTGCACCTACCCCCCTCCTTGTTCTACCTACTTCTGTTCCCCCATCACTTTGCCCCACCCCCCCCCCTCTTCCTGTGGCACTGTTGGCATCCCTATCCTGTTAAAAAATGAATTGTAATTTTTTTTTTATAATTTTTTTACATTTAAAAATAGATTAAAAACAAGGGTTGATTCGCACAGGTTCTCTATTATGTTTGTGTCTGCTAATAACAATTTTTGTGAAAAATTTGTTTTGATATAATGGTGGGGGCCCCGCCAGGTAGGCTGTACGGGACCCTGTGATTTCTAGCAGTGGCCCTGTCAGCACCCCCCATTACAATCCTCAGCCCCTCTATATTACTTTCTTAAACCCCCATTACCTTCCTTATCCCCATCACTGCCCCCAGCCCCCCGCCCCCATTACTGCCCTCAGGACCCACTCATTAATCCCCCTCATTAATGTCCTGAGCCCCCCTATTACTGTCCTAAAACCCCCCATCACTGTTAGCCAACCTATTACTTTCCTTAGCCCCCCATTTTTTTACTCAGCGACCCTATTACTGCCCTCAGCCCCACTAATGTCTTACCCCTTATTAATGTCCCGAGTCCCCCATTACTGTCCTAAAACCACCCATTACTGTCATCAGCCCCACTACATTAATGTTCTCAGTGACCCCATTACTGTCCTCAGCCCCCCCTCCATTGCTGCCCTTTGTGACTTAATTAATGTTCTCAGCCTCCCTCCATTAATGTCCTTAGTGACCCAATTACTGTCCTCAGCCCCCTCCATTACTGTCCTCAGTGACCCCATTATAGTCCTTTACTTTTCCCCTGCCCCATTACTGTCCTCAGCTCCCCCATTAATATCCTCAGCTCCACCCATTACAATCCTCAGCCACCTCCATTAATCTCCTCAGTGACCCCATTACAGTCCTCAGCTCCCCAGAATACTGTTCTCAACCCCTCCATTACTGTGATCAGCTTTGACCCATTACTGTCCTCAGCCCCTCTATTACTGTCCTCAGCTCCCCCATTACTGTCCTCAACCCCTCCATTTCTGTCCTCAGCTCCCCCATTACTGTCCTCAGCTCCCCCCATTACTGTCTTCAGCTTTTCCCATTACTATCCTCAGCCCCCTCCATTAATGTCCTCAGTGACCCTATTACAGTCCTCAGATCCCAAGAAAACTGTCTTCAGCTCCTCCCATGACTGTGCTCAGCCCCTGTCCATTAATGTTCTCAGCAACCCCATCACAATCTTGACCCTCTATTAACATCCACCTACATCAATATCCTTAGCCCAGCCCCATTAATGTCTTCAGCCCCCCCCCCCTTCATTAATTTCCTAAGCTCCCCCATTAATGTAGCTTCCATTAAAGAGGAACAGAAGTCTGCTCACATAATTTGCAATAAAAACATCTTTGCCATTCTGAAGCTTCTTTCCAACCACTTTGCATATTATTTTATATATACTGTGATTCTGTACTTGCCAAACATGCTGCAGAAATCTCCCTCCACTAAGTCTGGTTGCAACCATTTTAATTGTGGGCAGCTGAAGTTGATGCCCGTTTACTTCCTGGATTTACATAGACATATAGGGCCAGATTCAGGTAGATGGGAGCATCTTTGCTCTGGAGTAACGCTTCTCATTTACGTTACTCTGCCGAAATTTTAGGAGCAAGTGCTGTTATTCATGAAGCACTTGCTCCTAAAGTTGCGGCAGCGCATCGCAAATGAGCCGGCGGAATTCAAATTGGGCGGGTACGGGGCGTGTATTATTTAAACTAAGCGCGATCCCGCGGCGAACGTATTGCGCATGCGTCGAGTGTCAATGCATTCCAGTGCGCATGCTCCAAATTCTGTCAGTAAACGTCAATGACGTCACATCCCCATTCATGAACGTTTTACGCAAGCGACGCAATTATTTTTTTTCCGACGCGATGACGCCGGCTATACTTAACATAGGATAGTCCACTAGGGGGCTGCTTTATCTTTACGCCGCGTATCGCTTACGGAAACGTCGGAAAGTCACTGCGTCGCGCCCGAATACGATCGTGAACTGCCGATTCCTGCTGATTAACATATTTTTTCAGTGTAAATCAGCGGGAACGCCCCCGGCGCCATTTTTAAATTAAAGTTGTGATGCGATTGCGAAATTCAATTGCGCCGATCGCATCGGAACTCCAACCCGGCGTTTTCTGGTTACAGAAAACAGAAACGCCGGCTTAAAGTGACAGTTAGGCTGGAGTATCACTGATACTCCAGCCTAACTCTACCTGAATCTGGCACATAGAGGCCCCTGGACGAAGTAAGTTATTACAAAACGAACGTAGGGCAGAGCAACATTGTAAGTTCATTACCAACCTTCTTAATAAATACTTTATATACAATTAATGCACTATGTGGAGCTATCATTATCTTTTACATATCGGGCATATTTGTTGATGACCCATTATTAGGGTTGAGCGAACCCGAACTATAAAGTTTGGGTTCGTAGCAAACTTTAATTTTTTTTTGACCCGGACCCAAACCCGAACTTTCAGAAAATTGTTTGGGTTCAGGCCCGGGTCAAAAAAACCTAAAGTGTTTGGCTATGTAACGGCATGCTGCAGGGCAGCCAATCAGCATTCCTTTTACTTGTGTGACTTGGAAGCCATCACAGCCATGCCTACTAATGGCATGGCTGTGATTGGCCAGTGCAGCATGTGACCGAGCATGTGACCCAGCCTCTATATAAGCTAGAGGCACACAGCACAGCTCGTCACTCTGCTTTAGCTAGGGTAGGGAAAGGCTGCAGCTGCTCTCAGGGACAGATTTAGATAGGATTGTCCTGCTTCAGAAATCGAATTACAATACAATAGGGAAAGGTTCCTGATTGTGCTTATAGGGAGAGAATTAGTTAGGAGTCAGTCTTACTTCACAAATCTAATAGCACCAGCAATGCATATGTTCCTGTCAGATACTCTGCATATTACACCAGCACTGCATATGTTCCTGTCAGATACTCTGCATATTGCACCAGCAATGCATATGTTCCTGTCAGATACTCTGCATATTGCACCAGCAATGCATATGTTCCTGTCAGATACTCTGCATATTGCACCAGCAATGCATATGTTCCTGTCAGATACTCTACATATTGCACCAGCACTGCATATGTTCCTGTAACATACTCTGCATTAGCTACTGTAGGGAAAGGTTCCTGATTGTGCTTATAGGGAGAGAATTAGTTAGGAGTCAGTCCTACTTCACAAATCGAATTGCACCAGAATAGCGTCCCATCATTGGTATCATTGGCAGGAATAGTGTCCCATCATTTGTGTCAGTGTGAGAAATAGTGCCCTATCATTGGTATCAGTGGGAGGAATAGTGTCCAATCATTGGTATCATTGGTAGGAATAGTGTCCCATCATTAGTGTCAGTGGGAGAAATAGTGCCGCATAATTTGTGTCAGTGGAAGTGTCATGTTACATGATATTGTTTTTATTATTATGTACTGTCTCTTTAATGCCTGTCTAGTTTGTCCCTAGTGGGATTCCGTAGTTACCATGCTGCTGAGTTTTCCCCTCCCCTTCTCTTCTGTATCAGTCATTTTATGCTGTACATTCATGTGACCTGTATGTTCCTCTTATACCTGCATGGAAGAATCGTTCTTTTACCTGTTGTAACTTGCATTCTACGGATCATACGACGAATAAACATCGCCAGATCTTCTTTCATGTGAGTTGTGGCTGAGTAAACTATCTGGAAAGGTCATTTGGTATGAATAATCTCATCAGGGCAATGAGCGCCATGTGCTACTGAAAACCACATTCATAGCCTTTGCAGCCGATTCAGAATAGTAAAAGCACGTATCCAGCAGCCTGCACAGAGATAACTGCATCACAGGACAGATCATAGTGAAGTGTAACTGTGTGTATTGCATGAGAACTCTGCATACAACCCCAGCACAGCTTGTTACAGCTCCTCACAGTATACAGACACTCTTAACTGCTACAGCCAAGCCTGTGTGCTGCAGGCCATCATGAGTGGAAAGGGCTCAGTGTGTGATGAAACACCACAGCATGCTTCACACAGAGAAAGCCAGGATGAGGACCCAGAGTCCACTGCATTGACCAAACGCTCTGTGAAACCCACTTGGAAGGTTAAAGAGAACTTTGAATCGATGAGAACTGAACTAGCAACCAGTTTGAAGCAGATTTGGGATAAAATCCTCACCCACATTGATGTGATTTCATGTCCCAGACATTAGGTACTGCAACTAGAGGGCGCCATAAAGCATATCTCTGCTTCATATGAACTGTACCAGACTACAAGCAATAAATATAAAACTATTCTGCAAAGCATCAACACTGAGGAGTCCTTAGAGCAACTTCACAATGCCCAGCTTCTTAATGAGGAAAGAGAAAGCTTTATCCAGCGAACTAAAGCAAAGGCAGAAGCAAAATTAATGCTGCCACAGGACACTGTATCCCACAAATCTGTATCCACCAGACGTTCTAAAGGTTCCTTTAGATCCCGAAGTTCAAGGCACTCAACGCTTAGTGAACAGCTAATAAATGCCCGCGCCGAAGCAGAGGCTATCAAAGTAAAGGCCGCATATGCAAAAAAGAAAGCAGACGTGGAAGCTGAGGTTGCAGTAATGGAAGCCGAGGCAGCACATCAAAAGGCAGCAGTAGAAGCTCAAACGGCACGTCAAAGGGCAGCGATTGAAGCTTTAAAGGAACAGAGCAACTACGAGGCAGCTGCAGCAAAACTAAAGGTTTTGGAACAAGCTATCGGTGCAGATGAAAACGCTAGCGAAAGGGTCAGCGTCAAGGCAGATGTAGAAGATCCTTTCGAACGCACTAAGAACTATGTTCTAAACCACGGCAGTGAACACTCAATTACCTCCACGTTTCACGGCAACGCAAGGACTTCATCTCACCATCAGGTAAAAGCTGTTCCAGCCACTTCCTACATGCAAAATCACCACAGTGCATCTCCCGACTGTCATGCTGATCCTACATATGTCGCAGAACGGCACGCTAATCTGCAAGCTAGTCACCAACCTCCTGCTATAAGTACTGTTCCAGACCTTAACCCAACAATTCAGCTGAATGCCCTTGCTGCACCATATCTTCCCACGTCTCTTTACAACAATACCATAAACAACGCAATCCACAACATTCAACCAACAGCCTCCTATGTAAAGTCAGAGGCAACCGATACAACAGAGTTCATAAAGCACTTACTTCGACGTGAGCTCACCAAGTCAGGCCTAGTAAACTTTGATGACCATCCTGAAAACTACAGAAGCTGGAAAGCCGCTTTCAAAGCTATAATAGGCGGTATCGGTATTACTGCCGACCGTGAGCTGGATATGCTGATTGGGCTGCTTGGCCCACAGTCTACAGAGCGTGTCAAGAGCCTCAGGTCAGTCTACATCGACAATCCAACTGCAGGTCTCACCGCAGCATGGGAGCGTCTAGAACAGACTTATGGTAGTCCTGAAGTCATAGAGAGTGCATTGCTCAAACGATTGGAACATTTCCCAAGGATATCTGGTAAGGACAATAAAGAGTTCCAGAGACTCAGTGACCTTCTTCTTGAAGTCCAGCTCGCCAAAAACGACCCTAAGCTACCTGGCCTCAGTTACCTGGACACTGCTCGAGGAGTTAACCCGCATGGCCTACAAGAAAGGTGGATCCAAGTTGGGTCATCATACAAACGGGAAAACAAGGTTTCCTTTCCCCCGTTCTCCTACTTCTGCGATTTCGTCAGGAACATTGCTGACACCAAGAACGATCCTAGTTTTGCATTCGGTGAGTTCAGTACTCCCTCTCCTAAAGGTGACGATCTACATACTAGCTACAGGAACCGCATCCCCTCAAAAAATGTATCGGTTTTAGGAAGAAGCCCCTACAAGAACGAAAAGAACTGCTAAAGACTTTTGGGGTATGTTATAGATGCTGTGCTTCCACCGACCCCTTTGCCAAGGAATGTAAAATCCCTATCAAGTGCACAGAGTGCGGTTCCGAGGACCATGTGCAAGCACTCCATCCCCTTGAGTCCAATCCTTCACAACCTGCAAACCTTTCTCCTGGGCAGAATCACAGCGGGAAGAGTACAGATCAGGTACCTAATTCCACCATGGTATTTTCTTCATGCACTGAAGTCTGTGGGGAAGACCACTGTGACAAGTCTTGCGCTAAAATATGCCTAGTGAATATTCATCACAAGGATCAGCCAGAAAAGACTTTAAGGGTGTATGCTATCTTAGATGATCAAAGCAATCGATCACTTGCCCGATCAGAACTGTTCGATCTATTTTGCATAAAAGGAGGGCTTCACCCTTACACCTTAGGCACTTGTAGTGGAACTACAGAGGTTTTTGGAAGAAGGGCCCATGGATTTATTGTGTCCTCCCTAGAAAACAACCTACAATTACCCTTACCTACACTTGTAGAGTGTAACCAGATACCAGCCAACAAAGGAGAAATACCTACACCAGAAGTTGCCTTCTACCACCCTCACCTAAGGTCAATAGCAAGTGAAATCCCACCACTTGACACAAATGCTAATATCCTTCTTCTGCTGGGAAGAGATATTCTAAGGATCCACAAGGTACACAGACAGGTCAGCGGACCTCCAGAGGCCCCATTCGCCCAGTACCTAGACTTAGGCTGGGTCATCATAGGCAACGTCTGTATAGGCAAAATGAAAAGGCCTACTAACATTTCTTCATTCAAGACAAATGTATTGCCAAATGGTCGTAATACTCACTTTGAGCCATGCCCACATCACTACTGGGTAAAGGAGAAGGTAACTAGCTGCAAGTTGCAACATTGCAACACAAACCTTTCCTGCACCTACGGTGACAGCTTTGGTTCTACAGTTTTCAATGTAAGCAGTGAAGATGACATGTTAGCTCCTTCGGTAGAAGACAAAGAATTCCTTAAAGTAATGGACAATGAGTTCTTTCAGGAAGATTCCAATAGCTGGGTAGCACCCCTACCCTTTCGCCTCCCGAGAGAGAAGCTACCTAACAATCTACATCAAGCAGTTAAAAGATTCTCCGCCTTAAAGCGTACCTTAAGCAGGAAGCCAGAGATGGAAAGACATTTTGTGGACTTCATACAGAATATCTTTGATAGGGGCCATGCCGAACCCGCACCCCCGTTGAAAGAAGGAGAGGAATGCTGGTACCTCCCTTCCTTCGGTGTGTATCACCCACGAAAGCCAGACCAAATCAGAGTTGTCTTTGACTCCAGTGCCCAACACGAAGGCTTCTCACTTAACAACATGCTCCTCACAGGGCCCAACTTGAACAACAGCCTCATTGGAGTCCTAATTCGCTTTCGTCAAGAACCTGTAGCGGTGATGACCGACATTCAACAAATGTTCCACTGCTTTATCGTCAAGGAAGATAACAGGAATTACCTCAGGTTTCTATGGCACAAGGACAATGACATCAACAAAGAGGTAATTGATTACCGAATGAGAGTGCATGTCTTTGGGAACAGCCCTTCTCCAGCTGTAGCAATCTATGGACTAAAAAAGACAGCTCAGCTTGGAGAAGCCGAGTATGGATCAGACGCTCGTCAATTTGTTGAAAGGAACTTTTACGTAGACGACGGACTCAAGTCCTTTCCTACTGCTAAAGAAGCAATTGATCTTCTTACCAGAACAAAGGAGATGCTATCTGTAGCAAACTTGAGACTTCACAAAATTATATCTAACAGCCAAGAGCTAATGAATGCATTTCACCCTGAGGACTATGCTGCCAGTGTGAAAGACCTTGACCTTGGGTCAGACACGCCCCCTATGCAGAGAAGTCTAGGTCTGCTGTGGAACATCAAAGAAGACACATTCACCTTTCAAGTGTCAACCTGTGACAAACCCTTCACCAAGAGAGGAGTCTTGTCCATAGTGAACAGCATCTACGACCCACTGGGATTTATAGCCCCAGTCACCACCCAAGGTGAGATGCTATTAAGACAGCTTACTACTGATAACATAGATTGGGCCACTCCGTTACCTATTGAGAAACAACAAAGATGGGAGAAATGGAGAGGTTCACTGAAGACACTAGAACACCTCCAAATTCCACGTTGCTATGCCTCAGTCTCCATCTCAGCCGCTGTCCAGAGGGAAATCCATATTTTCTCAGATGCATCAGTTGAAGCTATAGCTGCAGTGGCCTATTTGAAGACCTCAGGAGTTAATGGAGACGTACACTGCAACTTTGTTCTAGGCAAGACAAAGCTAACACCAAAACCTGCACATACAATACCCAGACTTGAACTTTGTGCAGCTGTGCTAGCAGTGGAAATAGCTGAAGTCATAAAGAGTGAAATGGACATTAAAATTGATTCCATGTTGCAGGACCACAAGTCTTCACTATCGACTCATGAGACTTTGAGTACCTTTCTCCCAGAAGTATCCGCCATCATTAATGCAAGGCCTCTAGTACCAGTATCTTCTGATCCTGACGCTCCAATGGTCCTTACCCCAGCCACACTCCTTACTCAGAAGGTTGGAACTACCGTGATATCTTCTGCCGAGATTGACCCGAAGGATATCTATAGACGTCAATGGAAACGGGTGCAACACCTAGCCAACGTGTTTTGGCATCGCTGGAGAAAAGAGTACCTACATACCCTTCAAAGCCGTTCCAAATGGCAAACACCCAAGCCTAACCTCAAAGTTGGTGACCTTGTTCTTCTAAAAGATAGAGAAGTCTGTCGCAATGAGTGGCCTATGGGTCTTGTAACAAGCGTAACACCCATCGATGATGGAAGGTTCGAAAGGTTGAGATTAAGATAACCAAAGGAGGTTCCGCTCGGACTTTCTCACGACCAATCACTGAATTGGTGCTTCTTCTCCCAAGTGAGTGACTTATGCAGGAGTACCGGCTATACACGCTATGGCGGGGAGAATATCACTATCACTTGACTGTGCTGCTGTTGAAGTCCCACGATTATAGTGATAGACTACAGGACTACAGCCATCTGTCTTTTGGACTTCATGTTTAGTTGTTCATTTACTGCATACCTTCTTGTTTTTGCGGGTATCTCGTATCTATGGTTTACACACCAGTTTTACTTTAACGTTTCTTCCCCTACAGGTTCAAGTTGGACTTCTTGACATTGGGACTTATCTTTACATATGTAATAGACTTTGAAATCTAAAGATTTCAGGCGGGGAGTGTCATGTTACATGATATTGTTTTTATTATTATGTACTGTCTCTTTAATGCCTGTCTAGTTTGTCCCTAGTGGGATTCCGTAGTTACCATGCTGCTGAGTTTTCCCCTCCCCTTCTCTTCTGTATCAGTCATTTTATGCTGTACATTCATGTGACCTGTATGTTCCTCTTATACCTGCATGGAAGAATCGTTCTTTTACCTGTTGTAACTTGCATTCTACGGATCATACGACGAATAAACATCGCCAGATCTTCTTTCATGTGAGTTGTGGCTGAGTAAATTATCTGGAAAGGTCATTTGGTATGAATAATCTCATCAGGGCAATGAGCGCCATGTGCTACTGAAAACCACATTCATAGCCTTTGCAGCCGATTCAGAATAGGAAGAAATAGTGCCCCATCATTGGTATCAGTGGGAGGAATAGTGTCCCATCATTGGTATCATCGGCAGGAATAGTGCCCCATCATTAGTGTCAGTGTGAGAAATCGTGCCGCATCATTTGTATGAGTGGGAGAAATAGTGTCTCATCACTGGTATCATTGGCAGGAATAGTGTCCCATCATTAGTGTCAGTGGGAGAAATAGTGGCCCATTATTGGTATCATTGGGAGGAATAGTGTCCCATCATTTGTGTCAGTGGGAGAAATAGTGCCGCATCATTGGTATCAGTGGGAGGAATAGTGTCCCATCGTTGGTATCATTGGCAGGAATAGTGCCCCATCATTAGTGTCAGTGGGAGAAATAGTGCCACATCATTTGTATGAGTGGGAGGAATAGTGTCCCATCATTGGTATCATTGGCAGGAATAGTGTCCCATCATTAGTGTCAGTGGGAGAAATAGTGGCCCATCATTGGTATCATTGGGAGGAATAGTGTCCCATCATTTGTGTCAGTGGAAGAAATACTGTCCCATCATTTGAGTCAGTGGGAGAAATAGTATCCCATCATTGGTATCATTGGCAGGAATAGTGTCCCATCATTTGTGTCAGTGGGAGAAATAGTGCCGCATCATTGGTATCAGTGGGAGGAATAGTGTCCCATCATTGGTATCATTGGCAGGAATAGTGTCCCATCATTAGTGTCAGTGAGAAAAATAGTCCTGCATCATTGGTATCAGTGGGAGGAATAGTGTCCCATCATTTGGGAAGGTTCCTATTTGTCAAGATTTTTTATGTTATTTTAAGTTATTTCCCTATCCACATTTGATTGCAGAGTACTTGCCATGCTCTTACCAACATTTTGCTGCCATTTGCAGCCCCCTAGCCCTTTCCCTTCGTTTTTTAGAGACATTTTAGTAGTCCAAATTTCGGGTCCCCATTGACTTCAATGGGGTTTGGGTTCGGGTTCGGGTCAAGTTCAGGTCCCGAACCCGGATTTTTTTCCGAAGTTCGGCCGAACTCGCCGAACCCGAATATCAAGGTGTTTGCTAAACTCTACCCATGATCATTATTAGATGATATTTTCTGCTTATTGATCGGATTTGTTTAAGCTGCATTTTTGGAGTGAGAATTTAGATTACATGCATTCTGTGATCCTCTGTAGGGATGAGCTCCGCGTTCGATTCGAACGTATGTTCGAATCGAACATTGCCTGTTCATACGTTCAACGAAATTCAAACAAAACGAGTCGTTCGCGCCAAATTCAAATGACGCGCAATGGCCCATAATTCACTGCGGCATTGCGCGCTGATGATAGGCCAAACACGCACTCTGACCCTGCATGCTTGGCCAATCACAGCGCGCAAAAAACGGAGAGCCATAATTGGCCAAA
Source organism: Rana kukunoris (assembly GCA_029574335.1). Lineage (NCBI taxonomy): Eukaryota > Metazoa > Chordata > Amphibia > Anura > Ranidae > Rana > Rana kukunoris. Next base: position 216,149,639 of record CM056059.1, on the reverse strand, counting down.
GCGAACGTTCTGGTGCGAACCGATCACGGGGGTGTTCGGCTCATCCCTAATTCTCTGTCATAAGGGATCATGGCAAGCTGGTAAGAAGTCATTTCTGCTGATTGGTGGAGGATTCATCACTTTTTTGGACACGTTAATTCATCAGCTTATGGATATTTGCACTGAGCACTGGTGTTCATCATCTGTTGTTTATTAATATTCAAGCACTTATGGACTATATTATTTAGTACAAATTATTTTTGTTTTTCACGTATTGGTCACCAGTATACACACAATTTAACCACTTAAGACCCAGACCTTTAGGCAGGTAAAGGACCTGGCCAGTTTTTGCGATTCGGCACTGCGTCATTTTAACTAACAATTGCGCGGTCATGCGACGTGGCTCCCAGACAAAATTGGCGTCCTTTTTTCCCACAAATAGAGCTTTCTTTTGGTGGTATTTGATCACCTCTGCGTTTTTATTTTTTTACGCTATAAACAAAAATAGAGCGACAATTTTGAAAAAAATTCAAAATACTTTTTGCAATAATAAATATCCCCCAAAAATATATATATAAAAAAAATGTCCTCAGTTTAGGCCGATACATATTCTTCTACCTATTTTTGGTAAAAAAAATCACAAAAAGCGTGTATCGATTGGTTTGCGCAAAATTTATAGCATTTACAAAATAGGGTATGTTTTTTTTTTTTATATTATTTTAATTTTTTTACTACTAATGGCGGCGATCAGCGTTTTTTTTTTCGTGACTGCGACACTATGGCGGACACATTGGACAATTTTGACACATTGTTTGGGAGTTAACCACTAGGGGGCGCTGAAGGGGTTAAGTGTGACCTCGTCTGTGTTTCTAACTGTAGGGGGGCATGGCTGGATGTGTGACGTCATTGATCATGTTTCCCTATATTAGGGAACACACGATTAATGACAGCGCCACAGTGAAGAACGGGGAAGCTGTGTTTACACATAGCTCTCCCCGTTCTTCAGCTCCGGGGACCGTTCGCGGGACTCCAGTGGAGATCGGGTCCGTGGGTCCCACGGCCGTGGTCTCGGAGCTTCGGACTGGGTTGCGGGCACGCACCTGCGACCCACGGCTGGGCACTTAAAGAGGACGTACAGGTAAGTGCTTGTGCCCAGCCGTGCCATTCTGCCGCTGTATATCTGCAGGAGGCGGTCCTTAAGTGGTTAATTAATTGTCATGTGACTGTTGCAAATATGGTAACTGATGCATCTATTTCACTGAATATATTAGTATTATTATTTATGGTATTAGTCATATATTAGTTTATTACTAACCTGGTTTTGGTATATTTATAATTTTGGTGATTGAATTCCTCAAACTATTTCTCATACCATATTGTTAGGGGGGTCAGCGCAATTACATTTTTTCTTTTCATGCTTTTTTTTGTACCAATTGTTTACATGTTAATCGCAGCTCCCAATTGAATAAGCTGAGACTTGGTTTTGCAGCTGTTCTTTTATTTAGCACTTCTAGCGCAGTTTTTAAATGTTTCCGCAAACTCTCAGAAGAGTGAGAGAGACAGTTGTGCATGATGTCATAAGCCTAGGCTTTTTACCAGACAAGAAACAGGAAATGGGCTGTATGAGGAAATTACTGTCAGAAAAAGAATGTTGTGCTATCCAAAGTTAAAACAATAAGGCCAGAAGATTTAATAGCTGTAAAGTTGAAAAAAATACTGAAGATTCGTTTTTAATTTCCTCAGCTTCCCCCATAATGTCCATTGCCCCCCCCCCTCTATTAATGTCCTCAGCTCCCTCATTAATATCCTCAGCTCCCCCACCCACATTGCCCCCTCCTCCTGTCTTACTCTACACAGTGCAGAGAGTGGGAGGCACAGCATTTCTAGACAGAGGACTTGGCGGTGCAAGCTAATGATTGGTTGCTATGACCGCCCTGCATCGTAACAACTAGGCTTGAGCGAACCCGAACTGTAAAGTTTGGGTTTGTACCGGGCTTTTGTTTTTTTGTACCCAGACCCGAAATATTTTACAGTGTTCCCTCCAGTGTTTGCAGTGTTTCCTCCAGTGTTTGCAGTGTTTCCTCCATATCTGTATGTGTGAGATAAACACTTTAGCTAGTATTCTTCTATTGTTCTATTCAAAAAACACCCAGTTTGGTGCAAACATATATTTTGCAGCGTTTTCTCCAGTGTTTGCAGTGTTTCCTCCATATCTGTACGTGTGAGATACACACTTTAGCTAGTGTTCTTCTATTATTCTATTCAAAAAACACCCACCCATTTAGGGCAAAAAAATATTTTGCAGTGTTTCCTTCAGTGTTTGCAGTGTTTCTTCCAGTGCCTACGGCGTTTCCTCCATATCTGTACGTGTGAGATAAACACTTTAGCTACTGTTCTTCTATTGTGCTTTTAAAAAAACACCCATTTAGGCTAAATAAAAAACATTTTGGTGTGTTTCCTGCATATCTGTACGTGTGAGATACACACTTTAGATACCGTTTTTCTATTGTGCTATTCAAAAAAATAAAATATTTAGGGCAAATATTTTTTTTTAGTGTGTTTCCAGCATATCTGTATGTGTGAGATATACCCTTTAGCTACTGTTCTTCTATTGTGCTATTCAAAAAACACCCATTTAGGGCAAGGTCGTACATGAGGATCTTGAGGATAATGTCAAATAAGGGATGTGGCTGCGGTCGTGGTGCTGCTGGTGGAGCTCCTGTTGCAGGGAGAGGACATGGTCGATCTGTGCCAGCTCCACGCACTAGTGAAACACCTTCCTCAGGTGCGAGTAGGCGACAGAGCCTGCAGCGGTATTTGGTGGGGCCTAATCTGGCTCTACGAATGTTGAGGCCAGGAGCAGAACAGGCAATAGTAGATTGGGTTGCTGACAGTGCCTCCAGTTCCTTCATATTGTCCACCAACCAGTCTTGTGCTTAAAGATCAGAGTTGGCACCTGCAGCCGATGTCCATTAGTCTTTCACCTCAAACCCTTGCAAATCAGCCAAGCAGTCTGAGCCCCAAATCAAGCATTTTGATGACTCTGTTAGCATGTTTTCGCAGGACCATCCACCTAGCCCTGCCCCAGAAGTGGAAGAGATTGAGTGCACCGATGCCCAACCACTTATATTTCAAGATGAGTACATGGGGGGACCATCACAGCACGTCTCGGATGATGAAGAAACACAGTTGCCAACTGCTGCTGCTTTCGCAATTGTGCAGACCGACAAGGAGGGCAGTGGTGAAGACTGGGTGGAAGATGATGTGGAGGATGATGAGGTCCTCGACCCCATATGGAATCAGCGTCATGAAGATGACCTGTGTAGTTTGGAGGAAGAGGCGGTGGTCGCACAGAGCCACCAGCACAGCAGAAGAGCTGACCAACGCAGCAAGGGACCGAGCACACCAAAGCCAGGTCCAAGGAGTTCCCTAGCATGGCAATTCTTCACACAATGTGCTGATGACAAGACACAAGTGATTTGCTGTGCAATCAGAGCCTGAAGCGAGGCATAAACATTCTCAACCTGAGCACAACCTGCATGACCAGACATCTAAGTGCAAAGCACGAGCTGCAGTGGAGTAAACACCTCAAAAACCAAGAAAGGTCTCTGGCTCCTCCTGCTTCAGTCTCGGCCTCTTCATCCACCTCTGTAGTGACAGTGGCACCTGCCACCCCGCAATCAGAATCGGCAAGCAACACTACCACCTGGGTCACCAAACGGAAGAGGAAGTACCCCCCTACCCACCCACGATCCCTGGCCCTGAATGCCAGCATTTCAAAATTCCTAGCCTTTAAAATGCTGTCATTCCGTCTGGTGGAGACGCAGAGTTTTAAAAGCCTGATGGCATCGGCTGTCCAACAGTACGTCGTGCCCAGCCGCTACTACTTTTTCAGGCAAGCCATCCCTTCCCTGCACAACCAAGTGGGGGACAAAATCAGGTGTGCACTGTGCAACGCCATCTGTGGCAAGGTCCACCTAACTACAGATATGTGGACCAGTAAGCACAGTCAGGGACGTTGTATCGTTATATAGCATACTGGGTAAATGCAGTGGCGGCTGGGCCTAAGGCGGATAGCAGTTTGGCGCATGTCCTTCCACCACCGAGGATTGCAGGGCGCTTCGGTTTGCCTCCTCTTGCTAACTCCTCCTACTGTCAGAGGCTATCGTACTTACCGAGGCCGAGATGCTGCGGACGGCTCACCCTTTCGAACCAGCGCTGACTGCCCTCTGGTGGTGGGAACAGAGGGGTGACAGCACCAGGAGGCACCGGTGCCGGAAACAGGTAGCTGAGTAGAGATGCAGATCGGGGAAGGCACAGGAAGGCACTGGAGACACCTGGTGGATGAGTGCGATATCTAGGAACACTGGATCTGCAGGCAGGCTGAGAAGACAGTCCGTAAGACAAGCCAGGATCAGGGGACCGAAGAGACAGACAAGTTCAAGGTACTGGCTGGGGGGCCAAGGATCGGAGAGATCAGCAAAAGTCCAGTAGTACAAGCCAAGGTCAAGAATTGGAGAGGTCAACGGAGTCCAGGGGTGCAAGCCGGGGTCAAGGGATAGGAGAGATCAGCAAAAGTCCAAGGCAGGCCGAGATCAGGTATTCAGTCAGGTAAGCCACGAAATCCAGGTCAAAACAGGTTAAGGGCAGCGAAACACATACAGAAGCTGATGACAAACCATTAACCTGTGATGTGTCAGAGGCAGGTTTAAATAGGGTGGTGAGCACTGTGATTGGTACCAACGGGACCGCGTGCTCGCACGCTCCCGCGCCCGCCGCGGCGCCGGACCGTGCTGCGCACGTGTGCGCACATGCGCTGAGTAGGGACGCGCGATAGCGTCCCCCTTCTGCGCATATGCACAAAACCATAGTCCGCAGAACTGGTGCCCTGACACCTACTCCGCTTCCACATCCTCCACCGCCTCCTAATCTGGTCAGCGTAACACATTAAACACCAACTTCAGCCCAGCCATGGGTAAACGACAGCAGGCAGTTTTAAAACTTTCCTGTTTGGGGGAAAAACCCCACACCGTGCAGGAGTTGTGGAGGGACATGGAACAACAGACCGATGAGTGGTTGGCAGGAGTGAGCCTCAAGCCAGGCCTGGCAGGTCTGCGGCCAACCATGATGTCTGGTGTAACAAGGAGGCCACCTGGGCCTCCTGGAATAGAAGTGGGATTGCAATTGCAATTTGTGATGCTCTGCCAGTGCCCCACATGAGGGACCCACATGAGAAGTATGACCAAAAGAGCTTTATCCACACTTCTCTTTTAAGGCACATACCTACTAATGACTGGCTTTCTTATAAGGATTGATTTGTTGATTATATGATTTGTTACCTAGGTTTTCTATCTTGGAGACTTAAGATAAATTATAGAGAACATTTAAAATTTGTCTTCTGGATTTATATGCAACTGTCAGTAGAAGAAAAAGTGTACACACAGGTTGTATTATACATCTGAATATTAATCAAGTTATAGGTGTATTCAAATGGTGTCGGCAAATATCCTTATCTTTAGTGATTAGCAATATGAAATGCCAATAATATTATAAAGACCTTGAGGTGTATTTTCCTGTGTGCAAAGCCAAACAACATATTATTTTTGGCAGATTGATCTGTAATCCTTATCACCTGGACAAGCCCCACAAATTGAAATGTCCATGAGAATTTGGAATTCAGAATAGGCCACTTCACTTAAAGGGGTTGTAAAGGTACACTTGTTTTCCTAAATAGCTTCCATTACCTTAGTGCAGTCCTCCTTCACCTACCTCATCCTTTGATTTTTCTTTTAAATGTCCTTTTTTCTTCTGAGAAATCCTCACTTCCTGTTCTTCTGTCTGTAACTCCACACAGTAATGCAAGGCTTCTCCCTGGTGTGGAGTGTCATGCTCGCCCCCTCCCTTGGATTACAGGAGAGTCAGGATGCCCACTAACACACAGCTTCTTTCTCTATCTGTAACATAGAGAGCATCCTGACTCTCCTATAGTCCAAGATAACTAATATATTTTGCATTTACATGGCAAAAAAACGTACTGTTACAAGTAAAACAAAACAAAAATTCTGTGGACCTCTGGCCAATAGGGATGAGCAAACTGGGCAAAGCTTGGTTTCCTGATGTTTTGGCAACAGTTTGAAAACCTCGAACATAGTGACAAACCCTATTAAAGTCTGTGGGAGGAGAATCTTGCAATTTTTGTTCTTCCCTTTTTTCAAGGTTAATGTGCAAGTTTTTGTTAAAAAAGGGACACTGCCATGATTCAAATGTACCAATTTAAAAATAAGTGTAAAAAAAATTCTGTTCAGCAATGAGAGTCTTTAATGCAGCCTAAAGGGCAACACACTACACATACACAATTTAATATTTTTGGAGGGTGCCTTAGGCCTCGTACACACGACTGAGAAACTCGTCGGAAAAGACACATCTTTTTCCTCGACGAGTTCCTTGTTAGGCTTGTAGAGAAACTTGACAAGCTGTCTTTGCGTAAACACAGTCAAGACCAAATCTCCTCGTTCTTAAATGCGGTGACTTCAACACATACGATGGCAGGGGAAGTTCAATTCTCTTGGGGCTGCTTTTGCTAATCTCATGTTACTGCGTTTTAGGTAAAAGTTTGGTAAGAGACATTTGCACTTTTCAGTCTGTTACAGCGTGACAAATGTGCTATTTCCATTACAAACGATACTTTTACCGAAGGTGCACAGGTTTCTAGGCATACACACCAACATGTTTCTCGTCGAAAACCAGCCCGACGAGGAACACGACGAGGAAATTGAGACTCCCGTCAAGGAAAAAGAGAGCTTGTTCTCTTTTTTCCTCGTCGAGTTCCTCAACAGTTTTCTCGATGAAAAGCATACACATGACCGTTTTCCTCTGCAAAAAAGCTCTGCCACCACTTTTCTTGATGGATTGTGTCAAAGAAAACGGTCGTGTGTACACGGCCTTAAAGTTTCATGTTAAAATGCTTGTAAATGTTAAAGGTTTTTATCTTAATGCATTCTCTGCATTACAGTACAAAACGTCCTTTTTCAGCTTCCCACCAGCGCCCCCTAAATACTTACCAGAGCCATCTCTCTAACCAGTGCTGTGCCCGAAAGCAGCAGCGCTCACTCAATCTCTCTCCTAATGGGACTCAGAGGCAGCAGCAAGAGCCATTGGCTTCTGTTGCTGTCAATTAAATCATGTGAGGAGGGATCAGGGGTGGGGCTAAGCTGTGCTGTGTGTGTCAATAAATCCACAAAGCCCAGCTCAGGTATAAGCCCACACGATTGCCCCATTAGCAAGAAAATTGCTATGGGGGGACTTAGAAAGGTGGAGGAACCAAGAACAACGGCAAGGTGCCCCAGAAGAGTTGAGCTATGCTAAACATGCAGGTAAGTATAACATGCTTGTTATTTTGATACAAAAAAAACTTTTTAATCACTTTAAGTTGTGGAACAGTACTTGTAAAAGCGACTGGTTTGTTGTAATTCAATAGCCAGTGGGGTATGGGTCCCATAAGACATGGAGTGAAGTTCATACCAAACCCTTATCAAAGAATGCACTTGGGGGAGGTGGCTCGAAGGAAGGTAGTGAACGTGCAGCCCGTCTTCCTAAACAATACTAAACCAGGTGCCTTAAACATTAAGAGGATACTTTGCAAGGGGACATACAGTGAATAGGTAGAAATTGAACCAAAAAATTCGACGATTTTCGATGCTTTGTCGAATTTTCATCGTTTAATTCCTACCTATTCACTGTATTTACAATTTTCCACTATTTGTCATGTTACAACCAACAACATAAATGTATTTTATTGGGATTTTATGTGATGGACCAACACAAAGTGGCACATAATTGTGAAAACAGCCAGAGCTATAATGGAATAGTTTAGATCAAAGCATATTCATGTGTCAGAATGTCCCAGTCAAAGTCCAGACCTAAATCCAATTGAGAATCTGTGGCAAGACTTGAAAATTTCTGTTCACAGACGCTCTCCATCCAATCTGACAGAGCTTGAGCTATTTTGCAGAGACGGATGGGCAAAATAGTCACTCTCTAGATGTGAAAAGCTGGTAGAGACATCCCCAAAAAGACTTGCAGCTGTTATTGCAGAGAAAGGTGGTTCTACAAAGTATAGACTCCGGGGGGCTGATTACAAATGTACAATTTCAATTTCAGATATTTATTTGCAAAAAAAATGAGAAAACCATTTTCTTTCTACTTCACAATTATGTGCCACTTTGCGTTAGTCTCATAAAATCCAAATAAAATACATTTACGTTTTTGGTTGTAATATGACAAAATGTGGAAAATGTCAAGGGGTATGAATACTTTTTCAAGGCACTGTATTTGGAGAAGGGAAGGATGAAGAGGAAATTTGATTTGGTTCCAAAAAAAGTTACTGTCCCTCCAAACGAGGGACAGTTTTGGGCTAATTATGCATGAAAAGCTATATTGTCAAAGTTTCCCCTAATGGTTTTTCATGACTGTTCACACACCTATCCAACGTAGTAAAAGCCCAAGATTGTATTTGTTCTGGTCCCTTGCTAGCTTTCTGGGCAGCACCGGAATGTGAAATGACGCTTGCAGCCCATGTTAGTCAGAAACGTACAGCTGGGAAGAGTAAATAAACGACAAACACAAAAGATCTGATTTCTGAGGGATTAAGGTCACTCCCTCCTGTCTGTTTGTGGCGTAATGTTAAATGTTCCGAGAGAAGCCGAGAAAGTAGCAGGGTAATTCCCACACTTCATGTGCACAGTGGATGATAATGCATTCAATGATTTGAGTGAATTGAATGACAGTTGTATCTAATACATGTCACAAGTATTTTCACCATATAAACAGTCATACAAAAGGAAGTGTTAGGCGGCGTACACACGAGGGGATATGTCCGCTGAAACCGGTCGGATGGCCCGTTTCAGCAGACATCTCCGCTCGTGTGTATGGGCTAGCGGACAGATTTCTCCACCCGACAGATTTCAAAGCAAGCTTTGAAATCTGTCCGCTGCAAACCTGTCCGTCGGATATGTCCGCTGGTTAGTACACCAAACCATCGGACCAAAATCGCGCGCATGCTCAGACAAAAGTAGGGGACGGGAGCGCTCGTTCAGGTAAACCTCGTGTTTGTTTGTGAGTTGGCACATTCGTCAGTGTAACTATCTATATTGTATCGTTTATTGCCTTTCTTCGTTCTCTTGCTATAATCAAGCTGTTCTATTGCTGATGCCATTTATATAGACTGAGTTGTCCCAATCTAGCAAAGTTTGATTGTAGTATATCGCGTTGTCTTTTTGTATTTATTTTTTTGCTGCATCTCCTAATTGTTTTGAGCTTTCCTCCACATGACTATAATTTTTTTTTGGATCTATTTTTTAAATGCATTTATTTGGTTTTTTTGTACCTTTTTTTCAATGCTTTTTAATTTTATTTTGTTTGATCATTTTTTTCAATGCCTTTTTTTGGATTTTTTTGTCCCTTTTTTTCAAGGCATTATTTTTTTTTTTTTTGATCTTTTTTTTCAATGCATTTTATTTTTTTTATTTTGATCTTTTTTTGCAATGCATTTTTTTTTTTTGTATTTTTGATCTTTTTTTTCAATGCATTATTTTTTTTTGTATTTTTGATCTTTTTTTGCAATGCATTTTTTTTTTTTTATTTTGATCTTTTTTTGCAATGCATTTTTTTTGTTTTTTTTTTATGTTCAGATTAATGCTCTAGAATATACCAATAAAAATAAATTAAAACCCACAAGAAAAATGGCTCAGCTTTATCATTTTCTGAATATGTATGTGTACAATCATTGTGGAACTAGTATACAAACACATTGGGGGTTATTTACTAAAGAAAAAATCACTTTAGCACTGCAAAAGCACTTGAAAGTACACTGCCTGAAAGTGCACTTGGAAATGCAATCGCTGTAGCCCCGAAGGGGACATGCAAGAAAAAATATATATTCAATTTTAGCCTCCACCTGATTGGTTGATAAAATAAGCAGAGCTTCCCTTCATTTCAGATCTTCCCCTCCACATCTATGGAGAATGCCCTTCCAAGTGCACTTGCAGTGCAAACTGGATTTCCCTTTAGTAAATAACCCCCAATGTGTCCTGCTGATACAATGCTGGCCAGCTCCACTCCATTGTTGTGCAATTCATTTTTTGAACATGCAGACCCTTTGGTAACATGAAAATAAATACATGCCATCTCTTTAATCATCCACTATTTTTTTTTTTTCCAAAAATGTTACATGGTGGCAAACCAAAAAATTGTTGATAAAAAATTTTGTACGCTAACATGAGTGGCTTGTTGTTTATATATGCTCAATACCCAGTTTGTAGATGAGTGACTTGTAACTACAGCCATAAACCCGGTTTTAAGTACACACTAGCGTTTAGTTCTTACCGCTGCAAATCACAATATCAGCCTCACTTCTGCGTAAAAAAAAAGATTCTTCCAACACCAGCTTGTTCAGTTAAGCCAGATTTTATAAATGCTTGTATCTCATTGGTTTGTGTGCAGAAGTGACCCTTCTATTGTGGACTTAAAAGTGGGGTATGCCTGTAATGTCCAATTATGGTTATTTACTAAAACATGACAACTACATTTGGCACTAGAAGTGCACTAGTTTCAGAACCAAGAAGACAGAGATAAATAGCAAAAGCAATAATGACAAACAACTGTATATAGAGTCCAATGGTCAAATTATTTATTATATTTTGTAATATTTCTTTCTTTTGGGGGCCGAATTAGAAAGAAATATGATCTGGCATAGCTATGGCCCCCCGGCCCATGAAGTACTCAACATATTTGTCGCGTACCTCACGAGCAGATTGGGTGACCGAGCCAGCGCGACCAGTGTCCAGCCCAGGAAGGGTATCTGAGGGTAGTCCTGCCTCAGCACCGATGTTGGGTAGGTACGTCTGGGAATGCCTGCGTAAAAAATTATGCAATATGCAACAGGCAAAAACAATATGGTTCAATTTATATTCCGCCATATTTATCGCTGTCAGGAACAGGCGGAACCGGCTGGCGAGTATCCCAAAGGCATTCTCGACTACCCTCCGGGCCCTGGCTAGCCTAAAATTGAACACCCTCCTCTCCGGGGTAAGAGTCCTCTGGGGAAAAGGCCGCATGAGGTGAGGTCCAAGCCCGAAAGCTTCGTCCGCTAAAAAAACAAACGGAAGTCCTTCCACATTGTCTTCATCCGGTGGCAGTTCAAGACCACCAGTTTGTAGACGGTTGTAAAATTCAGTCCGCGCGAACACTCCCCCATCAGACAGCCGGCCGTTCTTCCCCACGTCCACATACAAAAATTCGTACTGTGCCGACACCACCGCCATCAACACGATACTATGAAAACCTTTGTAGTTAAAATAGTAGGACCCCGAACGGGGTGGTGGCACTATGCGGACGTGTTTCCCATCTATTGCTCCTCCGCAGTTCGGGAAATCACAACGCAGGGCAAATTGGGAAGCCACAGTCTGCCATTCCTGTGGCGTGGAGGGAAACTGTGGGGACAAAAAAAAAACACATAAATAGTACTTAGGCACATAAACATTGCAAACACAATACAAAAACCATACTTGTGCACCATCACACAGTATTAACAATGTTATCTTATTATTGGGGTGGAGTTGTGGCCACTAAAAAATCCCACTTATTATCACACTCCCCACCCCTCTGATGGGGCAACATTTTAGGGGGGGTTGGGGTTGAACTACAATGCAGCAAAGAAAAATATGCCACACACACCAAAACAAAAAAGGCTAGGTGTGTTTGTCCCTAGGATAGCATGCTGGACAGGTTAATAGTCATGCAAGGAAAAAATATGTAGGTAGGCCAACAAAAAGAACATGGAAAGCTTAACAACATGCATGCATGGGGAGAAAAGGCAACATTCAACACTCAGCATGGAAAAATCATGGTCATTATAGGGAACAAATGCCAAACCAAAAAAAAAAAAAAACATTTATAAAGACAGAGAATGTGAGCTTCAGAAAAGAGGAAACTTACCTTCAGATACTCCTCCTGCATGACTTGTATGACAGCAGAACACGTCTCCGGTATGATGATCCCAAGCGCCTGGGGAGAGATGCCTGTTGAGAACTTGAGGTCCTGCAGGCTCCTCCCAGTCGCCAGGTACCGCAACGTGGCAATAAGCCTCTGCTCGGCCGTGATCGCTTGGCGCATCACAGTGTCCTGCCTCGTGATATAGGGGGACAGAAGATCCAGCAGACGGTTGAAAACGGGGTCCGTCATACGGAGAAAGTTCCTGAAGTCATCAGGATTATTCTCGTGGATTTCCCTAAGCAGAGGCATATGAGAGAATCGGTCACGCTGGCGCAACCAATTCTTGGCCCAGGAACTCCTCCTCCCCCTGTTCCTGGCCAAAGGTCTGGAATAATTATAACATCCAGAAGCAAGCCCATATCCAGCACGAACTCTAGCAAAGTTACGCTGCTGCTCCATAATGGCTTCAAACCGGCCGGCTGGTCAGTCAAGAACACACTCACAGAAAGCACCCCCTAATCCAGCAAGACCTGCAAAATACGCTCGACAAACAGATACCCGCGGACAGAACGCCACTGCAAAGCAGAAACGACCTGACAGCCAGCACTGACTGCCAAATACGCACCCACAAGCACACACTGAACCCGAGAATACGACCTGTAAAGCGCGGAGACCGAAAAGCGCGAATCGGCTCTAACCAAACCTTTGCTAACACGTTACTAGCAAAAGAGGAACAGAGGGCGGCGCCGTAAGCTTTGGTCTTCCCCTTTGTAGTGACGTTGTACGTGGTTTACGTGCACGCGTTCTGGTCCGGGGACATTTCTATCCGCTCGTGTGTACGCACAGCAGACCAACAGACAGATTTGCTGCGTCGGCTGGAAACGGTCGGGCCGACACATTTGAACAAATCTGTCCCCTCGTGTGTACGCCGCCTTATACCTTTTTAGGACTATAAATACGTCATCTTTTCTGTAGTGTTTTAACCCTGAAACAGTTCTTCCTTTCACTTTGTCTGGAAGTAATTTGATGCGATGATCTTGAATCTTCTGTAGTAAATTAGAAGTAAAGATGATCAAATTTGGAAACCCAATTTCTAATTTATTGAACATTCAAACTGTTACTAAATACATACCATGTACATTGAAAAAAAAGTGTGCCAAGTCTAAAGCCTTGTACACACGCTCGGTTTTCTTGGCAGTAAAAAGTCAGCCGAGAAAACTGAGGCAAAAGCTGAGAATCCGGCAGGAAAACTGCCATGGAGCTGTGGCCATAAATCCCGGCCGCGTGTATGCTCCATCGGAACTGCCTCACAGTTTTTCCCATTGGAAAGTAGTAGATCTGGTGGGAAAAAAACGCGGGAAAATAGAGAGCAGAAAAACTGTGAGGAAGCATACACACGTCCGGTCTTCCGGTCGTGTGTACAAAGCTTTAGGCTGGTTTCAATTGGGGCGATCAGATCAGGTCTGTCTGTCAGTTATTCATGTGGACCTGATCAGACCAGCCATTGTTCTCTATGGAGAAGTGACATCCAATCCTGTCTGACAGAAACAGACAGATGAGGGATCCATTCCCCATACATCAATCGGAACGGATGACAGTTGAAAGGAAATGGAGACTTGATCAAATTTGAAAAAACTAAATTCCTAATTCAGTGAACTTTCAAACTTTCACTAAATGCATTCCATTTGCATTGAAAAAAAGGTGTGCCAAGTCTTAGGCTAGTTTCACATGGGCAATCTAATCAGGTCTGCCTGTAAGTTTTTCGGGCAGACCTGATCGGACTACCTATTGTTCTCTATGAAGTGATGGTATCCAATCCTGTCCGCCAAAAACAGACAGATTAGGGATCCATCCCCCATACGTCGATCAGATGACAGTTGGATGGAATTGGACAGGCAGTCTGTTTTCTTCGAACTATACCATATAGAACAGCAGGGCTGTCTGCTATGCATGGTGAAGCAGACACAGACCTGTCACCCGCCTGCTGAGTGGGGATCAGTGGAGCAGTGAATTTAATGATGCTTAACTTTAAAAAAATGAAAAATTCCTTTAAATATTGTACCTGCTGGGTGTCTATAGTTTGCCTGTGAAAACGTCTTTGAGAACCCGGGTCTTGCCCGAGGGAACATGTATCAATGGAAAAAAAAGTTTTAACTTTAAACTTTTTTCCACTGATACATGTTCCCTGGGGCAAGACCCGGGTTCTTAAAGACGTTTTCCAACAATAACTTGAATATTGGTCTTTAAAATGATCATTTTTTAATTCGAACGTTCGAGTCCATTAGACTTCAATGGGGTTCTAAATGTTCCCGCGAACGGTCGGTCTGTTCGACGGTTCTGGTGCGAACCAAACGTGGGGGTGTTCGGCTCATCCCTACATATTAATAAGGAGCATGTCATCTGGAAAAACATTGCCTTTAAGAATATAGTTAAAGAGAGATTTTAGGTGTGGGACTAAGTTATCTTAGAATTTCTTGTAATATGGGGCTGAGTACCCATCCAGACAAGGGGTTTTGGAAGGTTTTAACAATTTGACAACCTCAATTATTTTTATATCAGAGCAGGGGGCATTCAGCTCCTGTAGGTGTTCCTGGGTTAGGGAAGGGAGAGGAAGATCATCTAATCAAGTTTTAAGGGCAGGATCAGGGGGTGAAGAAGGAGGGGAAAGTAGCCATGTATAAAACTTTGAAAAAATCTGTAAAACCTCAGAAGGGTGATAGACTAAGTTACCACTGGAGTTTCTTTGTTTAAATGTGTGAGGGGGTTGAATTGATTGGTTGAGCTTTCTGGCAAACATAGTTGAGGTCAAATTGCTGTGTAGTAGGAACTTGGCTTTAGACCATCTCAGGGATCTCTCAATCTGTTCAGAGAGGATTCTAGTCTACAGTTGTTAATTTGTTGTAGTAGATCTGGGGTGTGATTTTGTGTGTGTAGGTGATATAACTTGTCTTATTCAGTTTTGAGTCTGGTAATATCAATTAATCTTTGTTTCTTCCTCTCAGTGGCTAATAGGATAAGATCTCCTCTCATTACAATCTTATGGGCTGACCATAGAACTGAAGGGGAGACATCTTTGGTGTTGTTGGTGGCAAAAATTTTGGCCATATGTTTTGCTATCTGGGAGACCTTGATTGGGTCAGTAAGTAGTAGTTCAGAAGCTTAGCCTTGTTTCCACGTCAGAGGTATGGCTTTTTGGCTACAATTCTTCTATGAAGACTACTTCTGGCCAGACTTCTCAAGACAGTAGATCATGTAGATGGGTGTACTTGGCTCTCTTTTTCTGCCATTTGCATGCTCAAGTCACTACTGGACATCTTCTGATTTTGAAGAGAAATATGCATGATGTGTATTTCATTGGCTGCACTAAGTTTTCTTGGCTGACCACTGTGTCTAAAGTTTTAAACATTGCCCGTTGCTTTGTTCTTCTTCAAAAGAGCTTAAACAGCTTGAAACCCCAGTGAAATCTTTGCCTGGGAGAGACCTTGCTAATGCATTATAACCACCTTATGTCTTGTTGCTGTGCTTAGTCTTTCCCTGATCTATGACATGTGACATAAAATTATCTTTCACAACCTCACCTTAGAAGCAGAGTTTGGATGCTCCTAACCTAGTTTTAAGCCTCTTACCCAGCTGTTTCTTTTTCAGTTAATGGTTGTGTTTCAACCTACATATGAAATTGATCATCATTGGCACCTGCTAAGTATAATTGGTTAAAGTTATTGTAAAGTATTTTTTTTTCTATAAAATAACAAACATGTTATACTTACCTTCTCTGTGCAGTGGATTTGCACAAAGCAGCACAGATCCTCCTTTTCTCGGGTCCCTCTTCTGTTCTCCTGGATCCTCACTCCTGTCAAGTGAATGCATTAAGAAATCCCTGACTTTGTGCAAGTGTTCAAAGAAATTGATGCTGGTTTGAATCCAAAGTATAGTCATACCAAATATTCACTTCACATTTTGTAAATTGACAAAAAAAAAAAATATATATATATATATATATATATATATATATATATATATATACAGTAAATATATATAAGGCAGAATTTATTCACACCTGCCTAAAACAGTGTATGTCTTTGAATCAATGGATCATTTTGCAATGTATTTTTTTTTACTTTGTTTCTGTATTTTTGCTTTATCTGTGTTTGAAGTGCCAGGTTTATTACAGGTGTACTTTAATCTACACTGCACACATTACTAAAACAATAGAGTTGCCAAACCACAGAATACTGGCAGTAATTAAGTTTCTATTTGGCTGCCTCTGTTTAATGTACATTAGAACCTATATAAACAATATAAATTGCAGGCTTTTCATTAAACAATACAGTGCATATACATTTTATTCTTAAATAGATTGTGAAATTGAATTTTTTTTTACTCACTAGTGTGTTCACCTCATAGCAACTAGCAAATTTTTCCAAATTCAACCAGGGGTCTGTTCAGGTACTTTGTCAATATTAATGAAATTGGATGTCAGATTTAGAACTAGTGTTGATAGTTGTTTGCCTAAGAACTGCGCCCAAACCCCCCCCCCACCTTTTCTATGGGAATGCAAAAGTAGCTTGAATGAGGTCAACTAACTGCAGATCAAATGCAGCTACAATAATTTATGGATGATCACATACTTGTCTGCAGTCAAAAGAATGCATTTTTTTCCCATAGCAAATAAAATACAAATAAGGACTGCTGCACATTAGCACTTTTGGATTTTAACTACTTGACCACTGGGCACTTAAACCCCCTTCCTAACCAGACCAATTTTCAGCTTTCGGTGCTCTCACAATTTGAATGACAATTACTCAGTCATACAACATTGTACCCATTTGAAATTTTTTATTTTTTTTTCACAAAAATAGAGCTTTCTTTTGGTGGTATTTGATAATTTCTGGGTTTTTTATTTTTTGCGCTATAAAAGAAAAACGACTGAAAATTCTGTAAAAAAAAAAAAAAAAAAACTTGTTTCTGTCTTATTAGCAGGTTATTTCTCACACACAGCATATGCATACCACAAATTACACCCCAAAACACATTTTGCTATTCCTCCCGAGTATGGCGATACCACATGTGTGAGACTTTTACACAGCGTGGCCACATACAGAGGCCCAACATGCAGGGAACGCCATCAGGCGTTCTGGAGCACCCAGACCAATTCTGACATTTCTCACCTACATGTAAAAATCATCATTTATTTGCTAGAAAATTACATAGAACCCCAAAACATTATATATGCTTTTTTAGCAAAGACCCTAGAGCAGGGATCCTCAAACTACGGCCCTCCAGCTGTTGCGGAACTACACATCCCATGAGGCATTGTAAAACTCTGACATTCACAGACATGACTGAGCATGATGGGAATTGTAGTTCCTGAACAACTGGAGGGCCATAGTTTGAAGACCCATGCCCTAGAGAATACAATGGCGGCCATTAGAACTTTTTATCTCGCATTTTATTTTCGCAGACATTTATTGAACGCGCTTTTTAAAGAAAAAAATGTTTTGTGCTTAAAACAAAACAAAACAGTAAAGTTAGCCCAATTTGTTTTCATAATGTGAAAGATGAAGTTACGCCGAGTAAATAGATACCCAACATGTCACACTTCAAAATTGCGCACACTCGTGGAATGGCGCCAAACTTCGCTACTTAAAAATCTCCATAGGCGGTATCGCGCAGGGTATTGCAGAGTATTGGGGTATTGCAAAGTATCGTGCAGGGTATTGCAGAGTATCGCGCAGGGTATTGCAGAGTATTGGGGTATTGCAAAGTATCGTGCGGGGTATTGCAGAATATCGCGCAGGGTATTGGGGTATTGCAGAGTATTGGGGTATTGCAGAGTATTGGGGTATTGCAGAGTACTGGGGTATTGCTGAGTACCTGGGTATTGCTGAGTATTAGGGTATTGCTGAGTACTGGGGTATTGTTGAGTATTGGGGTATTGTTGAGTACTGGGGTACTGCAGGGTACTGGGGTACTGCAGGGTAGTGGGGGATTGCAGGGTACTGGGGGATTGCAGGGTACTGGGGATTGCAGAGTACTGGGGTATTGCAGAGCTGGGATGGATGGAGGGATGGCTGGATCTGTGACTGCATTTGTCACAGATCCAGCCACAGCGCTGCTGCTGACACCCCGTTCCCCCCCCTCTCTTCGCACACTGTACCGAACGGTACAGAGAGGAGAGGGAGGAGAGGGAGGAACCGACGTCATCAAATGACGCCGGTTTGTTTACAAGTCATTCGACAGCGCGATCACGTGGTAAACGGCCGCTATGAGCGGCAATTTACTGTGATCCGTGATGCGCCGGGTCTTCCAGACCCGGCGAGCACGGACACTTCCGCGAGCGCGTCCCAGGGGACGCGCAATCGCGGAAGTAAAGGACGACGTCCCAGGGACGTCGTGTCACAGTAGCTCGACCGCGCTGTAGCAGTATTTTTGCTATAGCGCGGTCGGCAAGTGGTTGAAGGGACAGTGTGTGCACTTTCTTTGAACGACCCCCCTATACTGAATCTCCCTGTCACCTCCTACTCTGCACCCTTGTGCTGTACCTAACTGCTGTACGGTGCCCTCCTGCCTCCCCCTGTACTGTGCCCTCCTGCCTCCCCCTGTACTGTACCCTCCTGCCCCCCCCCCCCCTGTACTATGCTCTCCTATGCCCTCCTGCCTCCCCATGTACTGTACCCTCCTAACCCCCCTCCATAATGTGCCATCTTGCCCCCTGTACTGTGCCCTCATGCCCCATACTGTACTGTACTTTCCTGCCCCCATACTGTAGATCCCTATTGTAAGTTATCTTGAGTTTGTGTCCGCTAATAATGATTTGTGTCCATTTTCAGCAAAAACATTGTTTTACATTTTTTTTTAGACCAGATAGGTTATACAGGCCCCGTGATTTGTAACAGCAGCCCTGAGTGTGGATACCTTTTAACTCGACTGAATTAGTAACAGGAAACAGACACAAACCTGTTTAGTGGTATGAACTCCATTTATTGATATGGGTTACAATAAATGGTGGTTTAAATATAAAAGAGCATACAAAAGGTAGGTTTAGACACAGCCTGCTAGACAGAATAATTACTTTGCCAAAGTAACTAAGAATAGAGTTCTGTGCCACTAGACTGAAATCAACACATAAATCAGCAAAGTCGGCAGTAAACAGTGCATATAAGCATTAAACGAGAGGCGTCAGCTCCGAAACATCGTCGCACTCTAGTGATGTCACCGCGACTCACGCTGCACTCCACGCCTCGCTTTCCACAGTGTCACCGTACCAGCTAATGTGCTGCTATACGGACGGTCTGACACATAGGGGCACAAGAGCAACAACAGCCAAACATCTAGTGCGGAAGGACGCCACTCTAGGGATTATTTATATGATCTACATGGCGGAACTCCATCATTTTTTGATAGATAGATCTTTACTTTGTTTTTCTTGGGTCAGCATAGTTAAATACAAAAGCTGTAGTTACATCTTATATAAATAACAACACAAAAATCAAGTGGGTAAACAACAATATAATAAGCTTTCTACTGTGCTTAAATCATCAAAGGATATCCTTTACCTGCTATTCCCCTTGTATGCTGTCCCCTATACCTGTCTCCCTCCCTTACCCACCCTCCCTTCCCCTTCTCACTGGAACGTAATTCTCTTATGTTGTCTATCCTAAGGGGGGAGCATACTAGTGTATTTCCTTAATCTTAAGCTATTTACTAGGGGAGTCTACCAGGCGCATAATGTAGCTTAAAGAACTGGTAGAGCATATGAGTTGACCGAACCGCTAGTCCACTGAAACCATCATAATCAAGGGAAGTGAGCTCTTAATGGATCGAAACATACTTTTTTTTGTTAGGTTTCCCTACAAAGGCTCTCCCACACCTCTTAACCATGGTCCCCACAATCTCACAAATTTGCCATAATTCCCTTGTCTCGTAAAGTTCACTTTTTCGCTGGAGATAGTTAGGTTGATCGTTGCTTCCCAATTTTCTACAGTCGGGGGTAGATGGGCCTGTCATTTTTGGGCAATTGTCTTGCGTGCCTGAAATAGACATCTCAAAACTGCTTCTAGGTTGCCTGAAGGGACTTTATTGTCCTTTATACTCCCCAAAAGGCAAGTCTTAGCCTCTGGTTCCAAGGAGGCTCCAAAGGCTTTGTTGATCCTCCCAATTATCTCCGCCCAATAACTATGCAGCCTTGGGCACTTCCAAACCATATGAAACTCCACCATTTTATATGTAAGTGGATGCTGTTTACCTATAACTTATTAACCGCTTAACGCCCGCCACACGACTATGTACAAAAGAATAAAAAGAGATTGCGCTAAAAACAAAAACTGAATGGTGATTAATAAAATAGGGAGCAACTAAATGCTCTAAAATGATGAAAATAGGGAGCAACTAAATGTTATAATGAAGCTGCACCTGACTGTACTAGCTATAACAGTGTAAAACAAACGATAAAAAACAGGATGCGCTACAAAAGTGAAAATCAAACTTAAATATAAACAAATTACTGTCCAAAATAAATGTCCATATGAGTTTCAAAACGAGAAAAGGTAAATCTCAGTCTTATATTAAGCAACATGGATTCAGTGCACCAGTGAAATAAGTGTGAAAACACATGTTAAGGTGACACTCTGATGAGAGGTGCTGATAGAAGATCCTCCACCGTGAAGGTATAAAATCTGCTTACCAGATTTCTGGTGGTCTTACTTAAAAGAAGACCCCAAAAAGCATGTGGTTGGTTGCTGGAAGGTTGAAAATTGGACCAGGTCAGGTGTCAATCCCCATTCACGCCAGTTGGACAAGGAACTCAAAGGCAGTTGCCATGGAGAGACACAAAAAGGCCACAATAGTGTAATACCGTAGGTTGGAATTTATTAAAAGAGACAAAAACTCACTTACATGATAACATAGAAAACAGGCATGTCAGTTTGAGATGGAACTCCGGCCGGAAGTAATCCAAAAGAAACCTAACCCGTCCGACTTTGGTAAGGGAAAGTGTATTCAGCGGGGGATGATCCGGTGCAACACAAAGTCCCGCCCGACCAGTTTCACGATAAATCGCTTCCTCATGCCTTTTATGTCAGATGTATTATCATGTTTATCTACTATTCCCAATTGCTGCTTTACTTCCGTATTATTATGGATATATTTGATTTCTGCTCCAAAAGAGTGGTTAAATTTGGAGGGAGTGTTTGATACCACCCCTATTGTTCCAGGGACCGACGTGGGTGGCCTCTTTTTACGATTAAAAAACGTATTAGTGGCCGAGCTACACACCCAATGGGACGTAGCGTTCCTGGAAACTTACATAACAGGTTCTATGGTTCCCAGGAGCCTTAGATGGGAAGTGTCCCCTTGTTGAGGGGACACGGACCTTATGGGCTGGTACAAATACTTCAACGATTCAGGAGTGGCCTTTTTGCGTTTTCTCCTTGAAAGAAGGGTTACCAAACTGGCCAGACTTGACGAGGAAGTTAAATCTGTCAAAGATCTACTTGCCCCCTTTCGAATAGTGATGAATACAATAATCACTCTACTACCTTGCTTAAAACTCTAGATAAAGAGGAAAGGGAACATAAAGCCAAAAAGAAAAATAAATTCCTCTGCGACAGTGAGGATTATAAATCTAACCTAGTCTTTTTATGGCAGAAAAAACTTTCCGAGAACAATGAGGGTGACCTAGGGATGGACACCACACCGCAGCTCACTGGTGATGCCAATTCCCTTTCGATCCCCTTGCCATCACAATCACGTGGTGGTAACACACATCCCCCTCGTCATAGGACTCCACTCGACGCTTCCAGAAACAACACTAAAAAGGGTAAGGGTCCATTCAATGGATCCAACCAGAAGGGGTCAGTGCCCAATGGTAACCCAAAGGGTGGTTTCCCCAGTCAGCGGGTGGCACATTATGATCAGGTTCCATCTCCCCATACGTGGAAAAGGGGGTCCTGATTATCGTTTTCCACCGCCCAACATGAGGTTTGGAGGATCCAATTATGGACCCCAACAGGAAGCTGGCCATAATAACTTTGGCTTTAATATTCCCACCCAGAATCGTTTTTCACCTATTTCCGGATTTGATGTTTACTACCTAGTGGGGGTGGTTTTGGTTTTACCAACTCTAACAGGAACCCGTTCACATTCCCTTCGGGTTATGCGGACAAGGGTAATCGCCACTTGGGATACGAACATCCTTCCAACTTACCCACCAATTCTTACAGCCAGAATTGGGATTTTGGCGGAGCCCCGTCGAACCAGGGAGGCACTCCAAAACGAAAACAGGGACCAGCGGGGGGAGGAGGGCCCAGTCGGCCAAAACGAAAAAGAACTTAGGGGTGGGTATTTATAACCTTAGCCAACAAACATTGACCATTTCTGAACATAAACTTCTAGATAAAGGATTGAAATATGCTCCTCCTAGAAATCTCAGTAAGTTTCAGACTTATATGGATGTACACAAATTCACTAGGAGGCTTAGCATTAAAAGACACTTTTTAACTGATCCAATTTCTGGTCAACAGGATACTAGTGTATATAAACACTCCACTCTGTCGAATGCCTCCCTTTTCAATCCACCAGGCTCTCTGGCCCCGAGCATCAAAGTCTTCAGGGACGTGGTGCTTGGTGATTTAAAGAAACTGGAGATTAAGAAATCTAGGATGAACAGGGATCTA
Organism: Rana kukunoris; assembly: GCA_029574335.1. Classification (NCBI taxonomy): domain Eukaryota; kingdom Metazoa; phylum Chordata; class Amphibia; order Anura; family Ranidae; genus Rana; species Rana kukunoris. Next base: position 216,126,996 of record CM056059.1, on the reverse strand, counting down.
ACAAAGGGTCTGGAAACATTATGTGAGAACAAGTCTCTGGTCATCCGACCGGCAGACAAGTGGGGGGAATTGTTATCCTTGACCGGAGCAGCTACCTTGAAGAAATGCACAGGTTAGTCGATGATACTGACACCTATACCCCCCTTACTAGAGATCCACTAAGTGGTTACAAAAAAGAACTTGAATCACTGGTTAAACAGGGTTTGAAAAGTGGTATCCTTAACAATAAGGAAGCCCTTTTTCTGGTACCTAGTGCCCCTAGGACCCCCGTCATTTATTACCTACCCAAGGTACACAAGAATCAAACTTGCCCCCCGGGCCATCCCATCGTGAGTGGTATAGATTCCATCACGTCCCGGGTGGGCAAGTATATTGATTCTTTCTTGCAACCTCTTGTACAGAAAATACCATCGTACATTAAAGATACCAAACAGGTCATTAACACACTGGACAGTATTTCCCCCAAACCAGGTGTATGGTTAGTCACAGCCGACGTGACTTCCTTATACACAATCATACCTCACCACTTGGGCTTCGAAGCGGTACTCTCGTACCTAGAGAGACAATCTGGACTTGTCACGGCTCAAATAGAGTTTATTATGGTGTTGTTAAAATATGCAGCCACCCATAATTTTTTGTTTGATAACATGTTCTATAGACAGGATAGAGGAGTGGCCATGGGGGCCAAATATGCCCCCAGTTTGGCCAACCTCTTTATGGCCAAGTGGGAGGAGGATGTCATCGATAGATGCCGCCGTCCAGAAATTCTACTTTGGTCCAGGTATATCGATGACGTCCTCCTCTTTTGGGATGGCTGTGAGTCTCGTCTCCAAGATTGCATATCTAGTTTGAATCAGAATGCCAGGGGCATTAGACTCAACTTTGAGACCAGTCAGCACTCTATCCATTTTTTGGACCTCCAGATTACCATTGAAAAAATGATAGAGTTATTACTTCAACATTTTTCAAACCAACTGACCGTAACGTATACATCCCATTAGACAGTTGCCATTTACCTGCTTAGCTAAAATCTGTACCCCTTGGGCAATATATGCATTTAAAACGGAATTGTACAGACCCCTTTACGTTTGAGAGTCATGCCTCTGTCCTTTCAAAAAGGTTTCAGGAGAAAGGGTATGATAGCGATACTCTACTCCAGTCAATGGAAAGAGCCAGAAATATGGATCGATCATTGTTATTGGCAGATAAAAATAAGGGGGCCCCACAAGATAAGTTCTCCTTACCGTTTGTCACTACTTTCTCTGCACAACACTTCAGCGTTAAAAAACGTATACAGAAACATTGGCACATCCTTGCATCGGACCAGGTCTTGGCCCCTATCCTTCCGGCAAGACCCAGTGTGATTTTCAAGGGTGCCTATATGATTAATAATCGGATTGCTCCGAAAGCATCCAGGACATTCCTTGAGAACCTCACAGGGTATTTTAGGTGCAAACGCTGTCAGGTTTGTGCTCTCAACAGATGCAGGGAGAGGAAAATATGTTCCTTCCAATCTACAGCTACCCAGCAAATGTTTGAAGTAGACCAGTTCATAACTAGTGATGAGCGGAATACGCCATATTCGATTTTGTGATATTTCGCGAATATTTCGAAGAATATTTGCGAATATTCGTTAATATCGAATATTCGTGATATTTTATAAAAAAAAAATTGCGAGATTTCGCCAATGCGAAATTTCGCCAATGCAAAATTTTTCTAATGCGAAATTTCGCTATTTTTTTTTTGGATAAAATATCACGAATATTCGATATTTACGAATATTCGCTACTGTATATTTTATAAAAAAAAAAAATTGCAAAGTTTCGCTAATGCTAATGCGTGTATCAATCATTATTAGCCTTAGTGGGTTTGGACATACACTGGTGATATTTAAGATGCTTTTAGTACATATTGTGTGGGCCCTCTCAACCCCTTGGTGAGGCGGTGCGTGGCTTTCGATCACGTGACGCGGATATACTCGTCTTTTCCATCTCGTCTCGTGACACCCTTTATTCCTTTTAATCGTTTCGTTTTTTATGTCCCATCGGACATCAGTGTGCCACTGGTATTTATTTTGGGAATTAATGGCCAGTGTCCGCGCTGTTTGGTGCCTCAAGGCGCAGTGCGCATGCACGTTGCAGGGCTCGCCAGATCGAGTCTTGGCTCGCCCGCATCTGCGCATGCGCGCGCCCGTACTAATGTCTTCGTTATGTCAACAGATCACTTTATAAAGGGGGATGATCTGGTGTGTCACCCGTGCTCCATGAGGAAGCGATTTATTGCGAAACCGGTCGGACGGGACTTTGTGTTGCACCGGATCATCCCCCGCTGAATACACTTTCCCTTACCAAAGTCGGACGGGTTAGGTTTCTTTTGGATTACTTCCGGCCGGAGTTCCATCTCAATCTGACATGCCTGTTTTCTATGTTATCATGTAAGTGAGTTTTTGTCTCTTAATAAATTCCAACCTACGGTATTACACTATTGTGGCCTTTTTGTGTCTCTCCATGGCAACTGCCTTTGAGTTCCTTGTCCAACTGGCGTGAATGGGGATTGACACCTGACCTGGTCCAATTTTCAACCTTCCAGCAACCAACCACATGCTTTTTGGGGTCTTCTTTTAAGTAAGAGACCACCAGAAATCTGGTAAGCAGATTTTATACCTTCACGGTGGAGGATCTTCTATCAGCACCTCTCATCAGAGTGTCACCTTAACATGTGTTTTCACACACGACTATGTACGTCCACAGAATGGCACGTACAGGCAGATGGGCGTACATGTACGTCCCTGCCTTCTTGCGGGTCGGGGGTCCGATCGGGGGTGCGGCGGGCGTCTTACCTCCGGGAGGGATCCGGGATCAGGGGGCGGCTGTTTGTTTTTGTCCGCCCCCTCGTGATCGCTCCCAGCCAATCCCCTGAGCCTCCGCCGTGTCACTTCCTCTGCCTTTATAATGTAAACACAGGCAGAGGAAGTGATGTTGCCTCTCCTTTTGGCTGTATTTTCAATTCGCCGAGAGGAGAGAAGACATCACAGTAAGTCGCACCAACAGCACACTGACACCACACACCCCTTCCGATCACCCCCCCCAGCCCCCTGTCACAATGTCACTGATTGCAGTGATCATATATTTACTGATCACTGCATGTAGTGTCAGTGTCAGTGTGACAGTTAGTGTGACAGGCAGTTAGTGTTAGGTCCAGGGTAGCCCCGTACCCCCCCTAATAAAGGTTTAACCCCTTGATCATCACCCTAGTTAACCCTTTCACCCCCTATTGCCAGCGTCACTAAGCGATTGTTTTTCTGATCGCTGTATTAGTGCCGCTGTTGCCGCTAGGTAGCTATTTTTTTTTTATTGCAATCTTTTTTTACTAAAGACATGTGGGTGAATACATTTTGGCCTAAATGTTTGACTAAAATTTAGTTTATTCGATTTTTCTTATAACAAAAAGTAAAAAATATTGTTTTTTTCAAAAATGTCGCTCTATTTTTGTTTATAGTGTAAAAAATAAAAATCGCAGAGGCAATCAAATACCATCAAAAGAAATCTCCATTTGTGGGAAGAAAAGGACGCAAATTTTGTTTGGGAGCCACGTCGCACGACCGCGCAATTGTCTGTTAAAGCGACGCAGTGCCAAATTGTAAAAACCCCTCTGGGCATTTAGCAGCATATTGGTCCGGGGCTTAAGTGGTTAAAGCTTTTTGTCGTTAACCTGGGGGCGCCTTCTATTCTTCTTGTCTATAAGCATTAAATGCAATGTGAATAATATTAATACTATAGCTAGCATAGGCCCAGATTCACAGAGTGTGGGCGCACATTATGCCGCCGTAGCGCAAATGCCGTACGCCATACCAACGTACCGCGGAGAGGCAAGCATTGCATTCAGCAAGCTATTGCTTCCAACGCTGCATCAGCGTGGCGTAGGTTTCAAAGGCGCAGGCCGGCGCAGGTGGAAGTGGGTGTGACACCATGCAAATGATGGTCCGAGCATGGTGCAGTGTTTTACGCCCGGCATATCACGAACTGCGCATGCGCCGTGATGTTGCCCTCACGTGGTCGCATGCACAGCACCCTTATGCGCTTGCTCACAACCGCGCCGGCACAACTGCCTAAGCTACGCCGGATCACCACGTACGCCATGAACTTAAGGTACGCCCAGCCAGACACGTCCAACGCACAATACGCCGGGTTTTGTTCCCTGGTGCAGACCTTTGCATGTCTGTTTCCGGGTTGCACCTCATCTATGGGGAATAACTTTACGCCGGACGTACAATTTACACGCACCTCGGGCGCACGCACGTTCGTGAATCGCCGTATTTCCCTCATTTGCGCGTGCAAGCTACATTGGCGTAGGGTGGCCAGTTTTTAGGCGTATGTTGGTTTGTGGGTCTGGCGCACATTTGCACTTACCTCTGCGTAATGTGCTATACGTCAGCGTAAATGCTTTGTGAATCTGGGCCATAGAGTGCACTCTAGAAGAATAGCTAGTCAAATAACACCAAAAACCTGGGGAATGCACAGGGAATAACCAAGCCTGCTTACCGACCAGCTAGCAGAACAACCAATTACCTGTCTAACAGTATGCGTTAAAAACAGGGGTTTTGTCCGCACGCATTTGCAAACGAATGCGTGAGCCACAGAGCCGCGCCAAGGCACTTGTAATCTGTGGTCAAACACTAAACAATGAGTGTCCTCACAGTGGAGGCACATGCATTTTAATGGATAGATAGGGGCAGGTGAACTGAAGTGGAGCCACCCCTCCTTAAAGGTACAGGAGCACGCCAAACACCCAGCATATATCACAATGGCTGCATAGGTGTTGGTGCACTGCTGGACCCATATAAACACCACAGGTGAAGCATAAACGTGCCCACCGCCCCATCTATGGCTGGCCATAGTCCTAGTCAAGCCTGGAACAGCAATAAGGCACTGGTAGGTGGCACTGGTATGCACTGGCCAGTGGCACTAGTGGGCATTGGCAGGCGGCACTGGTTGGCACAGATACTTGATTGATGTCTCACCCTTTTTGGGATGTGCTGACAGCGCGAGCAGAAAAAAAACAGATTACTGATCTTTTGTTTACATCACATGATCATTTGCTGACAGTTGATTACATGGTAAGGGGCCCGGATTGGCCCCTTACTCCGATCTGTGATCAGCTGAGTCTCATTGACTTAGTGATCACAGAGCGTGCTGTGCACACTCTTTATGGCAATTACTTGCATATAAGCCTTTAAAATAAGGACTTTTGAGTTTTCCTATTTGTGTCCCATAGACCTTAATAGGGTTTGTACCTTCGCTAGAACCTTTTGCCAGTTCGGGGTATTCTGGTGCGAACTGAACTGGAGGTGTTCAGCCCATCCCTAATCGGGAGTTGGTCAGGTGCTGGTTTTCCAGCAGGCACGTCTGACAGACCGACATACACACAGGTCAAATGTCGTCCTGGGCAGGCATCCACAGTGGGGCTTCGGTAATAAACAATTGGCGCAGACCCCCCTGTCAGAGGAGCTGGCGATCGGCTCTCCTCTACTCGCGTCTGTCAAACGTGAGTGAGGAAAAGCCAATAAACGTCTCTTCCTGTTTACATTGTTGGACACGGGTGATCATGCGGTAAAAAGTCTCCCTCAGAAACTCTTTACCTGGATCGGAGTTGCAGTGTATCAGACTGACACGCCGCAACAATGAGCCCCCCCGGGTGCACGCGGTGGCTTGTTATCCTGATCAAGTCATATGACGTCCGATCAGGATATCAGAACCGTTTAGCCGCCATCATTTTGCTATATAGTGGGTGGCAAGTGGTTAAACTACAGTTTTACAATGTCATTTAGTTGACTCAAGAAAATGTAAGCCCCTGTGGAGTTTTTAAAGCCAACACTATTTCTCTAATAAGCCGGTCTAACTTACGTCAGTGGTAGTTTGCTCATTTGACTCACTGTGTAACTCGATACACATTACTAGAGACTCATGAAACAACAGCTTTAACTTGGGATGGTACATGTATTTTACAACCAGTTGTGTCAAAGTGTTAGCTGGCATTTGAAGACACGTGTATGGGCAGATCATTCACCAAGTCAAGTTTTTTGTAAAAAAAAAAGCTTTTCCCCATTCGTGGTCTAAATTATATGATCTAATTTAAATGAAACAATAAAAATCAGGAGCTCTGGTGAACACCGGCTAGTACATAGACTCCGTACCTTAGGTGATCCTGCGTCATCCGCCAGGTAAGACTGTGTACCTATCCTGCTGGTCGGTGGTAGTCCCGCTACTGCTATAGCAACAGGTCTTTGAGCCTAATGCCTCATACACACAATCCGATTATCGGATGATAAAAATCGCTTACGCATTGATCATTCGATAATCTGATCGTTAGTACACAGATTTCAACAGCCGATCACGGCAGTCCGTCCTACAACATTCGAAGGAACAAACACAAAAACTTTGCTCGGATGACAGCCCATCATGCGACAATCATTTATCAGTACAGTATGCGTTCGCTAAAAATCAATAGACAAACACCAAGCATGATTGGAAACACAAAAATTAAACCATAAGGACACAGGGGTCACATGTATTTGACATGTATTTGACATAATTTCAGACACTTAGCTAGGCACACCGGAAGGTTTTTCCAGAATTGTACGCAATAATCATACTTTTCGTATAGCACTGTTGTATTCAATGTTAGCTTGTAACAATGTAACAAAAAGCGAATGATATGTCTTACGATAATCAGATCATGTTTACGAGGCATAACTCCTTATCGATGATCTACACCAGCATTTATGGCAGAAAAAATGTGTTTTGGAAACATGTTTTTAAAACATTTAAGTACTTCCGGTTCCTGCACCACATGAGGAAGAGGTAGATTCCCTCAGCTCCCGCCGCGCTTCTATCATAACCGGCCGTTATCTCCAGCAAACGCTTCGGGGAGACCCCCCCTCTGCCCCCGCTGCATCCTGGGCACGGATGGATCGCTTTGTGGAGCGATAGTACGCCTAAATTGCGGCCGCCGCGATTCACCCAGCGGGAGAGACGACAGCTGATGCAGCCAAGATGGCCGCTGCTCAAACACAGGCAGAGCTGCTGTTAACGCCTGCACAGACACAGCCACAGCTTCCCACGGCCCCTATACCGCCAGCAGCCCTTGACCCTGCCTCCCCTGCTGGTATAGCGCAGGCAGTTGTAGATTTGCTGGTCCCACGCTCACTGCCACTGTAGATGCTGCAGTACACAGAGGGCTGGAACAACTCTACATTAAAGTGCAGGCACAGGCACAGAGACTCACGCATGTGGAAGACAGGATCTCCTCACTAGAGGATGACTCCTCGGCCGCCTCAGCTATGTTAGCGCACATTAATGCTGCAAATAGGGATATATGGTGCAAGCTCGATGATTTGGAAAATCGCTCGAGAAGGAATAATTTGCGCATTATTTGTTTTCCTGAATCAGTTTCAACTACTCAACTCACGAATATTTGTGCAAAAATCATTCCTGAACAATTGGGACTCCGCATACCCTGCACCATTGAAAGGGCGCATTGCATTGGGCAATACTCGGAAAGCCGCGTCAAACCTCGCCACGTCATAGTTAAATATCTCAACTATGCTGACAAAACGGCCATTATGCTGAAGTTTCGCCGCACACACACACTGTCCGTAGATGGAACGTGACTACTGCTTTTTGCGGACTATTCCATGGAGGTGATGAAACAGCGTAAAGCCTTCTCTGCAAACTGTACCACTCTACACAATGCCCAAGTCCAGTTCTCGTTGGCTTACCCAGCACTCCTTCGTGTCCAAACTCAAGACGGAGAACAACTCACCTTCACCACACCCGACGAGGCAGAAAGCTACATCAACACCCTGGGAACAGACATGGATCTCGCCAACTCTACAGAGAATTCATCCTCTCCATCGGCGCCTTCTCCATCTGCACTGCCTAAACAAAGTAGCCCGACTAAGCCTCCTTATAAACGAAGCCGCGTCACCCAGAAGGAGGACAGATCTGGCGGTTGCTGAAAATCCACAATGAAACCTTTTTATCGGACTCACATTGGAAACGGGTAGTATTGTCCTCTTTTCCTTTCTTTAGTCCTCTTATACTTGGTCTACTCTGTCTGCTCTTATTTTTTATTTTTTTTCTGTCCGAGTGAACCTTATGATGCGGTGGTTGACCTTAAATGATGCTCGAAATCTATGCCTGATTCTGTTTGATGGTTAACTGTCTATGTTCTTGTTACAATGGCGCTGTTCTATGGCTCTAACTAAAAAAGTGCGCCGTAGGGGCTCCAGCTACTAATCGGTCCATTCTTGCTCACACTCAAGTGCTGACCATTCATTCGCTAGCACTTGCACCTCTGTCTGGAGTCGCTATGCCCGCTCCGTAAACCCCCGTATGGTTGGCTTACATGTCGCCCACTCCCCCCCCCCTTCCCCCTCCCCATAGCCTATTTACGGGCATCAGGAGAGGTACTGATGAGTAGCGGGAGCCAAACTAGGTAGTGGAACCTCATGTGGAAAAAAATGAAGTATTTAACGTGTGTTGGGTGTTCTCTACACCTAAATGTTGCTTTATTTAATTTTTTATGTACTTATGATGACTGTTTACTGTTCGTACTTATTTGTATTACATCTCTACACTCAGGAGATCTGGAACACTTTGGTGACTCTCATGCTGCAGACGCTCTGCCTACAGGGGTGCTGCATGGCAAGCCCCCGCATAAATATATCGCTTTACCTCAGAAATGGACTCGTCAGCCGGTGGGAGTCACCTAAGGTTTGTCTCATGGAATGTTAAGGGGCTTTGTTCTCCATTCAAACATATGTCAATCCTTAGGCATTTGAAGCGTCTCCTAGGGGAATGTTGCTCTGTTACAGGAGACGCATCTGTCCGCGGACGATCCAACACGTCTTCGTAAACTATGGGTAGGCTCAGTGTACGCCTCACCGACTATAGGCCGTAAGGCTGGAGTGGCTATCTTGCTGCACAAGAACCTAACACACACTGACAGGTCGCAAACTGACTTTACACTTGACTTTAGGAACCAAGCAAGTTGCTATCACCAACATTTATGCCCCTAACGCCCCGGACACCTCCTTTTTTCAGGATATGGTGCAGTGGATACTTACTGCCCCTGAAATCCTTCACTTGGTAGGTGGAGACTTAAACTCTGTCATGTCCACACTAGCAGACCGTACAGGTAACGTGGCCCGCGGAGCGTGCGATTTCCCCCCTGATGTCTGACTCGGCTCCTCTAGCCGATCCATTGCCTCCATGCGATATGTATGTAGCGCTTACCCCCGAAGGAGCGGCTGATTGTTTTGGGCCTGCACTCTGCTTTATTACCCCCCAGTATTCTTGGTCTCACTCCCCTTGACACAGCTGTGGTGCAAACTGACACAATGGTTTATAAGCGACAAAGGAACCGTTAAGGCACAAGTTAAACTTAAACAATCGTTGACTTTACTAAAGCAGTTGTTGTAATACACAATCAGAACGTAAGTGATGTACATTCAGTATTGTGAAAGACTGTGAGTAACAATTTCTTTACACCCCCTCTGCGGCCGCAGGTATTTTGGTGTCTCCGAGTGGGACTAGCGCGCAGGCCTTACTTCAAGCTGCGCGCCTTTCCACTTCCAGTACACTTCCAGTAAACAACCACACAGTATGCGCTACGCAACACCCAACAGAATAAAACACAACCGTAGCGGGTAATCACTCAGTAACTTCCCTATGACAGTATCTGTCTAACAGAAACAGCGCTGCAAGGCCTTGCCAATAAAATGTAGTAGTATTAGTCCTTGATCTTCTTTCTTCGCTAGCAATGTGAACCCAATTTGTAATCCACAGGTATTTTAATAGTAGTTTAATGCAAACAGGGACTGTAGATTAAACGTGGAGGGTGACTGCGCACTCTTTCCTAGTTAATACACAATCTTCAATGGCCGGCCATCAAACAGTTGATTAAGGCTTTCAGGTCCTGGCACATGTGGCTTAGAGAAACACACTGGCAGCGTGGGACTAACGGTCCCAGCAACACTACCCCGGCAGTCTAAGTGTGTGAGTGTGTAAACAGTACAAAGCTTTGGGCCCGAGCCCTCTCACCACACGATGCCCAGATGACTGGATGCTTTCGCCACACACGGCCTCCGCCTGGTCTCTGCACTCGTCCGATTGTCCAGTTCCCACTTCCAGAGACGATCGGGAACCCTCCGACACTTGCCTGGATACCGATGGCTTGCTTCCGCACGAGGTAGGCCAGAACTCCACCAAACACACTGTGAAAGAGTTCCTCCAGGGTGTGGGTCCCGAGGCAGAGAGACCTAAAAGAAAATGGCCCCCACAAGGTCTTTTTTATCTTACCACCCTGCCTTGCAGCCCTGAGTGTTCCTGGGTAATTATTCATATCCCTTCTGGATGTTCTGAAAAAAAAACAAGTCTTGAACACGTCGTTCCATTTCTTCGCCAGTAGATGGCATCAGACGCTTATTTACATTATAAGACTATAAATCCTACCACTTCCATCTGAGCATTCTTAATAGCAAAAATTGCCCCCGCTACATACTCCCCCCACTTTGAATCTTTGGTCCCCAAAGACATTTTTAACTCTACTGCACATTTTTGCCTCTATGCGGCTGCTCAATACAGACAGAGGAGCCTCCCACCAATTTTCATAAGATGGGAGGCTGTTCTGTGCACTCACAGGTGACACCGCAGTGTCTGGTACAGATGTGTCGAGGGGTGAGTTGGGGTTCTCTCCTTCTAGGTTTACAGTAAGGAGACCAGGCATATCAGGAATTCTTTTGGGAGCAAGCCAGGCCTGTTCAGAACATTCGCCCAGAATATCGTAAGTCAGTTTCTTAGGTGCATGAACTTCCCTCTTGACCCTTTGTCTTTTAGGAGTAGGCGCTGTCTCTTCTTCTGCCTCACACTCTTGCACCTCAGTGTCAGCGGATGAGTGATCCTCAGAATGTCCACTTTGCGGCACAAATTCCGGGGCCTCAGGTCTCAAAGTCACAGTGTCTCTCTCCTGCTCATGAGGTAAGCAATTAGTATCAGTTTCCGGCATCTCAGGCGACCACAACCAGCTTATCTCCATCCCATCCTCTTTCTCACTACCTTCTGTGGCCAGGGATCCTGACTGAGACCTAGTTACAGGTCGAGGCTCAGCCATAGGCGATAGTTCCCGTCGTGGAGTTTTCCTGACTGCTTCTGTTAAGGGCAGAAGGTGATTCCGATGCCATACCTTCAGTGGTCCAGTACTCCCTTCTGGTCTGATTTCGTATACCGGTAGTCCTGGGAGGCGCCTGCATATGATGAATGGCTGTGACTTCCAGCGATCAGCCAACTTGTGTTTTCCTGGTACACCCAGATTTCTCAATAGCACTCGGTCTCCAGGTTGCAGGTCTTGGATCCGCACTCTGAGGTCAAAGTTCCTCTTATTCCTGCGTCCCCTCGCATCCGAGGTGGCCTGAACTTTCTCATATGCGGCCTTCAAACTCTTCCGTAATCTGCCCACATATCCTCGATGAGAGGCCTCCGAAGTGTGGTCTAAAGAAGTACCAAACGCCAGGTCCACCGGCAAACGAGCTTCCCGTCCAAACATTAGGCGATAGGGTGAATATCCTGTGGCATCACTCACGGTGCTGTTATAGGCATGTACCATGGCTGCAATGTGTTTACTCCACTGTTGTTTCTGCTCCGAGGCCAGTGTTCCTAACATGTTGAGGAGAGTTCTATTGAATCTTTCGGGTTGTGGATCCCCTTGTGGATGATAGGGGGTAGTCCTAGATTTTTTTATATCCAGCAAGTCCAGTAGCTGCCTAATGAGGGTGCTCTCAAAATCCCTTCCTTGATCTGAATGGATCCGCTGAGGCAGGCCGTAATGGACGAAGAATTTCTCCACCAAGATCTTTGCCACAGTAGGCGCTTGTTGATCCCTGGCTGGAAAGGCCTGAGCATATCTGGTGAAATGGTCCGTGACTACCAAAATATTTCCTTGCCCACTGAGATCGGATTCCACACACAAGAAGTCTATACATACTAGATCCATGGGTCCGTGGCTTTCCATATGGCCCATTGGGGCGGCTCTCTGAGGTAAAGACTTCCTTTGTATGCACCTGAGACAAGAGTGACAGTAATTCTCCACTTCAGATCGCATGTACGGCCAGTAGAACCTGTCTCTCACCAATTGAAGGGTCCTTTCCGATCCCAGGTGGCCATGGTGGTCATGCAGAGCAATCAGAACACTTTCCCTATGTTTCTCCGGCAGGAACAACTGCCACTTCTCCTCCAGATCTTCAGAGGGGGCCCTCCTGTACACCACTCCTTGTTTCAGCTGTAACCGACTCCACTCCTTACATAACAAACGAGCTTCCTTCTTGGCGCTCTGTAGGAGTAGATCAGAATGTTGAGTCTCCAAGGCCTCCAACACAAGGCTACAGAGGGGATCTTCTTGCTGATCCCTTCGGAGGTCCTTCCTGGACAGTTTAGGCAAACCCTCATCCACCATCTGAGTGACATTACAGTAGCCCCTAGGCACTCCCACAGCGGACACTCCTACCTCTTCAGCCCTGGCTCCACCCTTCACTGGTTGTTCCGCTCCTTCGCAAAGAGCCCTCACACCTTCAGGGGTAAGTTGGGTCCAACCTTCTGGCGAGTTCCAATCGTAGTGGGGCCTCCTGGATAATGCATCAGCGTCCCGATTTCCAACCCCTGGACGGTATTTTAGACTGAAGGTGAATCCAGAAAGTGCAGCCAGCCACCTATGTCCTGTGGCATCTAATTTTGCTGTGGTGAGTAGGTAGGTGAGAGGATTGTTATCTGTCTTGATCACAAATTCTGCGCCATATAGGTAGTCTCTCAGTTTGTCCACTACTGCCCACTTCAAAGCCAGGAACTCAAGTTTGTGAGTTGGGTAATTCCTTTCAGTGGGTGTCAAGCTTCGGCTCACATAGGCAATGGGTCGTAGGTGCCCGTCATACTCCTGGTAGAGTACTCCACCCAGTCCATCTCGACTGGCGTCCACATGCAGTTCATAAGGCCTGGCAGGGTCTGCGTAGGCCAAAACCGGGGCAGTAGTGAGGCTCCGCTTCAACTGTACAAAGGCCTCTTCACACTGAGTGGTCCATTGGTCTTCAATCGACTCTTTCTTCTTCCTGGGACCCTCCTTAGGTTTCCCAGGTCCATCAGGGTCCGACTCAGCCCCCTCTTGGTTCTTTAATAGTTCAGTGAGTGGGTGGGCTATCTTGGCGAACCCTTCAACAAATCTGCGATAGTAGGAGCAGAATCCCAGAAAAGACCTGAGCTCAGTCACATTTGTTGGCCGGGGCCATGAGGTGACAGCATCCAGCTTCTGCGGGTCCGTGGCCACTCCTTCCGCGGACACTATGTGACCCAGATAACTCACTGATGACTGGTAAAATTTGCACTTTTCCACCGAAAGCTTCAGGCCCTCTTCATGGAGTCTACTCAAGACTTTCTCCAGGCGCTCTTCGTGCTCTTCCAGTGTTCTGCCGAACACTATCACATCATCCAGGTATACCAGCACTTCAATTAAGTTCATATCACCTACAGTCTTCTCCATCAACCTCTGGAAGGTGGCCGGGGCCCCCGACAAGCCTTGTGGCATGCGGTTAAATTCAAAAAACCCCACCGGGGTAATGAAAGCTGTCTTCTCCCTATCTTCAGGGTGCATGGGAATCTGGTAGTACCCACTCTTCAGGTCCAGCACACTGAACCACTTCGCCCCCGACAGGCTCTGTAAGGCATCCTCTATTCTGGGGGTGGTGTATTGGTCGGGAATGGTCCTCCGATTCAGTGTCCTGTAGTCAATGCACAGCCGTAACGACCCATTCTTCTTTCTCAGGATGATGCCTGTTCTCTTCAGCTCAGCCAGCTGTTCTCGCAAATCTTCCAGGTCTCCCAGTGGAATCCGCCTGACCCTTTCCCGGAAAGGTTTGTCCTCTTCCAGCCGGATCTTGTGTTCAGCACTTTTGGCCAGCCCCACATCGAACTCGTTTTTTGAGAAAGCCATCCTCCATTTTAGTAGCTGGGTCTTTGCTCTCTCCATCCATTCGGGTGACAGGGGGGTGTTTTTTGGGAAGAATTCTTCCAGAGGGATCTCCTCTCCTTGTTCTTTCAGCATTTCATACGGAGGAACTGGGGTTGCTGGCTTCACTTCCCCTAACAACACTCTAGCCGGCATCTTCACTGGGGATGTTGTGGTGTTCCGGACGCTGACTGAGACTTTCCCTCTGTTTCTCTTCAGTAATTTGGTTGGTAGCAATTCGGGGACTATCTCCAACTCGTTGTTCTCCTGTTCTCTGTCCGTCTCAAGGACGATGAAAGGTCCTGGTTGTTCCCAAGTGAGCTTGACAGAAGCTCGCAGGCAGACCACCTCACCAGGCTGTATCACCTTTTCTCGTCTATCCAAACGCCAGACTCTTCCCACTCCTTCTGCTGGGGCCCTCTGCTCATGCAGTAAGTTCTGATACACCTGGGTCAGCATTGGGTGTATTTTTATGGCTGAAGTGTCCTGCTTCTGCATAAGTGGCGTCAAGAGTCTCCGGACTAGGTTGGTGTTGGTCCCAATAATGATGAAACTCTTGTCCGCCCCTGGTGGGCGGGGGCATACTACTGCCAGAGCATCGAAGACTTCAGCCTCCCCGGCCACGCTTGGGTCAAAGGTGAGCTTAATAGGCAGGAAACCGTCATATGGGAAATTCTGAGTTCCTAGACCCCATATCTCCAGTTCCTCCAGCTTCTGGAGAGGCAGGTGCCTGAGGTGCTTCTCATAGAAGTCCCTGTAAAGGAGAGTTACTTGAGCTCCAGTATCCAGCAGGGCTTTGGTATAGATTCCTTCCACTTGGATAGGGACAATGGGAGAGGGTCCCACTAATTCAGGGGGGAATCCACGTTGGGTGGCAAGTTAGTCTGTTTGGTGGTTCGTACTTTTACACCCTTCTTCCGGGGGTGTTTTTTCAACTTCGACCCCCGTGGGTCACTAGGGACCGGGACGGCGTATGGTTGTTTGGAGTTGACTATTGTGACCGGGCGCCCAGCTGACTCCTTCACTGGGGCCCCCTGGAGTTTTCCGCCGGCTTCTGGACCCTTGCTTCTGTCTTCGGCGGGCTTGGACACACTTGGCGGTAATGTCCCACTCCTCCACAGTTGAAACAGGTCTTTGACCTCACCGGTCTCTCAATTGGAGTGACTGCGGGGTCCGGTGGGGCCTTCTGCCTCTGTGGGCCCTCCAGCCTAGCGGTCAACAGAGTCATCATCTCCAGTATTTCCTTCTGCACTTGAAATAGTTTTCCTAGTTCAGAACGGGGCATATCATCAGCGGTTGCTGTCAAAACACTAGTCTCCGGGGAGCTCTGTGAGACATCAGCGTTATGGCATCTGATCCTTGCGGTGGTGCTGGACTGAGCTTTCCCTTGCTTCTTCTCTCCCTCCGTTTCCATCCGGGCCGCCTCATTGGTCTCTTCAATGAGCACCTCATCTGAGGTGGAAGGATCATCCAGGTACTGTCGCAACTGGAATTTAACATAGTCACTCCTCAGTCCTGTAGCCACAGACCTCAAGAACTTCTTCTGGATGACTTCCGGTCCAAGATGTCCATCCGAGTCTTCTCCTCGGGAGGCAGACAACAAGCGATCCTTCAGAGCGATGGCCCTGAACAGGAAATTCTGCGGGGTCTCCTGGGTGTCTTGTGCCATATTTATTAGTTGATGATACAATTCAGCAGCATCTTCCTCCTTATAGTAACTTTTTAATATCCTCCTGAGCTGTGTCAGAGTTAGCCCATTCTTCATCTCCAAAATCCTTCTGATGCTCAGATCCGGGCTAATGGCGTTGACTACGGCCTCTGTGATCTCAGATTCATGATAGCCTTTCTGAAGTCCCAGCTCCACCTGATGTAAGAGATTTGTATAGGACAGGCTTCCCTCTTGGTCTTTTTCCCTTATCCGTCCTTCAATTTTAAAATCCTTCCGGATCGTCACTTCAGGTAGGCGATTTTGGGTACGTCTCAAGGGAACTGAGGCAGACCTCGAGCTTAGCTTACTATTATTTGAATCTTTGCACGAGACACTTAGCTCTTCAATGTGTCCTGCGATCACACCAGAGGCCTCCTTGAACCTTTCCTGTATGGTGCGGCACTGCCGTTTCAGGTCAGATAGCTGCTGTTCTGACTGAGAACCTCCCCTGTACTTTCCATATACAGGTTTTACCTTCCCTTGAGGGGGTCTTGAACTGGTACCAGCTGGGGTTGCTTCCTGATCAAATCCCAGCGCTGTTGGCTTTACAAGGCTAGAGTTGGCAGTGCTCTGACCAGACCCTTCTGGATGTGTCAGGTATAACTTGGTTTCTCCAGCTAGCTGTACACTCGGACCCCTGAAGTTCTCCGGAACTTCCGTCCTCCACTCCAATAGGGCATAGGTGTGGGAGGTTTCACAGTCTGGTCTGATGGCGATCACCCAGGCCTTTCTATTTGGGGACAGTGCCTTCACGACCTTTTTGATCTGCTCACTGTCCCAGGTTTCTCCCGGGAGTGCGATGGCTACGCTCGCTTCGGAACGGGCGCCTTCAGTTCCACACCACCGAGCCACTGTAGTAGGATCCATGCTGATACCAGGGATGGGTTTTACTTGCAGAGGTACAGGATCCTGGACGAGCCCCCACGTGTAGCGCTTACCCCCGAAGGAGCGGCTGATTGTTTTGGGCCTGCACTCTGCTTTATTACCCCCCAGTATTCTTGGTCTCACTCCCCTTGACACAGCTGTGGTGCAAACTGACACAATGGTTTATAAGCGACAAAGGAACCGTTAAGGCACAAGTTAAACTTAAACAATCGTTGACTTTACTAAAGCAGTTGTTGTAATACACAATCAGAACGTAAGTGATGTACATTCAGTATTGCGAAAGACTGTGAGTAACAATTTCTTTACACCCCCTCTGCGGCCGCAGGTATTTTGGTGTCTCCGAGTGGGACTAGCGCGCAGGCCTTACTTTAAGCTGCGCGCCTTCCCACTTCCAGTACACTTCCAGTAAACAACCACACAGTATGCGCTACGCAACACCCAACAGAATAAAACACAACCGTAGCGGGTAATCACTCAGTAACTTCCCTATGACAGTATCTGTCTAACAGAAACAGCGCTGCAAGGCCTTGCCAATAAAATGTAGTAGTATTAGTCCTTGATCTTCTTTCTTCGCTAGCAATGTGAACCCAATTTGTAATCCACAGGTATTTTAATAGTAGTTTAATGCAAACAGGGACTGTAGATTAAACGTGGAGGGTGACTGCGCACTCTTTCCTAGTTAATACACAATCTTCAATGGCCGGCCATCAAACAGTTGATTAAGGCTTTCAGGTCCTGGCACATGTGGCTTAGAGAAACACACTGGCAGCGTGGGACTAACGGTCCCAGCAACACTACCCCGGCAGTCTAAGTGTGTGAGTGTGTAAACAGTACAAAGCTTTGGGCCCGAGCCCTCTCACCACACGATGCCCAGATGACTGGATGCTTTCGCCACACACGGCCTCCGCCTGGTCTCTGCACTCGTCCGATTGTCCAGTTCCCACTTCCAGAGATGATCGGGAACCCTCCGACACTTGCCTGGATACCGATGGCTTGCTTCCGCACGAGGTAGGCCAGAACTCCACCAAACACACTGTGAAAGAGTTCCTCCAGGGTGTGGGTCCCGAGGCAGAGAGACCTAAAAGAAAATGGCCCCCACAAGGTCTTTTTTATCTTACCACCCTGCCTTGCAGCCCTGAGTGTTCCTGGGTAATTATTCATATCCCTTCTGGATGTTCTGAAAAAAAAACAAGTCTTGAACACGTCGTTCCATTTCTTCGCCAGTAGATGGCATCAGACGCTTATTTACATTATAAGACTATAAATCCTACCACTTCCATCTGAGCATTCTTAATAGCAAAAATTGCCCCCGCTACATGTAGATATGTGGCGTCTGATGCACCCGATGGAACAGGAGTATACCTTCTTCTCGCCCCCACACAACTCTTTTTCCTGCTTCGACTACTTTTTTGCCTCCCCTACATTAACGACTACTTTGTACGATTCGGAAATCGCGGATGCCAGAATTTCAGATCACATTCCTATTGTTATACACATGGCACATGCTAAATTCTCTTCCCCCCCGCCCACATGGCGATTTCCTTCATATCTAGCGGACAATGCTGACTTTAGTCACATGCTCTGTGAAGCGTGGAACGAATACGCCTCAACTAACGGGGAACACATCACCGATCCAAACCTCTTTTGGGAGCACTGTAAAGCTTTCCTGAGAGGGAGGATCATATACCAGCCAATTTAAAAACATGCCAGGCAGCAATACGAACAAGCAAAAGAAGCTCTACGTTTGACGCACGAACACCTAACTCTAAGTCGCACCTCTGATAATATACGAGAATGGCGTCAGGCTAAGCGTACATTTGACCTTTGGGCAGAACAACAGGAAGCTGCTAAAATGTCATACGTTAAGCTGCATTACCACAGATATGGCAACAAAGCAGGCAAGTTATTGGCCAAATTGTGCTCGGGACCAAGACGACCCACTTATATTTCCTCCCTAAAAGATGCAACTGGCTCCCTGGTCACCTCACCTGCCGAAATTAGTAACTTGCTTGTGGAGTACTACCCAAAACTATATGCAGCTGACCAGACAGACCCTGCTACTGCGGAAGCTCTCCTGGCTAAGGTCCGTCTGCCCAAACTCCAACTTGCACAACTAGAGGAGCTTAATTCTCCTATCACCTCTGACGATATCCGGCGCACAATCAAAAACATGGTATCTGCTAAGGCCCCTGGTCCGGACGGTTACACAGCTGAATTTTTTAAATTGACCAAGGACTTTGTTCCTGACACCCTACAACGTTTCTATGCAGCCATGTGGGATGGGGGCCCTTACCTTCCTACTAGTACGCGGACGCACATCAAACTGATATCTAAGAAGGGGAAGGATCCCCTACTGCAGGGCTCCTACCGCCCAATTTCCCTAATTAACCTGGAAGTCAAAATCCTTTCCAAAATCATTGCATCACGCTTGGCCCCACTGCTCCCTTCTTTGCTACACTCGGCTCAATCTGATTTTGTCCCAGGACTCTCGGCGACTCTGAACATCCGTAAGGTTTTGATGACACTAGAACACTCTAAAACACACCCCGATCGAGACGTCGCTATTATTTCGTTAGATGCCTAAAAAGCCTTCAACAACGTTAGTTTGTCTTGGCTGTTCAAAGTAATGGAACGATTCTGTTTTTCGGGTCCAATCATGCGATTCTTGCAACAAATGTACGCATTACCAACTGCGCGTCTTGTTACTCCTGATTTCGTCTAGGACTCGGTACCCCTAACAAAAAGGGACAAGGCAGGGATGTCCCCTGTGCCCCCTACTCTTCACTAAATAAATGTATTTTCCAAACGAAAACGAAAAAAATAAACAAAATATTCCAGTCTGCACATGTCTAATGGCAACTCAACACATTACATACCTAGGCATCCGCATAGGACGTGACCCCTCTTCTTTGTATGTACTTAATTACCCTCCATTAATAACAAAAATTGTCAAGGAGCTAGAAGCATGGGCGGCCCTCCCCCTTTCACTCTTTGGGAGATGCCACCTTTTTAAAATGGTGTCATTTGCACGTTTACTTTATACATTGCAGACCATACCTCTATTATTGAAACATTCTGATGTGCAAAAAATCCATAGGGCTCTAACCACTTTTGTATGGTCCATGCATTGCGCTGCAAAAACTATGCCTCCCGAAGTCTGGGGGTGGGGCGGGTCTACCCAATATTTGGTTCTATAATCTTTCATGCTTACTTAGACAGGGCCTAGACTGGTTGAGTGGAAAGTCAAAATATTGCAATATCTTACTCGAGGTTGCTCTGGCTGCCCCACATACCCTTTTGGCCATCCTTCACTCCAATCCTAATGCTCTACCATCCCACCTCAAATCAAGTGTACTTATCAGAGATACGGTCATCGCTTGGAGGGAGGTACGGAAATTGTTGGGTTTACCATCAAGTATCTCGTGCTATCTACCAATCCAGGGAAACCCTGTGTTTCTCCCGTCCACTCTTCACAAAGCATTCGACCACTGGCGAACCAAGGGACTCACGAAAATAACTTTTGTCTACTATGGTGAACCTGCTAAGTTTAGGTCCTTCGGGTCCCTGTCGAGCGAATTCTCCTTACCACCGTTCTTTTACCATCAATTAATTGACTATCTGCGGTCTTGTCATGGATCTATCTCCGATCCTTTCCAGCATTGGTGCTGTGCTAAAGAGAGACGATTATTCCATCTTCAGTCTTTACTCCTACCTTATTCAACACCAATCAGAAAAATATCACCTTGCATCGTTCAGAAAATGGTCTACCCTATTTGACGACAATGAACTACCGGAAAAAAATCCTTGAGGGATACAGACATGTTCGCAACCTTACTATATCAGAAACAGGGCGTGAAACACAATTTAAGATCATGCACAGAGCATACTACCCATTTCGCTTCAATAGAGCGGACCCAACTCAAGCGCAATGCTCCTGGTGCTCCCAGCCTCGCCATACATTGGTACACTGTCTCTGGGACTGTACAGCCGTCTCCAAATTCTGGGACTCTGTATTGGCCCACATCTGCAAAGTTAATAAAACTAGGATCCCGAAGGATCGTTTGGTGTGCTTGTTTGACTACACACCACCAGCATCCTCTACAACCGCAGTGGCACCCCTCAATATTCCGCAATGGGCCCATTTGTGCCTCCTAGTTGCTCGCAGGACTATTATGTCCCACTGGATTTGACCAACACCACCCACGCTAGAGGCAGTGAAAAGAACCATGCTATTGCCCTTCTACTTGGAGAGGCTGGACACGATTACTCTCAACTTTCACTCTACCTCATGTTTTTTCACGAGATGGCGTACCTGTATTGAGCCCACATTAACTCGGAAAGTCCTGCAAGAAGTCATGCAACCATTTAGCTATTCCGAATTGTACTTGAAAAGGGATCTCACCAACTCGTTGGGCTACCTTATTGTCTCTGATCTATCTGACCCCTCTACCTTTCGACCACCGTAGAACGACCATAGATTCTTGGAGCTCTTTGACTTCCATGACTTTCCTATACCTACAGCCAATAAGTCCCGTAGCTACACTGGCTATGGATATGGTTAGACCAATATATGTGACATCCAGTTTTTGGTATCTGTACCATGCTTCTGCTCCTGAGGGTTTTACTTTTACTAATACTATTACTATTACCTTTTTTTGTTATTACAGTATAAGTCGTCACTTTTGATTGTTTATGTCATACTGCTCTGTTATACTGCATATTTACAACTGTTCTGGGGTTGTTTTTACCCTGTTTGTAATATGAAAATCCAAATAAAAATATTTACAAAAAAAAAAAAAAGACATTTAAGTAAGCACAGATGGCTATAATCAGCTCATAAATTAGTTCATGAGGTATGAGATCTAGGATGGTGGAGGGGTATGGGATTGGAACCATGTCTTGATCAGTCCATAGATTGGCTAAAGACATGACCAAACTGCAGAGAACTCTAAAGCCTCATACACACGATCAGACGTCAAACAAACTTTTCCATGGATGTTTGTTCTAAGGGCGTTGGCAGTGAACTTGGTATGCATACACACGGCAGGACTTTTTCAGTCAACAAACATGAACGTAGTAACGTAATTGACGTATTACGTTGTTCTGCTCTTTAGTGCCACCCTTTGGGCAACTTCTGCTATTGCTGGTTGATCTTTTGCATTGGTTCTGAGCATGCGTGTTTGCACTTTGTACTTAAGTCCGATGGACTTCTGTACACACGATCGGAAATTTGCTCCATCAGACTTTTTTTGCCGGAAAGTTTATCTGTTTGCAGAGCGAACATTTGTCCGATGGACAAATTTTCTAAAAAAAAAATGGTCATTTTGGAGTTTGTTGTCAAAAAGTCAGATCGTGTGTATAGGCCTTTACATCATGATACAGTATCTACTGTAAGTAGATGCTAAGATCTAAACCATAATTTATAGAAAAAAAAGTCTGTTTTAAGGGCCATACACACGATCAGACTTTTTGACAACAAATATGACCACGATCCCACGAACGGTCACCGTTCGGCCATGCCATCAAACAGCAACTGTGCCATCAATTGTCACCACTGTGCCATGCCATCAAACGCAGCCACTGTGCCATCAATTGTCACCACTGTGCCATGCAACACAGCAACTGTGCCATCAATTGTCACCACAGTGCCATGCCACCAAATGCAGCCACTGTGCCATAAATTGTCACCACTGTGCCATGCCATCAAGCACAGCAACTGCACCATCAATTGTCACCACTGTGCCATGCAACACAGCAACTGTACCATCAATTGTCACCACTGTGCCATGCCATCAAATGTAGTCACTGTGCCATCAATTGTCACCACTGTGCCATGCTATCAAACACAGCAACTGTGCCATTAATTGTCACCACTGTGCCATGCCATCAAATGCAGTCACTGTGCCATCAATTGTCACCACTGTGCCATGCCATCAAACTTTACTCAGGAGGAGTTCCTCCGTATCTATACTCAGTGGCAGAGGCGCTTTTCTGACGGTCATTAGAAGAGTCTGTGGCAGAGACATCCTTCTCAAATTCCGAGTGATACTCTGGCTGCCAGGTTGTTGAGAGAGACCTGTCCAGTTACGCTATACCCACTCAGGCTAGAGTGGTGAAAGAGAGAAAAATAATTGTTGTCAGCAGTGGCGGCTGGTGCTCAAAATTTTTGGGGGGGCGCAAACGGAAAAAAAAAAGAAGCAGCCTCACTGTGCCCATCACATGCAACCACTTTGCCATCAAACGCAGCCACTGTGCCATCAATTGTCACCACTGTGCCATGCCATCAAACACAGCAACTGTGCCATCAATTGTCACCACTGTGCCATGCCATCAAATGCAGTCACTGTGCCATCAATTGTCACCACTGTGCCATGCCATCAAACACAGAAACTGTGCCATCAATTGTCACCAATGTGCCACGCCATCAAACACAGCAACTGTGCCATCAATTGTCACCACTGTGCCATGCCATCAAACACAGCCACTGTGCCATCAATTGTCACCACTGTGCCATGCCATCAAATGCAGTCACTGTGCCATTAATTGTCACCACTGTGCCATGCCATCAAACAGCAACTGTGCCATCAATTGTCACCACTGTGCCATACCATCAAACGCAGCCACTGTGCCATCAATTGTCACCACTGTGCCATGCAACACAGAAACTGTGCCATCAATTGTCACCACAGTGCCATGCCACCAAATGCAGCCACTGTGCCATAAATTGTCACCACTGTGCCATGCCATCAAGCACAGCAACTGCACCATCAATTGTCACCACTGTGCCATGCAACACAGCAACTGTACCATCAATTGTCACCACTGTGCCATGCCATCAAATGTAGTCACTGTGCCATCAATTGTCACCACTGTGCCATGCTATCAAACACAGCAACTGTGCCATCAATTGTCACCACTGTGCCATGCCATCAAATGCAGTCACTGTTTCATCAATTGTCACCACTGTGCCATGCCATCAAACTTTACTCAGGAGGAGTTCCTCCGTATCTATACTCAGTGGCAGAGGCGCTTTTCTGACGGTCATTAGAAGAGTCTGTGGCAGAGACATCCTTCTCAAATTCCGAGTGATACTCTGGCTGCCAGGTTGTTGAGAGAGACCTGTCCAGTTACGCTATACCCACTCAGGCTAGAGTGGTGAAAGAGAGAAAAATAATTGTTGTCAGCAGTGGCGGCTGGTGCTCAAAATTTTTGGGGGGGCGCAAACGGAAAAAAAAAAGAAGCAGCCTCACTGTGCCCATCACATGCAACCACTTTGCCATCAAACGCAGCCACTGTGCCATCAATTGTCACCACTGTGCCATGCCATCAAACACAGCAACTGTGCCATCAATTGTCACCACTGTGCCATGCCATCAAATGCAGTCACTGTGCCATCAATTGTCACCACTGTGCCATGCCATCAAACACAGAAACTGTGCCATCAATTGTCACCAATGTGCCACACCATCAAACACAGCAACTGTGCCATCAATTGTCACCACTGTGCCATGCCATCAAACACAGCCACTGTGCCATCAATTGTCACCACTGTGCCATGCCATCAAATGCAGTCACTGTGCCATCAATTGTCACCACTGTGCCATGCCATCAAACAGCAACTGTGCCATCAATTGTCACCACTGTGCCATGCCATCAAACACAGCCAATGTGCCATCAATTGTCACCACTGTGCCATGCAACACAGCAACTGTGCCATCAATTGTCACCACGGTGCCATGCCACCAAATGCAGCCACTGTGCCATAAATTGTCACCACTGTGCCATGCCATCAAGCACAGCAACTGCGCCATCAATTGTTACCACTGTGCCTTGCAACACAGCAACTGTGCCATCAATTGTCACCACTGTGCCATGCCATCAAATGTAGTCACTGTGCCATCAATTGTCACCACTGTGCCATGCTATCAAACACAGCAACTGTGACATCAATTGTCACCACTGTGCCATGCCATCAAACGCAGCCACTGTGCCATCAATTGTCACCACTGTGCCATGCAACACAGCAACTGTACCATCAATTGTCACCACTGTGCCATGCCACCAAATGCAGCCACTGTGCCATCAATTGTCACCACTGTGCCATGCCAAACACAGCAACTGTGCCATCAATTGTCACCACTGTGCCATGCCATCAAACGCAGCCAGTGTGCCCCTTAATTGTTGCCACTGTGCCAATTGTCACCACTGTGCCCTTTACTTGTCACCACTGTGCCCATTGATGCCACTGTGCCCATTGTCACCACTGTGCCCCATGATGCTACTGTGCCCATTGTCACCACTGTGCCCCATGATGCCACTGTGCCCATTGTCAATATTGTGCCCCATGATGCCACTGTGCCCATTGTCACTACTGTGCCCCATGATGCCACTGTGCCCATTGTCACCCCTGTGCCCCATGATGCCATTGTGCCCATTGTCGCCTCTGTGCCCTTTGCCACCACTGTGCCCCATGATGCCACTGTGCCCATTGTCACCTCTGTGCCCATTGTTGCCCCTTTCCCTGTAAAAAGCACTTACCTGAAGCTTCCATGTCCTCCCTCGATGTCTTCTGCCACCGTGGTGAAGCTTCAGCCAATCAGGTTCCTGATAACCAAATCCCGGGAACCTGATTGGCTGAAACGGCCGTCAGTCTTATGCAAGGAACGCAGGGAGGCTGCGTTCCGAGTATAGACATCCGAGAGCCGGAGAGCTGCACTTGAAAAGCCTATCAGAGCCAGCAGCTCTGATAAGCACTTCCTCAAAGCCAATCAGCTACCGCTATTCAAGTAACCGGCGCCCTATGTCCGGTTATATGAATAGACCAGCGGCAGCTGGCAACAATGATAACACACATTCGATGCAAGGCAATGCAATGAATGTGTGTTATTTGCGATAGGGGGGTGGCGCTGCAGCGCCCTCTATTGACGGCCACTTGAACTGCAGGTAAAAGTAAAAATGACATTTTAAGCTAAATAAAATGTCTTAAAGGGCCTGTTTTTATTTTATTTTTTTACTACAGGAGGGGGGCGGCGCCCGGGCGCCCCCTATGGACGGGCCACCACTGGTTGTCAGAGACAGGATTGTTTCCATATCCAAGGCCTGAATCTGCTGTTCTCCTTCCAACCTTTGTCTATCTCTCCCATTAACCGTTAAATGTTTTTACCCGGCTGGGTAATAAAGAGCACATATAAAAAGAGACTTCCTATTTGCGGACATTCCTTTACTGCTATTGCATTCATCATTCACCCTAGACACTTCACCGGAGCCATGAGGTAACATGCCATCCCATCATATCTCAGCAGCTCCTTCGGGAGTACCGCTACATAGGGAAAGACAATCACTGACATCACACATCCAGCCCTGCCCCTATAGTTAGAAACACATATGAGATGCTCTATTTTTGTTTATAGCGCAAAAAATAAAAACCGCAGAGGTGCACAAATACCACCAAAACAAAGCTCTATTTGTGGGAAAAAAGGACGCCAACTTTGTTGTGGAGCCACCTCGCATGACCGTACAATTGGCAGTTAAAGCGACGTAGTGCCGAATCGCAAAAAGGGACAAGGTCCTTAATCTGCATAATGGTCCGGGTCTTAAGTGGTTAAACTTACACATGTTTACTGCATTTTATTCTGTCAGTGGCATCAGGATGAATTATGTTATTGATTTTTTTTTCCCTCCTACAAACTTTGTTATCTTTTAATGCATACCACACGTAGCATGTGCAAATGAAAAATGTAGAAAAAATAAGGAAATATTAATGTGTTCAATAGTTTAACTTTAAATACTCATCCAGAGAAGACAGGTTCTTTGTCAAGAACAGTTAGTAATATAAAATATTTGAGAATGGATAGCCCTAAGAGCAAACAATCTTCAAAAATAAACATATAACATTTTCTACCTAAATTTTGGTATGAACAATTTGTAACATAATGTACCTCACTTCAGATGAAGTTGTATTCAACATGACATTGAAGCATATTTCTAAAATATTTAGTGGCACACTCTTAAAGCGAATGTCCGCTGAAAAAAAATATATTAAAAGCCAGCAGCTACAAATACTGCAGCTGCTGACTTTTAATATCAGCACACTTACCTGTCCTGGAGTCCAGCGCAGTCCGCAGCAGAGGACGAGCGATCGCTTGTCACTCTGCTGATCCCACCGCCATCCTCGGTGAGGGAACCAGGAAGTGAAGCACTCCGTGCTGACTGGCTCCCGCTGTGTTCTGGGAGCCGAGTGTTTCCCAGAACACAACGGGGGGACGGGATCTGACGTCCTGCCCGCAGTCTACCCGCAGACTGAGTGGCCAGAAGTGGGTGCAAATAGCTGTCTTTAGACAGATATCTGCACCCCCCTGCCCCTGAAAGGTGTCAAATGTGACACCGGAGGGGGGGAGGGTTCCAATCAGCGGGAGCTCCACTTTAGGGTGGAGCTCCACTTTAATTGTTTTATAGTTCAACCATTTAGTTGTACAATTGTTATATCCTCCCTATTTAATACAGAATGTATTGCACCCATTGGAACCAAGCTCACAAGAGAATAGAAATAAAACAAGCCCCTGAGATTGTCTTCTAGTGATGAGATGGGTAGGATGGAGCCTGAAATTATGTCATCACGGTTACCAGCCTCCAACTATGAGATCAGAGTTTGTTTAGAAGTTTTATTGAGCGGTACTGTTTTCCTGGAAAATGTGAGTGTGCGCTGTTGTAACGGTAACGGTCACCACCGTTTACGATATCCATTCCATCGCCCCAACCACGAAAGCTTAGCCGACATGTGAGATTGTGAAGCCAGATTAATGTTGTTCTATCACTGCTGTTGTAAATAGGTGTTTGACACCATCTAGTGGTTGAAATGTGGAATGGACTTGATTATTGCTGTCAATTTAAGATTAATGGGAGGTGTTATCTTAACAAGTTACCCTTAAACTCTCAGGGCCGAACTGCATGCTGGGTGAGGGTATAAAAGGCTGAGCAGCCATTTTCTAGCTCTCTGATGCTGGGTGCATGATCTGACTGTAGAGATCCGTGGAGGTGTGCACAGAGCAAGGCCTACCTCGTGCAGAGCAGAACAACCATCGGTGTTCGACTTACCACAGTGTGCTGGAAGAAGGAGTGTGACGGAGCTGAGTGACGGTTCGGTTTGTTTTGCGGAACGTAGCAGTGCGGCTGTACTACTTGGAAGCAGGACCGAGATCGCCGGAGCAGAGATCCACAAGTTCCCAGGCCTGGTGTGGTGAGAGGGCTTTTTGCCCGGAACTTTGTACTGATTGTTACTTACTAGACTGCCTCTAGAGAGTTACTGGGACCTGTAGTCCCACGAAACAGTTCAGCTGATAGAGCTACATGTGCTTAGGCCTCAAGCCTGAAGCGGTTGCGTAGTGACTGCCAGTGGAAGGTGTGCTGATAGGAAAGAGTGCACAGACACCAGTCATAAAAGGAAACAACAGTTTATGGTGCCTCACTCTATTTGTTTAACCAGAAGAACCCCTGGATTATAATCTTTACTTAATCAATTGCTAGCAGAAGAAAGAAGATCAAAGATAGACTATTCTTGTTGCAAGGCCTTGCAGTACTACTATCATTTACTAATACTGAGAAAGGGGGTACATATTGTATAGAGGTGATAAGGTTGTGAGCTGCTGTGCTGTACCGCAGAGGACCCCTAAACTAAGTATTTCTCAATCGTTTCTTATAGGGTAATAACAGGTACGGGTGGACAGTCCTTTGTGTCCGCCAATAGGCAAATTCCTTGGTATCCAACCCGGGAGCATCTTGCTGTACAGCACAGGGGTTCCCAGCTACGGCTGGGTGTATGTACCTTATATTTTGTGTTCATTGTGGGGTCGTTGGTTTAACATTTTCTACAGTAAAAGAATAGACCTGTTACACAAAAGCTGGTGTCAAAGTTGTTTTCCTCGTTCGTGACTTCGCTGTATCCTGGAGAGCCCACCTCAGTGCACGGCTTACAGACACTCTGACAATCCCTGTAGACACGATCCATTCCCCAGAATTAAGACGAGACAAGCTCTGTTCTCTCTGGTTTCAAATGAATGAATTATTGACCTTTACAGCGTGTAAT
The DNA here is from genome assembly GCA_029574335.1 of Rana kukunoris. NCBI lineage: Eukaryota > Metazoa > Chordata > Amphibia > Anura > Ranidae > Rana > Rana kukunoris. The sequence continues at coordinate 216,098,272 of CM056059.1, read as the reverse complement.
ATGTCCAGATCTGCTGCAAAACATGAATTATCATTTATCAGCCACCCTATCGTGGCTGATAAATATGTTCTTTAGCAGACATCCTAGGGAATAAAATGGCAGTCATTGCAACTTTTTATCTCGCACGGTATTTGCACAATCATTTTTCAAACGCATTTTTTTGGGGGGAAAAAACGGTTTCATTAAAAAAATATTAAAACACTAAGGCCCAGATTCACAGAGCAATTACGCCTGTCTAACTGGTGTTAGACAGGAGTAATTTCAAATTTTGCGCGCCTTATCACTAGTTTGAATCCTCAAACCATGATACGGCGGCTTCGGGCTTCGATCCGAGAGGCTTACGTCTTTGTAAGCCTTCGGATCTACGCTGCGATATTTTTGCGGCCGCTTGGGGGAGTTTGCGTCGTTTTCATGCGTCGGGATATGCAAATGAGTTTTTACGGCGATCCACGAAGATACGAGCGGTCTTCGCAATCGCTTTCGTCTATTTTTTTCTACGTACTGTTAGACCAGCTTTTTGCTGGTCTAACGGTGCGTAGCCCATGTTAGGTATGGCCGTCGTTCCCACGTCGAATTAAAAATTTTTTTTTTTTTTTTTACGTAACTCGTTTGGGAATAGGAATGTCCGTAAACGACGCTACTCAAGAAAAAATGACGTAACGACGTGATTTTGCGTAATGCACGGTGGGAAATTTCTGAACGGAGCATGCGCAGTTCGATCGCCGCGGGAACGCGCCTATTTTAAATGCTTCACGCCCCCTAATCGCGTAGATGGATTGCGCCGGGAGAAAAACACTACGCCGCCATCGTTTACTGGACAAAATCTACCTGGATTCCACGTAGAGCCAGGTAAAATACGGTGGCGTAGTGTATTTGGGAAACGCTACGATAATCTAATTCTATGTGAATCTGGCCCTAATTTTTTTGCATAATGTGAAAGATGAAGTTAAAGGGTCACTAAATAATTTTTTTTTAGCTTCCTTTACCTTACTGCAGTCCTGGTTTAATGTCCTCATTGATCAATTTTGCTCTCAAGTCTCTGATCTCCACACTTGCTGGTTGTCTGTTTCCTTTAAACCATAGTACTGGGAGCTTTCTCTGTGTGGTCACTACTAAGGAGGTGTGATTACTGTGTGTTTAAAATCCCTCAGCACCAATCCAGTTTCGTTTTACAAACCATCACTCTCTGGCTCTGTACATCAGAGAGACAGGAAACAACAGCAAAAACAAAACTAAACTGTAGGTACATTATATGATTGATTTTTATCTATTTGTAATCATTTTTAAAAGGAATCAGTTAACTATTATGTCTCTATACCTTGTAAACAGTCATTTACAGCAAACAGTAAACAGTAAACTGTAAACAGTAAACTCCTTTAAGCAGAGTAAATAGGTACCTCGTGGAATGGCGCCAAACTTTGGTACTTAAAAATCCTCGTGGGCGACTCTTTAATTTTTTTAACTGGTTACATGTTTTGAGTTACAGAGGAGGTATAGGGCTAGAATTATTGCACTCACTCTAAGGCCTCGTACACACGATCAAATCTGTCTGCTGGAAACGGTCTGCTAGACCGTTTCAGCAGACAGATTCAATCGTGTGTACGGGCGAGCCAACGGATTTGGCCACCCGACAGATTTCAAAGCATGCTTTGAAATCTATCGGGTGGGAACCCGTCCGCCCGACATGTCTGCGGGTTAGTACACTTACCAGCAGACATGTCGTCTCGCACCGGCGCCGAATGGATTCGGCGCATGCGCGGAAGTGTTTTACTTCCTGGTGCGGTGACGTGGTGGCGTCAACGTCACCGCCACGTCACCGACACGTCAGCGCGCCGTCTGCTGGCGGGGATTTTGGCTTGCTCGTGTGTACACGCGAGCAAACCAAAATCCAAAGAGACAGATTTGTTCAAATCGGTCGGTCCGACTTTGAACAAATGAATTGCCTCGTGTGTACGAGGCCTAAGGCCGCGTACACACTACTAAACAAATCCGATCAAATCGGTCTGACAGACCGTTTTGATCGGATTTGTCTCCTGGGATATGTTGGTTTGATCGTGTACACACAATCAAACCAAAATCCCCACCGGCAGACAGAGCAGTGACGTGGCGGTGACGTTGATGCCGCCACGTCACCACTCCAGGAAGTAAAATACTTCCACGCATGTGTCGAATCCATTTGATGCATGTGCTGACAGATATGTGCGCTGGTTAGTGTACTAACCAGCGGACATGTCGGACGGACGGGTTTCAGCAGACAGATTTTAAAGCATGTTTTAAAATTTGTCTGCTGGAAAAAACTGTCTGTTTGCCCGTACACACGATCAAATTTGTCTGCTGAAACGGTCCGTCGGACCGGTTTCAGCAGATAAATTCGATCGTGTGTACGCGGCCTAACGTTCGCGGCGATACCTCACATGTGTGGTGTGAATACCGTTTTCATATGTGGGCGGGACTTGCGTATGCGTTCGCTTCTGCGTGCGAGCACAGGAGGACAGGGTCACTTTAAAAAAAAATTGTATTGCTAATTTTGCTTTAAACTTTTTACTTTGACACTTTTTAAATATATATATATATATATATATAATTTGATCACTTTTATTCCTATTACAAGGAATGTAAACATCCCGTAATAGGAATAAGCATGACATAAACCAATTTGGGTTTTTGTATCAAAGATATGTAGCAGTATTCCTTTTTTGCCAAAATCTATGAAGAAAAATTATGAATTTGCAAAACTTTATAACAGAAACAAAGAAAAATTATTATTTTTTTTTACAGAATTTTCAGTCATTTTTCTTTTATAGCACAACATTTTTTAAATACAACAGTGGTGATTAAATACCACCTAAAGAAATAAATATTTGTGGGGAAAAAAAGGACAAACATTTGAAATGGGTACAGTGTTGCATGACTGAGTAATTGTCATTTAAATTGAGAGAGCACCGAAAGCTGAAAACTGGTCTGGTTAGGAGGGGGGGTTTAACTGCCCAGTGGTCAAGTGGTTAAGGTAGTTGCTTGCATTTTTTAAAGTGGAAGCAAAGATCACTTATACTGGCATTTGCTACAGTGATAAGCAGGGCTGGTGCAAGGAGTTTTGTCACCCTAGGCGATACCTAATTTTGCGCCCCCCCCCCCACACACGTTCTGCCCCTCACTAAAAAGCCTTCCACGCCCCAATTCCTGTATTTTCAGGTCTCAGATCATCACCCCCTCTGTACCCCCCTTCACACACAGATATCTGTTCCCCCTCTGTACCCTCCTACACACCTGTCCTCCCCATACACATATCTGTCCATCCGTTACCCACACACAGGATGGAGGGATGAAGATGGAGGGAGGGAGGGAGGATGGGGCTCTGTATAGAGATGGAAGGATGAAGGGATGGAGATGGAAAGAGGGAGGGAGGGATGTAGATGGAAGGAGGGAGGGATGGAGATGGAAGGAGGGATGGAGATGGAAGGGATGGAGGGAGGGAGATGGAAGGAGGGAGGGATGGAGATGGAAGGAGGGAGGGAGGGATGTAGATGGAAGGAGGGAGGGATGGAGATGGAAGGAGGGAGGGAGGGATGGAGATGGAAGGAGGGATGGAGATGGAAGGAGGGAGGGAGGGATGTAGATGGAAGGAGGGAGGGATGTAGATGGAAGGAGGGAGGGATGTAGATGGAAGGAGGGAGGGATGGAGATGGAAGGAGGGATGGAGATGGAAGGGATGGAGGGAGGGAGATGGAAGGAGGGAGGGATGGAGATGGAAGGAGGGAGGGAGGGATGTAGATGGAAGGAGGGAGGGATGGAGATGGAAGGAGGGAGGGAGGGATGGAGATGGAAGGAGGGAGGGAGGGATGGAGATGGAAGGAGGGAGGGAGGGATGTAGATGGAAGGAGGGAGGGATGTAGATGGAAGGAGGGAGGGATGTAGATGGAAGGAGGGAGGGATGGAGATGGAAGGAGGGATGGAGATGGAAGGAGGGAGGGATGGAGATGGAAGGAGGGAGGGATGGAGATGGGAGGAGGGAGGGATGGAGATGGAAGGAGGGAGGGGGAGGGAGATGGAAGGAGGGAGGGAGGGATGGAGATGGAAGGAGGGAGGGATGGAGATGGAAGGAGGGAGGGAGGGAGATGGAAGGAGGGAGGAATGGAGATGGAAGGAGGGAGGGAGGATGGAGATGGAAGGAGATGGAAGGAGGGAGGGAGGGAGGATGGAGATGGAAGGAGGGAGGGAGGATGGAGATGGAAGGAGGGAGGGAGGGATGGAGATGGAAGGAGGGAGGGAGGGATGGAGATGGAAGGAAGGAGGGAGGGATGGAGATGGAAGGAAGGGAGGGAGGGATGGAGATGGAAGGAAGGAGGGAGGGATGGAGATGGAAGGAAGGAGGGAGGGATGGAGATGGAAGGAGGGAGGGAGGGATGGAGATGGAAGGAGGGAGGGAGGGATGGAGATGGAAGGAGGGAGGGAGGGATGAAGATGGAAGGAGGGAGGGATGGAGATGGAAGGAGGGAGGGAGGGATGGAGATGGAAGGAAAGAGGGAGGGATGGAGATGGAAGGAAGGAGGGAGGGATTGAGATGGAAGGGAGGGAGGGATGGAGATGGAAGGAGGGAGGGATGGAAGGAGGGAGGGATGGAGATGGAAGGAGGGAGGGATGGAGATGGAAGGAGGGAGGGATGGAAGGAGGGAGGGATGGAGATGGAAGGATGGAGGGAGGGAGGGATGGAGATGGAAGGAGGGAGGGAAGGAGGGATGGATGGAGATGGAAGGAGGGAGGGATGGATGGAAGGAGATAGGGTGGGATGGAGATGGAAGGAGGGAGGGAAGGAGGGAGGGATGGAGATGGAAGGAGGGAGGGAGGGATGGAGATGAAAGGAGGGAGGATGGAGATGGAAGGAGGGAGGGAGGGATGGAGATGGAAGGAGGGAGATGAAAGGAGGGAGGATGGGGATGGAGATGGAAGGAGAGAGGGAGGGAGGGATGGAGATGGAAGGAGAGAGGGAGGGAGGGATGGAGATGGAAGGAGGGAGGGGGGCAGGGATGGAGAGAGGGAGGATGGAGATGGAAGGAGAGAGGGAGGGAGAGAGGGAGGGAGAGATGGAAGGAGAGATGGAAGGAGAGAGGGAGGGATGGATGGAGATGGGGGAGAGGGAGGGAGGGGAGATGGAAGGAGGGAGGGGGAGATGGAAGGAGGAGGGAGGATGGAGATGGAAGGAGAGGGGAGGGAGGAGGGAGGGAGAGATGGAGATGGAAGGAGAGGAGGGAGGATGGAGATGGAAGGAGGGAGGGATGGAGATGGAAGGAGGGAGGAGGGATGGAGATGGAAGGAGGAGGGAGGGATGGAGATGGAAGGGATGGAGAGGGAGGATGGAGATGGAAGGAGGGAGGGATGGAGATGGAAGAGGGAGGGAGGATGGAGGGATGGAGGTGGAAGGAGGGAGGGATGGAGATGGAAGAGGGAGGGTGGGATGGAGATGGAAGGAGGGAGGGAGAGAGGGAGGGATGGAGATGGGAGGGAGGATGGAGATGGAAGGAGGGAGGAAGGGATGGAGATGGAAGGAGGGAGGGAGGGATGGGAGATGGAAGGAGGGAGGGAGGATGGAGATGGAAGGAGGGAGGGAGGGTGGAGATGGAAGAAGTGAGGGTGGGATGGGACGGAGATGGAAGGAGGGAGGGTGGGATGGAGATGGAAGGAGAGAGGGAGGATGGAGATGGAAGGAGGGAGGGAGGGATGGAGATGGAAGGAGGGAGGGAGGATGGAGATGGAAGGAGGGAGGGAGGATGGAGATGGAAGGAGGGAGGGAGATATGGAGAAGGAGGGAGGGAAGGAGGGAGGGATGGAGATGGAAGGAGGGATGGAGAATGAAGGAGGGAGGGAGAGAGGGAGGATGGAGATGGAAGGAGGGAGGGTGGGATGGAGATGGAAGGAGGGAGGGAAGGATGGAGATGGAAGGAGGGAGGGAGGGATGGAGATGGAGATGGAAGGAGGGAGGGTGGGATGGAGATGGAAGGAGGGAGGGTGGAGATGAAGGCAGTGGGAAGGAGGGAGGGAAGAGCAGGGAGGGTGAGAAGTGATAGAAGTCTGGGGGATGCAGTGAGAGGAGCATGCAGAGCCGTGTTGTCTGTGGTCGGGGAGGCTTCCTTCCTGTGTAGCCCGACATCTCTCTCCTCAAGCTCAGCTCCTGTCTCCTCCTCCCGCCGGCTCTCCGCGCTGAAACCTGGGCCGTTCCCGAGTGTGACACCAGATCCCGGGCACCCAGGAGGAGGGGGAGCGGATACCACGGCAAGCCCGCCATGGTAACTTACAGTGCATGCAGCTCCAGGTCTTCCATCTTTTCCGCTCCACCGATCACGCGGCTGGCTGCTCCTCATCCCGGCTCAGTCTCTCCCCTCATCTCCTCACTGCTGCCGCTACTAGGGCGGCACTGCAGGCTGGGGATAGAGCAGTCCATCCGGCATGTAGTCACAGGCGCAACCGCCGCCTAGCCTAGCGGCTAGCGCCAATTCGCCATAAAGCATGTATTTTTTCAAAAAAATGCCGGTATTTTAAAAGTGGCTGGGGATCCGGTTTTTTGCCGCCTCCCCTACCCTGGCGCTCCAAGCAGCTGCTTGACCCGCCTATTGCTAGCGCCGGCCCTGGTGATAAGATGCCCATAAGATCCCCAACTAGCACCACGTCTTCTCCCTAGCTTTCTAGGGTTTTTGGCCTTGTTGATTGGCTGGCGCAGGATGATGTTACTCCTGTGCATGTGCGTGGGAGTTCATTCATTCCAACAATAAGGCATGCTGAGAATGTACACAAGCTGGGCATGCTTAGTGAGCAGAATTATCCAAACCATCACTGCCCTGTATTGGCTCTGTGGCTTTGTAGAGCACAGGCAGGAAACAACATGCAAAAAAAAAAAACTAGAAACTGCAGGTACATTATATGATTGATTTTTATCTATTTTTAATCATTTTTAAAAGGAATCAGTTAACAATTATTTCTCTATACCCTGTAAACAGTCATTTCAGCAAAGAAAATTGTTTTATTTACAACTCCTTTAAAGTAGTTTTAAAAGGCTCACACTTTCTGAGATCAGGCTCAAGTACAGTAAGTATTAGAGGAGCAGGGGGAGAGCTGCATAGTGAAGTATTTTTTTACTTTCATGCATAAAATGCATTACAACTACTTTAAGTAGCGTGGCAGTTACTCAGAGAAGGACCTAGAGGCCTGCCCAGCACGATCACTGATGTAACAGTGCTTACTACAGTGATTTTTAGCTTCCACAAGGATTAGTCAGGCATGGCACATCCATATTTGCATTGGTCCAATGTAAATGTGCAAAAAAGGCCATACCAATACTTCAGTTTTAAGCAACACAGCTAGGTCACATTGTCCCAAGACTGTGATTGGACAATGACAGAGCAACAACAGAATGATAGACATGTCCCCACTAGGGTGGCTTTGGCCAATTACGGCTCGGGGCTTTAGTACACGCCCCGTCTGCAGGGCGGCCTTGTGTAGTGTGTTGCGGCGCTGGTTATATATCAGTCACAGAGAGAGAGAGAGAGAGAGAGAGAGAGAGAGTGTGTTTTCTAGCTAGATAGAGCAGGCAGGCTAGCCAGTTAATTTTACAGTGTGTAGAGAATATACATATACATCCCAGGTGTTGTACTTTTACATTTATTGCTGTATAGTTTAGCTAGATCAGTTCTTCCTAATTTACTGGCAGGTAGTTGATTGTTCTAGCTGCAGTATTCTCACATGGTTTATTGCCTGTGTCCTCATCATGATGCTTAAATAAAAAAATAAAAATATGAAAAATTCCTTTAAATATTGTACCTGCTGGGTGTCTATAGTTTGCCTGTGAAAACGTCTTTGAGAACCCGGATCTTGCCCCAGGGAACATGTATCAATGGAATATTTTTTTTTTTTTTAAATGGTCGTTTTTTCTGGAGCAGTGATTTTATTTTTTATTTTTTCCATAATAAATTTTATTGGTGAACAGGGTAAGGTTTACATTACATTTGAACAGTTGAAAAAGGAGCCTGAGATTGAACAGCAGATCTTACAGTAGAAACAAACAGAACCAGCATTCGTTCAAGAATACACAAAAGAAAATACAACATTTGTCGGTATAATAAACAATTTTCTTGACGTGAGCAAAACTTTTGACAGGTTAAATGAATATCTATGTTTCCAACGGTAATCATGTGTACGTTGCATTACATACAGGTGGAAATTGCGGGTGGAGGCAGGGGTGGGCCAGTCCAAGAAGAACTGGCCAACTTTGCGCAACTATTACCTTTGAACAATTCAGATGTTAAGGCTGGTCAGCTGCTGGTACTGATTGGAAAATAACGTAGTAGGGGAAGTGGTTGAGTTCGACTGGGGACTCCTCAAGGGGAGGGGGGAGGGATGGGCGTGGGTAAGGAGAGGAAGGGGAAAAGGAGAGAAAAAGATGAAAGGTCATAGTAAGGGAGGAAAGGGGAGTAGAGAAGAAAAAAAAAAAAAAAAGGAAGGAAAAAAGGAGAAAACGTATAAAGGTCATATGTAGAGAGCATTAGAGTGAGCAGAGATCCATAAGTAGGATCAAGGGGATGGAGGGGTAAGTGGAGCGGGGCAGGCCAGGGGAGGGGGATACCTCCCAGTCTCCGCCACCGGATCCCAGGTGCTGGGTTATGGTGAATACAAAAGGTTTTATGTCTTAAAGCTAACTGATTATCCATCTATCGGAATGTGACAAGAAATATCCTCCCTCAGTCTTCCCTTGTGTAGGGGAGGGAGGCAAGGTGTTGCATAGTTTGCTTGGATTAGAGTGTAAAAAGTCATTGTACGATTACCAGGGGATTCAATCGTCTGGAGGTGGATGGTGTCCATTTGTTTGGGTCATCAACAGTTTATAGTTGTCTGTGGTGCGGAAGTGGGTCCAGCAGGCCCATGTGTGGGAAAATTTGGTTGGACGATCTTTGGCTATAGAGATTAACTCTTCCATTTCTGCGATTTTTTCAACACATTTCAGCCATTCGGGAATAGTTGGGACATGTGCCGTTCCCCAATATAATGGGATGCACAGCTTGGCGGCGTTTATTAGGGGTGGTATTAGCGTTTTGCAGTAATGCTGAGCTGGCATGTCTGAGTGGTGTAGAAGAAGCTGTGCTGCTGTGTGTTCTAAAGTGTATGTAGAGATTTGCGATGTTGTTTCTCAAACTTGAGTCCAGAACGGCTGGATTAGGGGGCAGGACCACCAGATGTGCTCTAGAGTACCTGTGCCATTGGAACATCTCCAGCATTTGTCTGAAAGGGCTGGGTTATATTTGTTGAGGATGACCGGTGTTCTGTACCAGCGTGTCAAGACTTTATAATTGTTTTCCTGTATCGAGACATTGAGAGAGCCTTTATGGGCTATTGTAGATATGCGTTCCCATTGTGCTTCTGTGATTTCTATCTGTATGTCTCTTTCCCAGCTTACGCAAGCTTTGTTAGTCTTAAGTATGCTATCTGAGGAGAGTATATTGTGAATGTTAGATATAATGTGTTGCTGTGGTGCAGAGTGGGAGCATAGCTGTTCGAATGTTGTGAGACGGCGAGAGACAGAGGATGTGTGGTCAGCTTCTTTCAGGAAATGTCTGATCTGGAAGTATGTCCAGAGAGGAAAAGCAGCATTTTCCGTGTTGGCTGGTAACGCAGAGCGGTCTAGGAAAGTACCTAAGTGGTAGAAGTGATGTGCTAAGACCTCTGAGCGTTGCCAAGTGTCTGTCAGGAAATTTGTGGACATACCGGGTGGGAATTCTGGGTTGAGCTTTACTGAGGTAAGGGGCCCCGGAGTAGAGGAAATATGTAACTTCCGGCAGGCTTCCTTAAAGCACCGGAGTGTTGGGGCAATGAGAGGGTGTTCATTTAGACTCTTCGGGGTGTGTTTGTGTGAGGTCCAAGGTATGGATCGTAGTGGCAGGGGGGAGAAGGTGTGTTCAAGAGATACCCAATCTTTGCTGTGGTTATGAATTGACCAGTCTACAATTCTAGCAAGGTGGCACGCCCAATAGTATCTCTTGAGGTCTGGCAGCCCAATGCCACCCTTCGTTTTCGGTTTCGTTAGTAGTTCGTAGGCTACTCTAGGTCTTTTCTGTCTCCATAAGAATTCAGTGCAAAGTCGTTTGTAAGTGAGAAAAAAAGAAAGGGGGGAGTTTGATGGGCAGGGCTTGTAGGATATACAGGATGCGGGGGAGTACATTCATTTTTAGAATAGCTGCTCTTCCAAACCATGAGAAATGCGGTTTATTCCATTTACTTAGGTCATTTGTGATGGTCTTGAGGATGGATAAATAATTTTTGGAGAATAAGTCTGAAAATCTAGTTGTGAGATAGATCCCTAGATATTTAATCTGATCATGTTTCCATTCAAAGGGGAAATTGTTTTTACACTGCAGAACCGCTCCCTGTGAGAGGGAGATATTTAGAGCTTGGGATTTAGCAAAGTTTATCTTAAAATTGGAAATTACTTGGAATGACTTCAGTTCTTTCAAAAGATTTGGAATGGACGTGTGGGGATCTTTTAGGAAGAGCAGTATGTCGTCTGCGAAGGCGGCTATTTTGTAGGTTCGGTCTGCGATGTGAAAACCTCCGATATTGTCATTTGATCTAAGACTCTGGAGGAAGGGTTCAAGGGTTAGGACGAATAAGATTGGGGAGAGTGGGCATCCTTGTCTTGTCCCGTTGCTAATAGTGAAGGCGTTCGACAGGTGGCCGTTTACTCGGACCCTGGCAGTTGGGGTAGCATATAGGGCCATGATGGCAAGGAGCATTCGATCAGGGAGGCCAATATGCTTCAGGACTGCTTCCAGATAATCCCATGCCAGCCTGTCGAATGGAGCAGTGATTTTAATGATGCTGCATCATTAAAATCACTGCTCCAGAAAAAACGACCATTTTTTTAACTTTTTTCCATTGATACATGTTCCCTGGGGCAAGACCCGGGTTCTCAAAGACGTTTTCCAACAATAACTTGCATATGGGGCTTTAAAATTAGCACTTTTGAATTCGAACATTCGAGTCCCATTGACGTCAATGGGGTTCTAAATGTTCGAGCGAACGTTCGTTCCGTTCGAAGGTTCTGGTGCGAACCGAACGTGGGGGTGTTCGGCTCATCCCTAGTCCCTACCCCCCATCAGCATATTTTTTGTCTTTATGTTTGTATATATGTTACTTGATTGGTCCCAAGTCCTTTCTCAGTCTGCTGCTTAACAGGAAATTGCAAGAAGCAAAATCAAGTCAAATTCAAGCAAAACCAGTTGCAGTTGCAATTTTCACCTACACATCTATAACTTTTCAGCCTTAAAGGGGTTGTAAAGGTACATGCATCCTATGTGGAATAACACCTGGCAATCACAGGCCATCACAGGCCCCCCACCCCCCCGTATTACTTACCTGAGCCTGCTCACCAGCTCGGCGCGTCCATGGTGTCCTCTTCTCCATGGAGTCTCGGCATTAATTGGATAGATTGATAGCAGCACAGCCATTGGCTCCCGGGGCCGCTGGGGAACAGGGCAGAGTCATACACTCGGCGTCTATGGACGCCGAGTGTATGACACGGGAGCACGCCCGCAAGGTAACCCCCTCGGGAGAGAGCTTCCCAGTGGGGGGTTAACTACTGTGGGGAGGAACCGCGAGTGCCGCCGAGGGACCCCAGAACATGAGGATCAAGCCCACTCTGTGCAAAACGAACTGCACAGTGGAGGTAAGTATGACATGTTTGTTATTTAAAAAAAAACCTGAACCTTAAAAACCACTTTAAGTTCATTGAATTGTGGACACATATTTCTCACTACATGTGTAAACTGTTTGTAAGCAAACCAAACTAAAAAAGTGAATACACAATAGATTACTTACGAATGCATTTTATTCGATTATAAAATATATTTAATGACATCTAGTACCTAATCTCTAGTTCTTGTAGGAACATTTGACATATACAAAATAAAAAGTTTACTATCTCCTTTGTCTTCTCAGGCAACCCCATACTTGAACCTCATTGCAAAGTTTATACAAGGCGGCAATAAAGGAAAAGAAATCACATCAAGCCAGCCCCAAATATAAACACAGTCCCAATTGACTCTACAAAGTTATAAAATCTCATGTATTCTTTGTGTGTTTATCTGCATTAACCCATTTGTTGCTATGTGTATGATAAAATATGATCAGAAGCAGAAATATACACACGACTCGATAAGGCACATCGCTATAGCAGAGCTCCACCCAAGCTCCATTTGTCAGCCCCCCTTCGATGCCACATTTGCCACCTTTTGGAGGCAAATTGAGACAGAAGTTTATCCCCCTTTATTCCCCGCAGCCTTCTGAAACACGTCACATGTCCCAGAAGGCTGTGGTCATTCAAAAATGTGCAGTAGGTTTCCCTTAGTTAAGATGGCAACACCAGCACCCTGTAGCCGATTGAAGAATTGGCTCGGGTGAGGACACCACTGGATGCCTGGACAGCTAATATTAAAAGTGAGCAGCTACAGTATTTTTTTTTTCTGAAGGAGCCTGGAGCTCCTCTTTAATGATTTTAAAAAGAAAATTCTGCATTTTTTTTAAATGGTCACAGATGTGATCTAATCAAAAGATATTAGCCAATTTCAAATTTACAAATTATGCAAGCAAAACATCCCAACCAATTTTTTATTCTAATGATATTAAAAAATGCATGTAGGCCAGCCATAGAAGCAAATTTATTTTCTCCAACCATGAGGCAGGGGGACAGGAAAATACCTTCTGCCGAATGATTGTCTTCTCCCAGCGGGGGGGGGGGGGGGGGCAGGGGAAGTCACCCCACCTGGGAGAGGACAGTTATTATTACTATCGGCTATAATCAACCACTATTGGTAATTGCATGTAAAATCCGGCAGGCTGGCTGTACACAAGTTGATCACCTTGGATAAATTCACCCTGCCCATATATGGTTCAAATCTTTGCTGTTGCTGCTGAACCAGACAAGATTTTAACTGTTTATGGCCTGTTCCTATTTCTTGCTCAGTGTCCTTGGATAGGATTTGATTGAATGAGTGTGACATAAAATAAAATTAATCTTTGATCAGGGTATCTTTGAAAGTTGCTGAATTTACTTAGCAACGGACAAGCTGAAAAATACACAAAGGTCTATGACAGGCATATAAATATAGGAATAGAGATGAGCAAATCTTGAAGAGTAACAATTTGTGTGAGCTCTTGCACCCAAAAAAGTCCATGAAGGTATAACTCTCCAGGGCATCTTATCTATGTGTTGGGATTGTGGAACAACCTGTTCATAAGAATAAATAGAGATTGTGGCACACATGCACAGGAATAGCTGAGACTGGCTGTGGGCATTTTCAAGAAGGTGCTTCAGTATCGATGGTCGGTACAAACAAGAAAAAATCCCAAACACCGGTGGTCACTTCTGTGGCTGCTAGAAGTGTGTATATCTGACAATCCTACTGCCGACTGTCATATGGAAACAAGCAGGTGGCTGTGAAGCTTCCCTGTAAGGTAAACCAAATATCCATCACCAGAAAACCAGTGCAGATCTATGCCCATGCTTATGTTCATGCACATTGCCAACATTCTCATATTTCCAAGCAAATGAGCAATGATAGATGTGCTGGTCCTCTTTGCCGCATGTGCAGGTATGCATACTGATTAGTTTGCACACTTGGCACCCAATACTGGTCTGTTACTATGAGCACTTTCTGAACAGTCTTCAGCTTGTTCCTGTGTTCCTGAGACCTGATTCTCTGTACCTGCTTACCTATATTTGCCCTGGTTTGCCTTTGGATTTTTGCTCCTTCCGTGAAGCTAGGAGAATGTGATTCCATCAGCTTCACTAGAGGACCAGTGAGTAGAGTTGGGCGAGCAGTTCGCCTGTTCGCTTGTACTTTGAACACAGTGCATTCTAAGCCCTTATTGGGCAAAACTTTGCTCAATCAGGGTGCAGTGAATAGCTGGTTGTTAGAGCAGAGTTCCAGTATATATTTTTTTACAAATACTGTAGCTGCTGACTTTTAATAAAGACACCTGTCCAGGGAGCCTGCGATGTCAGCCCCCCGAGGCCGATTCGTCCATCGGCTTTGGTGCAGGCGCCACAATTGCAACTAAGGGAAAACGGCACCGGAGCCTTCAAGCTTCACAACTGATTTTCTACTGCACGAGTCGTGGCGCTCTTTCTGAATGGCCCTGTCATCTTCTGGGGGACACACAGGTCCAAGAAGGCAGCAGGAGGAGGGTTTGAGGCAGAAGAGGAAATGATGTACCTCGCCACAGCGAGGCTGGGACAGAAGTACACCTTTGTACTTAATAAACAGTAAGAAAAAAAAAAGAAAAATATATATATCCAAAAACGAGGGGTGGAAGGGTGGTATTAAGTTTAAGACCTAGTAGTAAATTTGGTTGCTACTCCGCTTTAGGGGTCAGGGCCGGAAAGATGGCTGCTGTGTCCTTATCAACTGGTGAGTCATCAACTGTCAATGGGATTTCCCGCTGACAGCTGAAAATACTAAAACATTGGCGGCAATAAAAAAGTGAAAAAAAAATGTCTTGGGGTCCCCCCTAAATCAATACCAGACCCTTATCTGAGCATGCAGCCTTGCAGACCAGAAAAGAGGAGGGACAAATGAGGACCCCTTCTCCTGAACCGCACCAGGCCACATGCCCTCAACATGAGGGGCTCTTACTGGGGTATCTAACTTGTTATTTTGTGGCTCTCCCTTTTTGTGAGCGGCTGAAAGGTGACAGTTCATATCAGTGCTTGAGCATTTTGCTGCAAAGGACTGAGAAACTGCATAAGGCCCAAATCCTGATAATTGCTCAGTGTTCCCCTGGTTATAACTGTGACTGTTACTGATTGTCCCTACGTTCAAGTGTTACTTGTAATGATTTCTCCTTAAAGCGGAGTTCCGCCTCCCCCAGTAAAAGATAAAAGTCAGCAGCTACACATACTGTAGCTTCTGACTTTTAATATTAGGACACTTACCTGTCTTGGATTCCAGCAATGTCGGCACCCCAGACAATGTTTCTATTGGCTCTCGGGTGCTGCCACTGCCATTGCCTGTAAGGGAAACCAGTAGTGAAGCCTTGAGTCTTCACAGCCAGTTCCCTACTGCGCATGAGCGAAGTGCACTGTGCTTTCTGGCAGCGGGGGTAGGAGGAGGGGGCAGAACTTTTGCATGATCTCGCTGCAGTGAGAACTCAAGATGGATACCTGTTAAAAACAGGAAAAGTACCTGCTCCCCCCCCCCAGAAAGGTGCCAAATGTGGCACCAGAGAGGGAGGGGAGAAGGCAGATAAGCGGTGCTTCCACCTTTGAATAGAACTCAGCTTTAATTCTAAAATTGTAAAAACACTCACTTCCTCTGCCCTAGTCATTGACTCTAGCAACCATGTACTTCAAGCCTCATTTCATTTGGGTGTGTCATCTTTTTGTGATGATCATCACACAGGACTTTCCATACTCTAAGCCTAAATGTACCTCTTTTAAAAAACTTCTTTCCAGTCCAACCTTCCCAATCACAAATATATTTTACCACCCAGGGCCCATATTTATCTATCATCGCTTCCCTCTGGGTCAGTTGGTAGAGTTTACCAAAGTTAGACGCCCTCCTTGAGTTGATACTGTTACCCATCCTTAAAGGGGTTGTAAAAGTACAATTTTTTCCTAAATAGCTTCCTGTAACAGAAGTCACTTTTGGGCACAGATTGAGCCAGGAAATAATGTAACATTAATGATAATTCATGTATTGCAGGATATCTTGACATATTACAAGTTGTTTATTCTGACCCCAACAGGTCAATAGGAGAATAACTCATTCAATGTGGGGACACATACTTTTGAGGTGTTAATTGAGTCGGGCTTCTAAGATATTTCATTGTCTATTGTGTGATGCTAATTACACTGTATTGTGTGAAAGTTCTATTGATGATAGATATCTGTTGCCAGTCTGAAAGGTCAGATATCTGACTTCTCAGGTGTAGTGGATTAGCATGTCAATTACATCTACAAAGGAATGTGCATTATGTAGCAGGTGAATAGCTTATCGCGGAGTGATGCTAATACTGTTTGGTGTGAATTCTATTGATGATAGATGTGAAATGTCATTAACTAAAAGAATGTGTATTGAAGCTCATTGTGTCATGTTGGGGGTAGAGTTGATTCATTGTTCACGCTTGGTTTCTAACTGTATATAATAAGGCTGAGTTACCATTAAAGGATTCATTTGTTTGAACCAGAGAGAACAGAGCTTGTGTCTCGTCTTTCTGGTGGAATTCTTATGGATCGTGTCTGCTGAAATGTGGAGTGTCAATAAGCTGTCTTGGGTTGGTGGAATGAATATCGTGAACGGTGTTAACCCCTGACTGTTACAATTGTTGGCTAGCATTGAGATGAACCCAAAGCCTTAAAGGACGGCTACAAGGACACAGGACAATGGAGACACAGTAGGAACGGCTAAAGCTCTCTACCCTCAAGGACTTACTGGAGAACCGTGACAGACCGGCCAGCAACCGTAAGAAGATGGACGTGATCACAGAACTAGTCCAAATGGATGGAGCTGAAAGACCCAACATAATGGAAAAGCCCAGCGTAAGAGAAAGGACACCCGAGGAGGCAAGTTTTGATCGGGCTGTTAAACTAAGACTGGCACACTATGGTCCTAACCCTCCACCGGAGATCATAGACCGAGTTATAGCTGCTGCGGACGCAAATTGGCTACAGGAAAGAGGTTCTGCAGCAGCAGAAGTCACAGCAGCACCAACTAAAAGGAGAAAGATACATTTTGCTGTTTTTAAGAATTTCATTGAAACTGAAGGGGAGATTGATGGGTATCTTGCTGATTTTGAACGGCAATGTGCCCTACACCAGGTGCCCACAGAGGAATGGGTTACCATTTTGTCTGGGAAATTGTCCGTCCGGGCCAGTAAAGCATTCAGGGCCGTCCCAGACAAGGAAATTATGAACTATGGACTGGTAAAAGAAGCACTTTTGGCCAGGTATGCCGTCACACCAGAAGCACACTGGAGGCGGTTTCAAGAGATGAACAAGCAGACTGGAGACTCATATACCAAGTGGGCATGCCGCTTACACCACACTGCATCCCACTGGGTCGATGGATGCCAAGCAGAATCCGGGGAAGAGGTGCTGCAGGTGTTCCTGCTGAAACACTTCTTTGACAAACTGTCCCTGGAAGTCAGAGAGTGGGTCCGGGACCGAAAACCTTTCTCCTCATCTGAAGCAGCTCACCTGGCGGACGAATACACAGACGCCCGCAAACTGCATAACTCTGTGGTCATGACAACAGCTCGGGAGGATTATCGATCAGCGGCAATCCCGCCGGCTATTGCCTACAAACCCCAGTCGGACCGTCCTACAGCACCACCTCCAGCAGCCACTTATCCTCAGCAGCCCAGGTTCAACTCCCAGGATTACTCACAGCCCATCGGGTGTTTCGGTGTAAACAGCTAGGACACAAAAAGCTAGACTGTCTGTTAAATCCACCCAGGCAGTCACAGTCATGGAGACAGCCAGAAAGGAGGAACCCCTACACATCCATGCCTGCGGCCAGATCCAATACAAGCAGCTAACCAGGACAACAGGCAGAAACACAGGCAGACTGTCTGGGTCAATGGAAAGGTAACCAATGGGCTATGTGATACTGGGGCCACCATGATATATAAAAACAACAGGTCTCACTGAATGCACATACTTATAAAGTCTCCCTGGGCGGGCACCGGGGGACATAGCAATTTCACCATTTACTCCCACCCATCCAGGTAGAGACACACCAGCTCACATATCCTAAGACGTTGCCCCATTTTGTGGTTTTATCAAGTTTAGATTGATTTTCAAAAAAAAAAATTCAATTTTTATTTTCAGTATGATTTCCAATAACAATTTTCAATTTTTATTTTCAGTATTCATTAACCGTTGAGTAATGGTACATGGTTCTCCTTTTAGTATGTTGTGGTAGATACCCGCATGGGTTACATCTCTTGGCTACATAGTAGGGTACTAGGGTAATCCTTCTACCTTTTATAAGATTTTTTTTTTTACAATTTAAGGCTATACTTGGAAGCTGCTAATACTTAACCAAACATGTCTGCCTCTTTCGCAACCTATATAAATGCCCCTTGTCTACAAGTGACTAATACTATCTTTACATCTAGGGACAATCTCTGGAAACAGACCAAGTCGACTCATATTAAACAGGGAAGCCAGAAATTTGCCAGCAGGTATATCAGCTTATGTCAAGAAATGGTCTAACACCATCTACGTCAGTAGGGAATTTGTTGAGTTTGGCTCTGATGCACTTTTCAGATTAGAAATGATTAACCTATTTTAGCTGTCTCCAGATGTGTTGCTATATGGAACCTTTAAAAAAGTGTTCCTAACATTAGGGTTGAGCAAAACTGTGAAATGTAATTACCCCCTAACTGTCAATAGAATTATGGAGGTATCAGTGAAATTTTGCCATTTTGGCATAATGCTTTGGAGTTAACGGGGAAGGTGAAACAAATAGGTGAATAAATCCTAAAACAATTTTTAGGTATGTATTATGCCTCACTGTATATAATTTTCTAAGGAAAACATTTTTTGTAAATCTGTTGCAAAGTTTCTTGATTGGAGATCATACCAGTAACAGCACTTATACTTGCAGGCTGACAACACTAAGCCGCTGCCTTACAATTAGCAGCGTTGTCAGCTTCCAATGCAAATCCAGTCAGTTAGTTGGGCTGCCTCTCTGTCAATCCAAAACATGAAGCGTTGTTCCTGGCATGATCTCCAAGTAATAAAACCTTCCAATATATTCACAAAAAGATTGTTCTCACAAAAACTGTATAGATATGATGCCAAGCAAACTGAAAACATATTTAGGGTGTATGCATGCTCCTGCTTTAGTAAATCTTCCCCTTATGCTCTGTACACACGATCGGTTCATCCGATGAAAATGGACTGATGGATTTTTTCATCAGATATCCGTTGAAGATGACTTTCATCAGTCGTACCTATACATCATCGGATAAAAAAACGTAAAACACAGCGAAGTGCTGAGAAAAATGAAGTTCGATGCTTCCAAGCATGCGTCGACTGATTCTAAGCATGCGTGGATTTTTAACTGATGGATGTGCCCACAGACGATCAGTTTTTTTCTATCGGTTTTTTAACCATCAGATAATTTTAAAACAAGTTCCCAGTTTTTTAACCGATGGATAAAAAAACAATGGGCTCACTCACAATACGTTTGTCTGATGAAAACGGTCCGTTTTTATCAGACAAACCGATCGTGTGTACGCGGCATTAGTGTCCGGCTCATAGGTCAGTTGCTACATTTAGTTCTGCATCAGACTCTTCTAGACAGTCTTTTCAGCTCCCTTAAACTACAGTCCCTAGAGGGAAGGCTCAGACCAGTTTCATAAAAGATCCTGGTCATCTAAGATAGCAAAGATTCTCTTCCCAGTGAAGGGGACCCCCCCACGCATTCAGGAGGGAGGGTTGGTTTGGTGGCATTTCCAGATGTTTGGCAAGAGTAGGTTGTGGACAATTGGGTCTGCTCCACAGTCACTCTTGGTTAAAGAGCCAAGTTTTGAGAATTTCCTCCTTTATGTTTTATGAGGTCAAATGTTTCCATGAATCTGCACATTAAGTCATTGCTGTTTCAGGCTCTTGATCACCTTTTTTCACATGAGGTGATCAGTCCAGTCCTGGAAGGCAAAAGGTTCCTCAGGTTTTTACTTAAACCTGCTGGACCTCAAGAAACTCAAAAAGTTTCTCCTGGTCCAGACATTTCAAATGGAGTCTATGGGCCAGATTCAGGTAGATGGGAGCATCTTTGCTCCAGGGTAACGCTTCTCATTTACGTTACTCTGAAGACCCTTTCAGCGCAAGTACTGTTATTCACATAGCAGTTGCGTGTAAACTTGCGCCAGAGTAACGATAATGCGCTGGCGTAACCCGACGCAAGTGGAAGTGGGTGTGATCATATGTAAATGATGGGCGGAGCCCAGCGCAGAGGCTTACGTTCAGCGCATCATCCACGGAGCATGCGCAGTGAGTGCGGCTCCACTCGCCCCCTTGTGCGCATGCTCACAACTTCCGTCGGCACCACTTCCCGTGAAACGTCAGCGCAATGCGTTCCGCTGGGCGCTTAAAAGCGCAGGCGGAAACGCCATTCCGGCGCAAAAGTATATCCATTTTCCCCCACCCCAGGGAAGATACTTTTGCTCTGTAATGGCTGCTCCCGCTACCCCCAGAGAGAGGAGGAACCTTAATTTTAATTCCCAGGAGGTCTCGGTTATCATCTCAGCGATGGAGTCTGTGAATGATTTGCTTCATGGGAAAAAAAGCCGCAAGACCACCCGGGAAAGGAAGCAGGGCATCCTGGAGTCCATTGCTGCCAGGGTGAATGTCTTGGGGTATTCCACCCGGACTGCTGGGGACATTCAGAAAAAAATAAACGACTTGCGGCGCAAGGTCAAGGGCAAGGTGTCCACCATCAGGAGGCATGAGAGGGGCACAGGTGGTGGTCCCCCATGTCCTGTCACCCTGACCGCGGAGGAGGAGGTGGTCGCACGCTGCCTGGAGAGGGAGCAGGTGGAGGGGGTCCCAGGCTATGACTCCATGGAGGAAGGCTCCAGGACAGGTAAGTGTTTTTTATCCCCTATTTGATTTGTTGCATTTGGGGGGGGAGGGTACATGTGCCAAGTGTGTGGGACCACCAACATGTGTCTGCTTTGTGTCATCCACAGATGACGGAGCTGGGCCATCATCGGTCAGCGTCCATTCCACCCCATCCCCCCCACGCCATCGTGTGCCCGAGCCCTGGGTGGTGAAGAGGTGGTGGAGGAGAGTGGCCACACCACACCTGCCGAGGTCGTTGAGGAGGAGCCTGCTGTGGCAGAGCAGGACTTTACTTTAGTTTTGGAGGTCTCCTCCCCTTCTCCTGGGCCATCTGTTATCCCCTCCCCCATCCTTGGAAGCCCCTCAAGGGTGACTCCTTCCCCCCGGGGACAACCATCTTCTGGCCCCAGGAAGGCGACCCAGAAGACCAGGGGGGTGTCGGATGTTGTCCAGGACCAGTTGGCGAGGGATCACGCCAGACAGACTGAACAAATGGGGGCCATAGTTGGCCACTTACAGAAAGTGTCTGACAGCCTGGGCTCCGTTGCCCAGATAAGCAACGCAGTCCAGGATGTCAGCTGTAATAGCGCTGCAGTGGTCACCAGTTTGGGGGAGGTGCATGGTGAAATTACGCAACTCACTGCAGCCGTCCAGGCCAACACTGCTGCCATCCAGGCCAACACTGCTGCCATCCAGGGTAACAGTGCTGCCATCCGGGACCAGGGGAGGCTGAGTCGGCGGGCCCAGCATTACCAGGTCACCCGTCAGCTCCGGATGCAGGCCCAGACGAACTCCTACCTCGGCCGGATAGCCATGGCCTTGGAGGGCATGCAGGCCACACCTGCCAGGAGTGGCCCATCTGGGGATCAGCCACCTCCAGATGCCCCCCCACCCCCACCCACTCCATCCAGGCAGCTGAGGAGGCAGACAGGGGCCCCCAGAAGAAGCCCCCGGCATCCCCGATGAGGCTTTTTTTTTGTTTTGGTTTCTATGATTTGTTTAAAAATACTCAGGTTATGAGTTTTTGTTTATTTTGTATTATTTATTTTATACTCAGGTCATGAGTTTTTGTTTATTTTGTATTATTTATTTTATACTCAGGTCATGAGTTTTTGTTTATTTTTTTTCTCAGGTTATGAGATTTTGTATTTCTTTTTTTACTGCACACGGTCAGGAGTGCAGGGGACAGTGTGAATGGTGTGTGAATGTGAGAGGGTGGCACTCCTGACAGTAAGGGGTGTCACCCTCGACCGTGGTGGTGAAGTTAACCCCACGGCTGTATGAATGACGTGTGAAAGGTGTATGAATGGACAGTGACATCATTGGGGCCTTGACGCTGGCGTTGCTGCTCCCAAGTCCTACATGCTGGACTTGGGCTAATCCAATGCGATGTGCATGTGGTGTGTGTGATCTAGGGACATCAGTGGTGTACACGCGTGCATTGTCCGTGTGATCAATGTTTTGGTTTAGTGTCCAAAGATGCCTACGGCGAGGACCCTCCTGACTGCTCTTCCATCAGCAGACTGGGTGTCCTCTGGCAGGTGGGGACTGTGTGGGTCGGGGGTCAGGTCATCACGTATGTCAATCTGCAGGCCTTTTCTCATAGCAAAGTTGTGCAGAATGCAACATGCACCGATGATCTGACACACAAAGGTAGGGGAATACAATAGGGTCCCCCCGGACTTATCCAGGCAGCGGAAATGGGACTTCAGGAGCCCAAATGTTTGCTCCACCACTGCACGGGTTTTGATGTGTGCTTCATTGTATTTTCTCTCTCCTCTGGTTTGGGGGTTCCGGAAAGGAGTCATTAGATGGGGTCCTAGTGCATATGCAGAGTCACCTGTAAGGTAAAAGACAGGAGAATGTTAGTCATGCATGTGCCACTTCTGTTGTGCATCACGGGAGGGGATAGTCATGCCTGACTCCCATGTCACTCACCAACCAGCCAGCTGTCCCCATACATGTTCTGGTTAAATTCTGCTGGGATGGGGCTCTGATTGTATATGAAACTGTCATGGCTGGAGCCGGGGTGTTTGGCACGGACGTGCCATATGAGGCGTTGGGCATCGGCTATCACCTGTACGTTGATGGAGTGCCAATGCTTCCGATTGCGGTATATGTGCTCTGTGGCACTGGGGGGCTGTAGGGCCACATGTGTGCAATCAATGGCCCCCACAGTGCGTGGGAATCTGGCAATGTTGTAGAAATCTGTCATTGCCTTCTGCCGCAGCTCCTCAGTGGTTGGTCTGATGAACTGGTTGGACATGCGTCTGAGGATTGCGGGGACAACCTGGTGCACACATCTGCTTATGGAGGACTGTGACATCCCAGCCACCACTCCACTTGTACGCTGGAATGATCCAGTTGCAAGGAAATGAAGTGTTGCCAGGACCTTCACCAGTGGCTGCACTGCTTGTGAGCGGTGTGTCTTGCTGGTGATGTCACCCTGCAGGGTTGTGGTTAGTTCAAGTATTGCATCTGGGCTGAATCTGAAGAGGCGATACACCTCCTCATCCCCCATGCCAAAGAGGCTCATACGAGTGCGGTATATCCTCTCACGTGCCCGCCTCCTTCGTTCCGGGTGACCCATCAGTAGTTCGAGGACCACAATTGCTCCTGGCATGTTGGCACACAGAGGTGTTGTCCTTGCAAGTGTGGTTGTTCAGCTAGCTCCTATCGTCGGTAACGCTGCTGTAGCTGCTCTCCTGCTGACCTCTGACCGTCTGGAGTAAAGATAAAGCAGCCTTTTGTAGAAATAACTTTGCGCCGGACGGACGAGATACGCGCGGCGCATGTAGCCAGCGTATGGTGCTTATCCGTTCGCGAATCGGGAAATCTCCCTCATTTGCATATTTGCAGGGGAAATCAATAGGCGCGACTGATGCGCCAAACGAAATTATGCGCTGACGATACTCTGGCGTCGGAACGTTCCGCCGGTCGCAAATGCTGCGTCTTCGGGCGCATCTAGTTTGGTGGGTACGGGCACATAGAAACGACGGCGCATCTTCACAGTTACGCGGCGCATATCGAAATACTCCAGCGCAAGTGTTGCTGAATCTGGCCCTATATTCTCAATGGTAGATTTGCTCCGGTCAGAAGATTTCCTAGCAGCTGTAGACATTAAGAATTCCTATCTTCACATCCCAAGCTTTTCCTCTCATCAGAGATTCTTGCAATTTGCAATAGAGGACCACCACTTTCAGTTTGTGGGTCTGCCACCCGTGTTTGCCAAGGCTCACAAAAGTGCTGGTCCTACTTCTGGGCCTGTTAAAGGTTTCAAATTGTACCCATTCTGGGGTATTTGGATGATCTGTTGCTCAGAGAACAATCAGTTTACCATTTGAGGTAAAATGTGTTCCTCACGGTTCACACTCTAGAGAAGTTTGTCTGGATTCTCAATGTAGGTTGTGGACAATTAGGAATTAGGAATATCTGGGTCTTATCCTGAACACTGTCTGGGAGAATGTTTTTATTCCTCCAGAAAAGTGCATTGCTTTAAGAAATCAGGTATATTCCCACCGAACTTGCAGGTTTCCCTTGATTTATCTGTGTATGTTACTGTTGGGAAAAGTTCAGTTTCTACTCAGGAAAGGTTGTTACCCATCCCATCACCATTCTTCAATTTTGTTAGTAAAAGTTTGGTGAGAGACAATTCATGCTTTTCAGTCTTTGTGCTTTTCAGTCCGTTACAGCGTGACGAATGTGATATCATCATTATGAATGCTAATTTTACCAGAAAGAGTGCTCCCGTCTCATACTTGATTCTGAGAATGCGCTTTTTTTGCCTGTCGGAAAACCATACAGATGAATGGTTTTCCTGGCAGGAATTTTTCCTGACGGGAAAAAAAAGATTCTCCTCTTTTTTTTTTTTCTTCCGCAGTTTTCCCATCAGAAAAACTGCAATGGAGCATACACGCGGCCGGGATTCTCGAAGAAAAGCTCTCATAGCAGTTTTCCCCTGTCGGAAAAAAACGGTCATGTGTACGAGACATTACACTGTTACTCTGGATAACTACAGGGGCTTCTTCCAAGCAGACAATGCCATGGCAATGCCAAGGCATACATAAATCAACAAGGTGGCACCAGGAGTCGTGCTATCAAAAAAGAGGTGAATCTCACACTGTTCTGGGCAGAGCTTCATGATTCGGCTCGGTCAGCAGCTTATTGGAAAACTAGCAGGCGGTCTATCAGTCACCGGCAATTGTTAACCGAGGAAAGGCCTCTCGACATGGAGGTATTCAAGACAATTTTTCAGTCATAGGACATACCTGACATGGCTTTTCTAGTGCTCAGGCCCAATGCAAAACTAGACGCTTTTGTTTTCCAGGACATGGGACCAGTTATCTCTGATATGTGCCTTCCCTCTAATTCAGCTTCTTCTGGAACTATTGTGCATCATTTGAGTGGTGGGAATTCCAGTGATTTTAATCACATTGGCTTGGCCCAGGAGAACACAGTCTCAAGTGATGGCTCACTCTACCAGAAGCGCTTGTGCCTCTTGAGCTATTCCTCATTAGTGCCTCAGGTTTGCAGGGGTGCAACCTGATCGTCGGTACACACCTTTACAAGGTTTTACAAGGTGGACAAAAAGGCTACTGAGTATACTGCTTTTTGGCCACAGTGTGTTGCAGGCTGCTAAATTGTTTTGTTTGGGTCTGTCATTGGCTGCTGTGACTCCTTCCTGTTATGTGCATTGCTTTTGGACATCCCAGGTAGTCATACATAATTACCAATTCTGTGTTCTATGATCAGACTTGAAAAATTTGATTTTTGTACTTACCTGTCAAAAAAGTACATAACGGGACAGATTCCTCCCATCTTTGTGCATACATTCCTTGCTACACAACTGAGGGCCTTCTTGAGTAGGAGGCATTATAGAGGGGGACTTCCTATCTTTTCCTTCCTTTTTTTGCTTGTGTCCATTCACCTGTAGGTGGAGCATAACCCAGGTACTTATGACTAATAACCTGCTCTGTGTCCTGTGATGTATTCCAGAAAAAGTATTTTTACAGGTAAGCACAAAAATCTAATTTTTCTTTCCACCAGGGAGAAAAGTTCAAATATGGGCCAGATTCAGGTAGAGTTAGGCTGGAGTATCAGTGATACTCCAGCCTAACTCTCACTTTGAGCCGGCGTTTCTGTTTTCTTTAGTCAGAAAACAAGAAACGCCGGGTTGGAGTTCCGATACGAGCGGCGTAATTGAATTTCGCCGTCGCATCGCAACTGCAATTTAAAAAATGGCGCTGGGGGCGTTCCCGCTGATTAACGCCGAAAATATGTTAATCAGCGGGAATCGGCAATTCACGATCGTATTCGGGCACGACGCAGTGACTTTCCGACGTTTCCGTAAGCGATACGCGGCGTAAAGATAATGCAGCCCCCTAGTGGAGTATCCTATGTTAAGTATAGCCGTCGTCATCGCGTCGAAAAATAAAAAATTTGCGTCGATTGCGTAAAACGTCCATGAATGGGGATTTGACGTCATTGACGTTCACTGACAGAATTTGGAGCATGCGCACTGACAGTCGACGCATGCGCAGTACGTTCGCCGCGGGATCGCGCCTAGTTATAATAATACACGCCCCCTACCCGCCCAATTTGAATTCTGCCGGCTCATTTTCGGTACGCCGCCGCAACTTTAGGAGCAAGTGCTATGTGAATAACAGTACTTGCTGCTAAAGTTTCGCCGGAGTAACGTAAATGAGAAACGTTACTCCACAGTAAAGAAGCGCCCATCTACCTGAATCTGGCCCTATATCTCTCTGGTGGATACAGGTGTGAAAAATTAAAAATGCTTTGCTCAGTACTGAACAAACATTGGACAGTGCATGCAACTAATGTAGATGAGTTAGCACTTTATCCCCAAGAACAGAAAATTCAAATAGTTTAGACCTTATGAGTATGTCATACCAAAACAAACGATCCTTTAAATATGGGTATATTTTTGTCTACTTTAAGCATGTTTGCTATTGTGACATTTATATTTTTTCGCTTTATTAAACTCTTTTGTCCTCTCCTTTTTTAAATTTTTGATCTATCTATCTACTATCTATCTACCCTTTAGTTGCCTTTTACCCTTTTTAATGGCAGCAAGTGTTATGCAAGGACTGCGTCAAGTGTGGATATAAAGCCTAAGCCATATGAAGAAATTATTGGGTTGATAATTAAATGAAATCTGGCAAAAGCCCTTAAAGTAAATATTGGTTAAAGATAAGTTGTTAAATGTTACTGTGGAGTAAACCTCATTCCACACCTCCAACTTTAATAAAGGTGTAGTCCAAATAAAACCCCATGAAATGATACAGACATGTAGTTTATCACATTCTCTGTTGATTTAAACCCATAGTGATCTTTGAAGCTGAATCTTGTATGGATTATATTGGGCACTGTTCAAATAATGCCTGCAAACTGTTGTGGTCCTTTATAGACACAAAAAATACAACACATTGGATAATTTGCACCAGTGACTTCTAAAAACAGTATAATCTTGGATGTCAGGTTTTTACACCTACTGTACCTGAGATTTTCCCTCATTTCCTGTCTATCTAACAACAGGTTCACAAGATAGGAAGCTAGGTAAAATCTGCAACAGACCGACACTGAAAGAAATACCAATCTGATAGAGGTTCTAACCTTTTTTTACTCTATTAAAGATTTTTTTTTTGTCTGTGTTAAACATGGAGAACTTCCCATACGCTCTTTCTGGTACGAGGGGCATTCAAATCAAACCGAGACTTTTACAGTAGTAAGTGGTAAATGTGTCTTATTACTGATAGGTGGTGCACATATCACATGCCAGTCCAGAGACCATTAATCAAGATGGCAAACAACAGTGTTAGTGCTTGCATGGCATAGTGTGTGGTGATGAAGTTTCTTGTGAAGGCGTGAAGGCGTAAAACCCCAAGATAGCTAAAGAAGACCTCAAGCACAGTATGGTAATGAGGCCCTCGGATCCTGAATAATCTATGCATAACCTGTCATGAAATTGCACAAGAGACAAATCTTTGCGTGGGAACTGTGAACACAATCATTCACAAACATTTACATTTTGGAAAAGTTATCGCACACTGGGTGCCAAGACAGCTTTTCCCTTTTGACTGGCACAGAAGAGTTAAAGTCTGCACTGTATTAAAGGAACATTTTGACAAGGAGTTTGCTCCAGGACAACGCACAAGCTTATAATGCTCATGCTCAGCATACTACATGCATATTACAGTAACTTGAATTGGAGGTATTGACACATCTCCCTTACAGCCTGGGTCTCTCTGAGTGATCTCCACCTCTTTGGACCCCTAAATGAGTTCCTCAGAGATCACCATTTCAGCACCGATGATAAAGTGAAGCAAGTTGTCCTAGGATGGTTCAGGCGTACTGACAAATCTTTTTATGACAAAGCTTTGCAAGCATTAGTTCAATGTTGGGATAAGTGTATAAATGTAGCAGGGGAGTATGTTGAAAATAAATGCAGTTTCCACTCTTTGAAATTTGTTCTTTTATTATATAAACTCAAAAGTTCCAGTTTGACTTGAATGTCCCTTGTAGAATGTTCTCAGCAGGACAGAAAGTAAAGGGAAATGTCTGAGGGAGTCCCTGATAGCAGTAGTAATAATAAATAATAATAATAATAATAATAATAATAATAATAAAAAAAGCCTAGCAGGCACTCTAACCCTTTCCTATTCCACCCCCCCCCCTATCCAAAAAAAAGTTTTGGATAGCCATGTGTTTTAAGGAATATTTGCATTCCTCCACTCCAAGGGATTGAGCGACAGGTGATCGAGGAGCATTAAAGTCCACACGCCTAACGCAGCAAGACCTATCTGCCGTCCGTCTGGGATTTCTATGTCCAAGCACCATTTTTTAAATGTGAGTGCAATCTTTGTGTGTTTTAATAAATGTGTTCCAATTTGCTGGGCTGTGCTATGGTCTGTCTCTCTCCTATGTACGCTGTCTGAGGTCCTCGGATTCGTTTTGAGTGCCATCTAGTACACCTTTAGAAGACGAGCAGCCAGGTGCACACTCCGGATCAAGAGCGAACTCGCAGTTCGTGGGAGATAGGCCCACCATCCATCACTTACATGTGAGTGGATGTATGTGTGATTTATGATGCTTATATAGATGCTCCCTTTACACTGTATCAAGACCCGTTCCATATCTTTTCCATGCCTCACTGCTGAGGAGTGCCGCTGTCATTTTCCCATTGAAGTAACCCCCCCCCCCCCCCCCCTGCAGGTGGTTGTTTGGCAATCTGTGCTATAGCAGTGAGGTGAGGAGCTAGGGACCACCAGAGGTGTTCACTGCCAACGTCTTTCCTGACACCACATCTCTATCTCTGGATTTTCTGGACTTCTGGGAGACACTAGAGAGACTTTTTTCACCCCATCCAGAGGCATTCCCTGTGGGATGTTCCCTCTGGCTTAAACACTTTATTTTGTCATTTTGCAGCACTCTGTGTGTATCCATTTTTTCTGGTTTCCTTCATCTCATGTACTTTCTTTAATATTTTTTGATTATGTTTGTCACTTTTGGTATTTCACTATTTATTGTTATATTGTGATTCACATACCATTTGCCCTGCATTGATTCATAGACGTCAGTATGTTATTGTCTTGCTCTGAGTTTGTTTTCAGCCCCTTTCACACACGTTCACTTGTCCAATCACCCATCCCTGTGATACTTCTGTATCACCTTCACAGCGCAGACACCACCCCCTCCCTTTTTTTCAGGTATACCAGAAGTGACGCAGGAGTATGAGCTTTCTGCTTGTGGAGTATACTGTATGTCCATTTTTACTTTCTCAAATGTGAGTAAAACTAGCTGTTTTTTATATTTATGCATAGTAGCCCATTATGTGACACTTACCTGCAGGAGAAGCCCGCGATGTCCCTGTCTTCCTCCCTACTAGCGAGCGGCCATTCTTTACCCCTCTTCCTTACGGGGGCACAAAATCCTGCTCTATGACTGGCCGGAGTCGCGTGTTGTCTCTCCCGTCAATGCGCGCGGGAGCCGCCTTTAACGGCATGATCCGAGATAGAAACGGCACAGCATGCCCCTTCTAACTCTGGCCTATGCACAGGAGAAATCACCGTAAGGCCACTCCTAGACCGTGCAGGTCTGGGAGATATTTCAAGCACCTACAGGTAAGCCTTAATCTAGGCTTACCTGTACGTTAAATTGGTTGTAAAGAGTTTTACAATCACTTTAATACTTGTTACAGACACACTCTAAAATGTTCTGTATTACCTGTTATAGATTGTTACTAAGTTAGATTTAGAATGCACAATATTAATTTCCTTCTTGGACAGTTTATTATCTCTGTATAATAGTCACTATGGTAAGCATTATCTTGGTGTTTCTATATATAGTTTTTTTTTTTTTTTCACTTCTTCAGATATAACTCTTTTCTTCTCATTTCATGTGATAGGTAGAAGTTGTGTTGTAGACACGATCAATGGAGACCAAAATGTCGTAATGAAAAATGTTAAATCAAACAACTATTTTTTAGTGTAATCATTTAACACAATGTAAGGGTTTTCGTAACTAAGCACAAGCAATATGTTTACTACTTAACCCAAATAATTCATGAATACGCTTATCGCTGTGCTGTTAATTATTTATTTGAATGTACTTGTAAGGATAGAAAGAGCAATTCCAGGAAGCAAGTGAAACCAATTGGTAAACTGCTAAGGTTATTCAGCAGACAACACAGCTGTGATAAAGATAGAGGGCCAGATTCTCATATATTTGCGGCGGCGTAGCGTAAGCCATTTACACTACGCCACCGCTGCGTACTAGAGCAAGTGCTTTATTCTCTAAGCACTTGCTCCGTAGTTTGCGTTGGCGTCTCGTAAATCGCCAAGCGTAAACCCGCTCAATTCAAATGGGGCGGCTTGTATTTAAATTAAGCCTGCCCCCGCGTCGCACGAACTGCGCATGCGCCGGCCGGGGAAAAAGCCCAGTGCGCATGCTCCAGCTCACGTCGGGAAGCGTCGTTGAAACCGACGTCAAAACGACGTGAGCGTCATTTACGCAAGTCCCTATTCGCGAACGAGTTAGTAAAACGACGTAAGCGACGGAAAAAGCCGACGCTGACCCGACGCCATACTTAACATGGCGTCCGACGGGACACGACGGCATCCGACGGGACCTCGTAAGGTTACTCCACATAGAAGCTGGGGTAACCTTACGAGTTCGTAAACGACGTACGCGACGACGGGGCGGCGTAAAAGCGATCGAGAATGGGCGTACTACTTCATTTGCATATGCAAATGAAAAAACAACGTAAAGGCCACCTAGTGGCCGGAGTTGTCATTACACCTACGATCCGAAAGTGTAATTGTATTACACTTGTCGGATGTAGAAGCGTAACTATGCAAAAGTGATGCTAAGCATCACTCGCATAGATACGAGACAAAAAAAAAGGCGATACGACGGGGTATCTGAGATACTCCGTCGTAACGCCTCTGAGAATCTGGCCCAGAGAGTTAACTCTGTAGATCTTAAAGTATATGTAAAGCCAATGACTAAAATTTTATCAAAAAAAAAAAATTGCGAAATTTCGCTAATGCGAATGCGAAATTGATTGCGAAATTCTCGTCCGAGCATGCGCATGCGCACGAACAACACGCGAAAACGGAGATCATTTCCTGGATTACTAAACTAATATGCACTAAACACTAACTCTACTTACACAAACTTATATGACTAAACTAAAGCAAATTTTTTTTTTTTTTTTTTTTTATACACAAAACACAGAAGGGCAGAGAAAGTATTTGCGAATATTCGTAATACGAATATTCGCATTGCGAATATTCGGCAACATAAAAGGATCGCCTCAGCTACTCGGCCCAGGGTCTCTAATCATACCAGCAATGCTTTTAGACGTCGATGGAGATCACTAGGATGTGATCTGTTTTAAAAATAAATTAGAAAAAATACGAATATTCGCAATAGCGAATATTCACCGCGATATTTGATTTATTAGCGAATACTCTAATATGCAATATTCGTAACGAATATTCGCAATGCGAATATTCGTGAGCAACACTATTGCTCATAATGAGATACGCTTAAATGTTGCTAAGATACGAGCGGCGCAAGGCACTAACAACGTCGTAGCTTAGTTGCATATTTACACTGGCCGCTAGGTGGCATTCCCATCGTAAAATATGCAAATGAGCAAATACGCCAATTTCCGAACGTACGCCAGGTCGGCGTATCTGTTAACGTCATTTACGTAAGACTTACGCCCGGCCTAACGTTACCCCTGCTATAGTGAGGCGCAGCCAATGTTAAAGGGGTGTTCCACCCAAATGTAATGTTTATTAAAAGTCAGCAGCTACAAAAAGTGTAGCTGCTGGCTTTTAATAAACAGACACTTACCTTCTCCGCGTTCCAGCGACGCGCCGACCGGGGCTCCGTTCCTCCCCCCCCCTCCCCGGCCGGCATCCTCATTGCGATTGTGGGCACCCAGCCGTGAAAGCCTTCGGCTTCACGGCCGGGCACCCACTGCGCATGCGCAAGCCGCACTGCGCATGCGCGAGCCGAACTGCGCATTCGCGCGCGGCGCAGCCCGCTGCTGATTGGACAGGCGATCGTCTAGGACCTGTCAGTATCCTAGATGATCGCCAAAGGGAGGGGCTGCAGTAAGGCGATTAGGCCTAATCGCCTTACCAGTCCCTCAGCGGAAGCAGGAGGTCCCACTCCTACTGAAGCCCCCACTCCCCCCCCAAAAAAATTACATGCCAAATGTGGCATGTAAGGGGGAGGGGATTAAGCTAAAGTTACTTTTTAAGGTGGAACTCCACTTTAAGTATGGACGTCGGGACAGACGTAATTTACGTTGTTTATGTAAGTCCATTCACAATGGAGCTGTGTGTTAGTTACGCTCATGTCGCTTTTATTGACAATTAGCGATGTGATTTGGAGCATGCGCACTGGGATTCAGTCACGGCCGACGCATGCGCAGTTCGTTCGGCGCGGGGACATGCTTGATTTAAATACTACACGCCCCCTACCCGCCGAATTTGAATTCCACCGGGTCATTTACCCTTCGCCGCCGCAACTTTACAGGCAAGTGCTTTGTGAATAAAGGTGGAGGAACCCCCGAGGGTTCCTCCACCTGTCCTCCCTCCTGCCTACACAAATGCTTCTATTGACTCTGATCGCAGCACGCTGTATCTTGTATTCTTCTACACATGCAGTCTGTGCCATCTCGCCAACAATTTTTTACTCTCTCTGATCATTAGCTTATTAGTTTAACTCTCTTCCTGACTTCCACCTCCTTCCCCTCTCTCCAATTTCCTAACAGTTACCCATGAAACCTTCACCACTTTAACCCACCTCTTTTCTATTCTGCTACTGATCCCCTCTATGACAAAATGTCACCCTTGTCCTGCTCAAATCTAGCCACTTCTTTCTACAACAATTAACTGTCATCCTCCCTGGACCTGCTAGCCTACATCACTTAATAAAGAATCAACCCCCGATCCCTATAACTTTGGCAAGCAAATGACACCAGAAGTATCAAAAATGTAGCCATCCTCTTGAGTATCAGTGGTGTAAGACAAAGTCTCAGAAAGACTTCCACCAATATAAACCTGCCCTCTTCAAGTTCCTGCCTCCACACTGTCAAACAGACATATTTTATCATTCTCAATAACGCCCTCTCATCCAGTCCCCATCAACTCTTCTCTACCTTTTTTTCTGTTCATCGTACTCCATTGCCTCGATCCACTAACTCACTCACTTGCCCAAGCGACCACCAAACACTTTAAAACATTTTTGTGATGAGACCTTCACTGTACAGATACCTCCCCCACTTAACACTTCCTGTCCACTGCTACACTCATTCCTTCAAACAAGTGGCCAGTGCCGCACCTATAACTGGTCTATTGCAGCAAAGAGCCCTGGAAGGGCAATACATGCCACATTTGTTGGTTGGAGGCTGGACAGTGGGGAACTTGAATGGAGAGTGTGAGCAAGTTTTTATTTTTATTTTGACTGCTGGTGATTGCTGTGTTCCATTTTAGTTCTTTTAAACAGCATTTTTTTTTCTTTTTTTTCCTTCAGGCTACTAATTAAAATGGAGTGGTTAATCTCAGCTGCTTGAGGCCTATATACATTTCTGTAGAACTCATTTTGAGCCTGCTCATCTTTGAGCTTGCTGGAACTCTGTCCAAGTGGAACTGGACTAAGTGGTGAGTTAAAATCAAGAGTTTAAAACAGTAAGGGTATAACAGGGGTCATAGTGCCTGTGTAGTGTGAGTGCACGTAGGTCCGTTGGTCTTCAAGTGCACGCTGGTCTGCGAGTGCATGTAGGTCTGTAGGTCTGCGAGTGCACGTAGATATGCGAGTGCACGTAGGTCCATTGGTCTGCGAGTGCACGCTGGTCTGCGAGTGCACGTAGGTCCGATGGTTTGCGAGTGCACGTAGGTCTGCAAGTGCACGTAGGTCCGCTAGTCTGCGAGTGCACGTAGGTCTATTGGTCTGCGAGTGCATGTAGGTCTGCAATTACCTGTGTATTGTGTAGTTGAGTACCTGTGTATTGTCTTGTTGAGTACCTGTGTATTGTCTTGTTGAGTAGTAGTGTCAGGAAGCTGGTTGTTAGGTAATTTGGACAGGGTATAATCCCCAATCCTAATTAAATTAATAGTTACGATGCCTGGCGGGTGTGGAGAGGCGACTCGGTGTACATCTTGCGGCATGTATGCGTTCCTTGATCATGCAATTGAGGGCAAATACTGCTGTGCAAAATGTAAGCACCTTGTTTCCCTGGAAGCCCAGGTTCTGAATCTGGGGAAGCAACTGTCAGCACTGAGAAGAGCCTCCACACTAAAGGAATGCCGGGAATGCACCCAGCAGGTGATGGCAGGGGCCAGCACAGAGGTGGAGACAAAGAGGTGCAGGCACTAGAAAATAGTAGATGGGTGACAGTCAGCAAGGGTAGAGAGGCAAGTGCCAGGAAGGCCGATCCAGGGCTGGAGCATCCCAATAAGTATTGTGTGATATTGGTGAAACCAGGGCAATCCATAACAAAGACCTGAAGCACCGAACTGTAAGTATAGTAGCATGTCCTTGTTGCAATCTCGGAACACCCAATAAGAGGATAGTATGCGACCGATCTAAACTACGTGGCATGTTCCTCAATGACAGGAGCCTTGCCGGACAAAGTGGGGGAACTAGAGATACTGTTGTACGAGGAGGATTTGGATTTTGTAGGAATTTCAGAGACCTGGTTCAACAGCTCTCATGATTGGCTGGCAACCATTCAAGGGTATACCCTTTATCGCAAGGATAGAGAGGATAAAAAAGGGGGAGGGGTATGCCTATATCTCAAGAATAATGTACAAGTGAATGAAAGAGATGACATCACTAAAGGAGCTAAGGTGAAAACTTTATGGGTAGAGCTCCAAAGGGATGAAGCTAAGGGAAAAATAATACTGGGAGTATGCTATAGGCCCCCTAACCTGAGGGAGGAGAGGAAGACAGATCTCCTATCCCAATTTGGATTAGCAGCAAGGATGGGAAGTGTTATCATAATGGGGGATTTTAATTATTCAGACATAGGCTGGGCGGAGGGAACCACACATTTATCTAAAGGCTCAGCAGTTCCTAAATGTCTTGCAGGACAATTGTATGGGTCAGATGGTTGACACACCAACTACAAATAAAGCGTTACTTGATCTACTGATTACCAACAATTAGGGATGAGCTTCGTGTTCGAGTCGAACACATGTTCGACTCGAACATCGGCTGTTCGACCGTTCGTCCAAATTCGAACAAATCGGGTTGTTCGCGCCAAATTCGAGTGACGTGCCATGGCCCATAATTCACTGCGGCATTGCGCGCTGATGATTGGCTAAGCATGCTTGGCCAATCACAGCGCCGTCAGTACAGAGAGCTGTAATTGGCCAAAGCCATCATTAAAATCACTGCTCCAGGAGCAGTGATTTTAATGATGCTTTAATTTAAAAAAAAAAGGGAAAGAAAAATTCCTTTAAATATTGTACCTGCTGGGTGTCTATAGTATGCCTGTGAAAATGTCTTTGAAAACCCGGGTCTTGCACCAGGGAACATGTATCAATGGATTATTTTTTTTTTAAATGGTTGTTTTTTCTGGAGCAGTGTTTTTAATGATGCTGCATCATTAAAATCACTGCTTTTTCCATTGATACATGTTCCCTGTGGCAAGACTCGGGTTCTCAAAGACGTTTTCCGACAATAACTTGCATATGGGGCTTTAAAATGAGCACTTTTGAATTTGAACGTTCGAGTCCCATTGACGTCAATGGGGTTCTAAATGTTCGCGCGACCGTTCGGTCCCTTCGAAGGTTCTGGTGCGAACCGAACTCGAGGGTGTTAGGGTCATCCCTACCAACAATACAGACCTGATGTGGAAATATGGGGCAATTTAGGTAACAGCGATCACAGGTCAATTGGCTTCAGTATAAATCACACAAATAGGAAACATAAGGGGAATACAAAGACACTGAATTTTAAAAGCGCCAACTTCCCTAAACTACGAACCTTGTTTAGGATAAAATCTTAGGAACAAACAACATGGAGGAGAGATGGGTTTGCTTTAAGAGTGTATTTAATAAGAACAAATGCATATAAAAGCAAAAGAGAAGGCCTTCTCTTTTGGTAAGCAGATCTGTGTGCTCATTCGGTGGAGGCCTCCATTGGTTGAATTGTCACCTATCATCAATACCATATGTATATCACCATTTAGGACTTTCTCACATGGGTGGAGGAGGATCTGAATTTCTTTCTTCTTCTTCTTCTTTGGTCACAGATTTTTTGGA
The DNA here is from genome assembly GCA_029574335.1 of Rana kukunoris. Taxonomy (NCBI): domain Eukaryota; kingdom Metazoa; phylum Chordata; class Amphibia; order Anura; family Ranidae; genus Rana; species Rana kukunoris. The sequence continues at coordinate 216,061,858 of CM056059.1, read as the reverse complement.
CACAGACTCTGTTTTTTTTTTTTTCATCATCTGATCTATGAGCCCTCTTTTTTTGGAAAGCATTCCGGCTTCTAACCTATGAGGACTTATTCACTATACCACGTGACATATAGATTTGTATATGTTTTGGGGAAACAATGAGTGTTTTTTCTTTTTATTAACATATGAGAATGTTTATTTGTTAATTGTCATATTATTTATGCACATCAATTATGAGGTTCTAGCGCGATTGTTTTCCTTTTCCAATTTTATTCACTGTTTATATTATGCAGCGAATCGCAGCTTATCATTTTGCATCACAACAACGGTCACTTATCCGTATTTACGGTCTTGTTTTATTAGCGCAGTTTTACACAACATTTTTTCCATATCTAATAGATTGGTCTTGACAGAGGACAAAATTTAAATTAGACTTAGAAAACTTAACATTAATAAATCACCGGGACCAGATGGCTTGCACCGGATGGTTTTTAGGGAACTCAGTCAAATAATGGCCTGACCATTGTTCTAATTTTTACTGACAATCTACTTACTGGAATGGTACCAGCTGATTGGAGAAAAGCCAATGTAGCACCAATATTTAAAAAGGGACCAAAAATAATCCCTGGGAATTACAGACCAGTTACCTAACATTAAGGGGCGATTCAGTTCGCATGTGCCGCACTATATAAGTTATCATTCATTCATTCAACCATGGAGGTGCTTCCTGTGATGTGTCATTAGAATAGACACTGCAGTTTTGGTTACTGAAGCCCCCACCCGAGATAAAGGAAGGCCCGTAGATGTGGTGTATCTGGATTTTGCAAAAGCATTTGACACAGTTCCCCATAAACGTTTACTGTACAAAATAAGGTCTGTTGGCATGGACCATAGGGTGAGTACATGGATTGAAACCTGGCTACAAGGGTGAGTTAGAAGGTGGTGATAAATAGGGAGTACCCGGAATGGACAGGGGTGGGTTGTGGGGTACCCCAGGGTTCTGTGCTGGGACCATTCCTTTTTAATTTGTTAATAAATGACCTGGAGAATGGGGTAATCAGTGCAATCCATGTATCTGCGGATGATACTAAGCTAAGCAGGGCAATAACTTTTAGCAGGATGTGGCAACCTTGAAAAAAGAACTGAACAAATGAATGGGATGGGCAACTACATGGCAAATGAGGTTCAATGTAGAAAAATGAAAAATAATGCATTTGGGTGGCAAAAATACAAATGCAATTTATAAACTGGGAAGAAAACCTCTGGGGGAATCTAGGATGGAAAAGGACCTGGGGGGTCCTAGTAGATGATAAGCTATGCATGCAATGCCAAGCTGCTGATAACAAAGCAAACAGAATATTGTCATGCATTAAAAAGGAAATTAACTTCGGAGATAAAACATTAATTCTTCTGCTCTACAAGACTCAGGTGCGACCACACCTGGAGTATGCTGGCCAGTTCTGGGCACCAGTCCTCAGAAACGATGTACTGGAAATGGAGAGAGTACAAAGAAGGGCAACACAGCTAATAAAGGGTCTGGAGGATATTGAGGAAAGGTGAGGAAAGGTTGAGAGCACTGAACTTATTCTCTCTGGAGAAGAGACACTTGAGAGGGGATAAAACTTTTTCACGGAATGGAGTTTAACAAGACACGTGGCCACTCATTAAAATTAGAAGAAAGGAGGTTTAACCTCAAACTACATAGAGTGTTCTTTACTCTAAGGCCTCGTACACACGAGTAAATCCATTTGTTCAAATCGGTCGGACCGACCGATTTGAACAAATCTGTCTGCTGGGATTTTGGTTTGCTCGCGTGTACACATGAGCAAACCAAAATCCCCGCCAGCAGACAGCGCGCTGACGTGTCGGTGACGTGGCGGTGACGTTGACGCCGCCACGTCACTGCACCAGGAAGTAAAACACTTCCGTGTATGCGTCGAAATCATTTGGCGCGTGTGCTCGAAGACATGTCTGCTGGTTAGCATACTAACCAGCAGACATGTCGGGCGGACGGGTTCCCAGCCGGCAGATTTCAAAGCATGCTTTGAAATCTGTCGGGTGGCCAAATCCATCTGTTTGCCCGTACACATGATCGAATCTGTCTGCTGAAACAGTCTAGCAGACCGTTTCCAGCAGACAGATTTGATCGTGTGTACGAGGCCTAAGAGTGGCAAGGATGTGGAATTCCCTTCCAGGCAGGGGTCTGAGTGGGGGGCATTGATGGTTGGCAACATACAGGGATACAGGGATATACAAAGTAATACTGACATATAATCACACACATAGGTTGGACTTGATGGACTTGTGTCTATTTTCAACCTCACCTACTATGTAACTATGTAACTATATGTCAAACAAACACAAGATTTCCAAGCTCATACTTACCAACCAGCCAGCACCCAATCAAATTAACCTGTCTAACAATATGCATCCGGCACCCTGTTTTCTGTAGTACCTAACCCTGACTTCTGGGTCTCCACAATGGGAGCACATGTATCCACTGGGATTGTGTGTAAATCTCTTCTAGCTGTCAGATGAAAGCAGTCCAGGTGCTAGATTGCTTTCTTAACACCCCCCCCCCGGTAATGCCAGTCCTTGCTCATCTGCAGGACTGGCATAGCTGGTGTCGCTGGGTAGAAAATATGAAGCAGAGTTTACACACATCCTCTCTCCTCTCCTTCTTGTTGCTGACCTGAAAGTGATATTTAAAATGCCATTTCCGGGTCTCCTTGCCAGCGTCCCTGGCCACTGTGGTCGGGAAACAATGCATTGCAATGCGATTTGCATTACATTCAGTGGAACACAGTTTTTTAGACCCTGGATGTCTCATTGAAGCGAACCCGTCACCAAAAAGTCATCACATTGAAAAAATGGGAAACAGATCTTGGCGCTTCCTTCTCTGACGCCCAGTGGAAATGCACGTTCAGAGAAGTTCATAGAGCTTCCCATTGAGTCAAGCACTGGGAGTTAGGGATTAAAGTGGCCAATAAAGATGGCACTATACTTCTCTCAGACTGGCATCGTACTTCCGAGGACTGGCGTCTGACTGTTGAAGAGGATGCGGACAACTAGGGAACTTAATGCATATGCTCTGGCACTGTCCGACTACTAGAAGCCTCTGGAACCATGTGTTCCAACTTATTTCCTCCCTGACTGGACTACTCACTGCCCCTGACCCTGGCTTAGCTAACCTACATTTAAATATAGAACAATTCCCACACAACGCTAGACCGGTGGTAACCCACATACTCTTAGAAACTCGTTCATTGATCCTGAAACATTGGAAGTCCAACAAAGCTATAAATATTTCTGATGTAAAAATGGCGGTACATTACACATTCGAACGTTTGTTAGCTATTAATGCTCTGAATTGTAAAAAGTTTAACAATTGTTGGTCAATTTGGCCCAAACCCATTTAACTTGATAAATGATATTCATATTCTGTACTACTGTATCTTGGTGCTGTGCATATCATCATCTTCTGTTATGTTCTTTGTATAACTATAACATTTTTCAATAAATACTATTGAAACAAAAAAAAGAAAAATCATCACATGTCCCCTATGTAAAAAAAAAAAAAAAAATGTTTTAATAATAAAAATTTGAATTTACACTCAAACCCATAAAATCCCCCCTACCCCCACATATATGCACATACAAATGTAATCTCATGCTTCAGAGCTGCTTATGCATGAGAAAGTTGATTGGGATACACATGTTACATATATGTGCACATGCCAGAGTAAGTGCAGTATTTTTTAGTACCAGACTTCCTCTGTAACACTAAACTGGTGACGGGGGTGTAACATTGGGGGTACTTAACTCTAGTGGTAAATGTGTTTTTCTTGTAGTGAGTCCGCACCAAACAGGCATATCTCGTTAAGGGCGTGGTAGCCCACGTATATTGAATGAGAACAACAAAATAAAAGCCCATTAAGGAATCCCAAGCAGGGGTTTAAACGATATTCACAAGATAAATGAAAACACCAGCCCACCTGGCTACTCTTCAGCAGCACTGCTGCTATAGTTACTGGTACCTTAACCACTTGACCACTGGGCACTTAAACCCCCTTCCTAACCAGACCAATTTTCAGCTTTCGGTGCTCTCACAATTTGAATGACAATTACTCAGTCATACAACATTCTACCCATTTGAAATTGTTGTCCTTTTTTTCACACAAATAGAGCTTTCTTTTGGTGACCTCTGGGTTTTTTATTTTTTGCGCTATAAAAGAAAAACGACTGAAAATTCTGTAAAAAAAAAAAAAAAAATCTTGTTTCTGTCATATTAGCGGGTTATTTCTCACACACAGCATATGCATACCACAAATTATACCCCAAAACACATTCTGCTATTCCTCCCGAGTATGGCGATACCCCATGTGTGAGACTTTTACACAGCGTGGCCACATACAGAGGCCCAACATGCAGGGAACGCCATCAGGCGTTCTGGAACACCCAGGCCAATTCTGACATTTCTCTCCTACATGGAAAAATCATCATTTATTTGCTAGAAAATGACATAGAACCCCAAAACATTATATATGCTTTTTTAGCAAAGACCCTAGAGAATACAATGGCGGCCGTTACAACTTTTTATCTCGCACGGTATTTTCGCAGAAATTTATTGAACGCGTGTTTTTTAAAAAACTGTTTTGTGCTTAAAACAAAACAAAACAGTAAAGTTAGCCCAATTTTTTTTTCATAATGTGAAAGATGAAGTTACGCAGAGTAAATAGATACCCAACATGTCACACTTCAAAATTGCGCACACTCATGGAATGGCGCCAAACTTTGCTACCTAAAAATCCCCATAGGCGGTATTGCAGAGTATTGGGGTATTGCAAAGTATCATGCAGGGTATTGGGGTATTGCCGAGTACTGGGGTATTGCCGAGTACTGGGGTATCGTTGAGTACTGGAGTATTGGGGTATTGCCGAGTACTGGGGTATTGCCGAGTACTGGGGTATTGTTGAGTACTGGGGTATTGTTGAGTACTGGGGTATTGCCGAGTACTGGGGTATTGCCGAGTATTGGGGTATTGCCGAGTATTGGGGTATTGCCGAGTACTGGGGTATTGCCGAGTATTGGGGTATTGCCGAGTATTGGGGTATCGTTGAGTACTGGAGTATTGGGGTATTGCCGAGTACTGGGGTATTGTTGAGTACTGGGGTATTGTTGGGTACTGGGGTATTGTTGAGTACTGGGGTATTGCCGAGTACTGGGGTATTGCCGAGTATTGGGGTATTGCCGAGTACTGGGGTATTGCCGAGTACTGGGGTATTGCCGAGTATTGGGGTATTGCCGAGTTTTGGGGTATTGCCGAGTATTGGGGTATCGTTGAGTACTGGAGTATTGGGGTATTGCCGAGTACTGGGGTATTGTTGAGTACTGGGGTATTGTTGAGTACTGGGGTATTGTTGGGTACTGGGGTATTGTTGAGTACTGGGGTATTGTTGGGTACTGGGGTATTGTTGGGTACTGGGGTATTGTTGAGTACTGGGGTATTGTTGGGTACTGGGGTATTGTTGGGTACTGGGGTATTGTTGGGTACTGGGGATTGCAGGGTACTGGGGATTGCAGGGTACTGGGGATTGCAGGGTACTGGGGGGATAGCAGAGCTGGGATGTTTTGAGGGATGGCTGGATCTGTGACTGGATTTGTCACAGATCCAGCCACAGCTCGGCTGCTGACACCCCGTTCCCCCCCCCTCTCCTCTCACACTGTACAGAGCGGAGAGGGAGGAGAGGGAGGAACCGGCGTCATCAAATGACGCCGGTTTGTTTACAAGTGATCGCGCCGTCATTTAACGGCGCGATCACGTGGTAAACGGCCGCGATCAGCGGCAATTTACCGTGATCCGTGATGCGCCAGGTCTTCTAGACCCGGCGAGCACGGACACTTTCGTGAGCGCGTCCCAGGGACGTCGTCCCAAGATAACCCCGCCGCGCCGTAGCAGTAAAATGCTTATGGCGCGGTGGGAAAGTGGTTAAACCACCAGGTCTTCCAGTGTCAGTCTTGGATGCACACAGCTTTCGGGCTTCTTGGGCGCACACAGCTTTGAAGACCTTTCACGCACACAGCGTCTTGTCCCGCATACAGCGTTTGTCCCGCATACAGCGTTTGTCCCGCACACAGCGTTTGTCCCGCACACAGCGTTTGTCCCGCACACACTTCACCTTCCTCCTCTCATCTGCTCTCCCCAGCCCTTCATTATATGGGCTGTGTACACCTGGATACACAGCTTGCAGGCTGTCTTTAAAACCTGGACACAGTTTGGAGATCCCGTCCCACCCATATCTCTGAAGGATCTCCAAGCCACAGAGACCCATGTGAATATAGAAAAATCCAAGAAAACTGCCAAAGCAGTTTTCTCTGTTTTTAAATGTTATCTCTGCAGCTCTGCATTCAGCCAATATGCAGACTCCACTGTCCACTTCAACATAATTTTTATAGTGACAGAGCCATGCTCTGCCACAGGGGATAATAATCACTTAAGACCCGGACCATTATGCAGGTAAAGGACCTGGCCAGTTTTTGCGATTCGGCACTGTATCGCTTTAACTGGCAATTGCGCGGTCGTGCGATGTGACTCTCAAACAACATTTTGCTCTATAAACAAAAATAGAGCGACAATTTTGAAATTTTTTTTTTTTTTTTACTTTTTGCTATAATAAATATATTTTTTTTTCCCTCAGTTTAGGCCGATACGCATTCTACTAAAAAAAAATTGGTAAAAAAATAGCAATAAGCGTTTATTAATTGGTTTGCGCAAAAGTTATAGCGTTTACAAAATAGGGGATAGTTTTATGGCATTTTTATTAATATTTTTTTTTTACTAGTAATGGCGGCGATTAGCGTTTTTTTTCGTGACTGTGACATTATGGCACAAACAATACAAAACAGAACAAACCAGATTTTAGCGCACACATGCAAAAATGAAATTTATCCTGCAAGGCTAGTTAACCACTTAAGGACCGCCTCCTGCACGTATACGTCGGTAGAATGGCACGGCTGGGCACAAGAGTGTACAGGTACGTCCTGTACTAGTACCCAACCGTGGGTCACGGGGGCGCGCCCGCGGCGGTCTCCCGTGACCCGGTCCAAAGCTTCGGGACCGGGGCCGGCTGGAGTGCAGCGATCGGTCCCCGGAGCTGAAAAACGGGGAGAGCCGTGTGTAAACATGGCTTCCCCGTCCTTCACTGTGGCGGCGTCATCGATCGCGTGATCCCTTATACACGGAATTGCAATCGATGATGTCACACCTACAGCCACACCCCCCTACAGTTGTAAACACACATTAGGGAACACATAACCCCTACAGCGCCCCCTTGTAGTTAACTCCCAAACTGCAAATGTCATTTTCACAATAAACAATGCAATTTAAATGCATTTTTTGCTGTGAAAATGACAATTGTCCCAAAAATGTGTCAAAATTGTCCGAAGTGTCCGCCATAATGTCGCAGTCATGAAAAAAATCGCTGATCGCTGCCATTAGTTGTAAAAAAAAATAATAAAAATGCAATAAAACTATCCCTATTTTGTAAACGCTCTAAATTTTGCGCAAACCAACCGATAAACGCTTATTGCGATTTTTTTTACCAAAAATAGGTAGAAGAATACGTATCGGCCTAAACTGAGGAAAAAATGTATTATAGCAAAAAGTAAAAAATATTGCATTTTTTTCAAAATTGTCGCTCTATAATTTATAGTTATATAATTATATAGTTATATAGCTATAGTTTATAGCGCAAAAAATAAAAAACACAGAGGTGATCAAATACCACCAAAAGAAAGCTCTATTTGTGGGGAAAAAAGGACGCCAATTTTGTTTGGGAGCCACGTCGCACGGCCGCACAATTGTCAGTTAAAGCGACGCAGTGCCGAATCGCAAAAGGGGGCAAGGTCCTTTAGCAGCATTTTGGTCCGGGTCTTAAGTGGTTAAAAATACCTGAACATATTCAAAAATACGGGGGTTTGGTCACACTATGTGACGAGACCCTTTCTCGCCCAGGTCCTGCTCTGCCGACACTCCTCTGCTTCGATTCGATCAGATTGCAGATTGCAACATCTGATGGTCCAGTCATCCAAGATTCCGGGGTCCGACCTACAGCTATGTGCCGATCGAACCCATTAAGAACACACACCAAGCGAGTTGTATGTATGTTCAAACAGAACTCTCATTATTGAAACTTTCTGCTGGTTATATACAGGTTACAAGCTTATCAGAAATCAAAGAACAATGAAATCTCCACCCCCTTTTCACACACTGGGCTTCCATACAGATAGACATTTTGGCACCGATGTATTTATCATGACTGCCTCAGAGTGAATGACATTCCTGTAGGTAATGACATCAAAACAAAATACTGTCACACAATGATTTCCCTTCAAACCATATCTTTAGACAGACGGCTGTCTCTAAAGGGAAGGTTCTTACACCTGAGCATCAATACATTCCTAAACATAATTGACATGCTAATTCAATACACCTGAATGGAGACTGCTAACTTATAGTACAATACACAGTCTTTTAAGTGTAAACACAGAGGGCCAGATTCACAGAGCGATTACGCCGGCGTAACAGGAGATGCACGGCATAAGTCTAAATTTGCGCATGCGTTTCGATACTCCGCATCCCCAAAACGAGATACGCAAGAAATCTACTTTTTTTTTGTCCAGCGTAATTTCGTTAGACAGGCGCATCCGTCCACGCAAAACTGCGCTATACACACCATTGATTTGCTATTCAAATATGCTAATGAGGGAGTTACGGGGATCCACACAAGAACGTTGGTGCAGCGCAGGCTACGCGCTGTGCGCAACAGCTGAAAGGCCTGTCTAAAATTAGACCATATAAAAGGTGGTCTAAAATTAGACAACTCGTCTACATGTCAGAGAAAGCAACACTGTTAGTGAGGAGCTGAGCAGTCACACTTGCTGCCCAACAATCTGTATGCCAACATGCCAGTGGCCAGTGGCATCCATGCTCATACTACTACTGACTTTAGATGAGCAAAGAAGGAGGAGGGCATGGAGGAGGGCAAGGGAGAGGTTTTTTTTTTTACAAACATTTTTTCTTTGCTTTAAGAAACATTTTTACAAAAAATATACATACATATATACATCAATACATAACATACATACAAATTACAAACACGGTCTCACTATCTTTCAATAGCCCTTTAAAACCTTGATGGATATAATAATCTAATCTGATACAAGCCCCTCACTCTTCACTTGATATATCACACACACATAGACATCTTTGGCATGAGTGATTCTAAGGTGTCTCGCATCTTCAGATTCACCCCTCATGCCATCCTGGAATTAACCACAACCCTGCAGGAGCCCAACACATGACACCCATGACAGCTACATATACAATCCTAGCCCCATCCCCACAGATTTCGAACAGAACATGTATGGGGACAGCTGGCTGGTTGGTGAGTGACATGGGTGGCAGGCATGACTGCCCCCCCCATGATGCTGAAATCACAAGGGGCACATGCACTACTATGGCTCCAATTATGTCACTGTACATTCATACACCATTCACACGGACCTGGGTTTCACTTCTCCACCACAAATGAGGGTGACACCCCTTTTCCCGCAGGAATGTCACCCCCACATTTCAAAATCATACACAAACGACGAGCAAAAATAAAAAATGCCCAGCAAAAATCTAATTATCTCAAAGACACGTCACAAACAAACAAACAAACGCTAATAAACAACAGAACAAAAGCACCTTGCTGTATAGGAAGGGATACAAAGGGATGTACTTTTGCAAAGGAAGTGCGTTTGTGTCTGTCTATTTATGCTGTCTGCGTAGTTCACTAATTTGCCCTAGTCCACAATTTCACTGATTGCGCCATTCCCGAGTTGTGAGCATGCGCACAGAGGTGCTGACCATGGTCTGCTTCAAGCATGCATGCGCGAGCCGGCCGGCCCTTCATTTGCATGGGGTCACGGCTCATTTCAATGTAACACGCCCACGTCCTTCCCAATTTGTATTACTCCGCCTTGCGCCTCTGAAATAACGTTGCGCAGGCGCAAATTTCTGCGTAAAAGCGACGAGAATAGGGTGATTGCGCCGCTACATTGCGCCAGTCTAACGTAAAGGCGGTGCGCTACGCCGGTCCAATAATGCGCAGATGTACGTGAATCTGTCCCAGAGTCTCTCATACACACAATAGGGTCAATTAGCTGGAGAATAGGACATTTAGCATTTAGCAGTATGAAATAGTCAATCTGCAATTAACCCTTGGAGTTCAGAATTAACAACCTTAAAATATCCCTACAGATATCTCAGAATATAATGTGGATAATCCATACATAATAATCCTATCTCGGATAGCCCAAGATATTAGTCTTTGGTTCATGACAATGGTCATATAGTGCTAAGCCCACTTACTGCGACAAAGTACCCCGAATTAGTGGGTCCTAACCTGTGAAAATGGCAATGGCAGGGAAGTGGTTAACCACTAGGTGGCGCTAAGGGGTTATGTGTGCCCTAAGGGAGTGATTCTTACTGTAGGGGGGTGTGGCTGTAGGCGTGACGTCACTGATAGTCATTCCCTATATCAGGGAACAGACGATCAGTGTCACTGCCACAGTGAAGAATGGGAAAGGTGTGTTTACACACACCTCTCCCCATTCTTCAGCTCCTGTGACCGATCGCGGGACACTGGCGGCGATTGGGTCCGCGGGGTTCCACGGGCACGGTCACAGAGTTTCCGACCCGTCAGGTGCACGCGCCCGCGGCGTGCGAGTGTGACTTCACTAACCTATATTTTCTATAGGCGACACTTTAACCACTTAAGGACCTCGTAGCGACTATATACGTTGTCAGAATGGCATGGCTGGGCACAGGCACGTACAGGTACGTTTAAGAGCCCAGCCGTGCCATTCTGACAACGTATATAGTCGCTACGAGGTCCTTAAGTGGTTAAAGTGTGGTTAAAGTGTCACCTATAGAAAATATAGGTTAGTGAAGTTTGTTGCCATTTCACATGCGTACATAAATTTAAGGTTTGACATGTTTGACATGTTGGCAATCTCATCTTTAAATTTTACTAAAGATTGGGTAATTTACTGCGTTTGTTTGCCCTAAAATTAACCGTATTTTTCTGACTTTTGTGGTAATATCACATGCCATAAAAAGTAGAACCACCAATATTTTATTCTCTAGGGTGTACTTTTAGAGAATATACTGGGTAATGTGTTGGAGGTTTAGGCAATCTCTAGGCCTAGAACTGTTTTTTATACATGTGTGCCAAAGCCGTCCCCACCTGGAGAAGACAGTGACAATTGTAAGTGAATCCAGCAGGCTGGTTGTACCCAAATTGATCGATCGATCAACTTGGTGCATTCAGCCTGCCCATTAACGATTCTGAACCGACCAAGATTCAAACTGTCTATGACTGGCCTTAATCCTCTTTTTCTGTTCTGGAATCCTCATTTTATGCGTGTTCATAAAATATGTGTTTGTATGAGTGTTTGCTCAAATCCTCATATGTCTCTTTACCTTAGATAACCCATGCACACTGTCTGTATATGTATTAGCATTACATTTGTCAGACACTCGTTTCTGATAGCACAAGTTAAACAGTTTTCCAACAGGCATGCTTTGTTTTTTTTAACATTCATTGCTTTAAAAACAAAGAGTGAAACACATACATATTAACCACTTGATCTCTGGGGGGTTTTATCCCCTTACTGAATAGGGCATGTTTTGCTATTCAGCACTGTGCTACTTTTACTGCCAATTGTGCGGCCATGCAACACTGTACGCAAATTAAATTTATACAATTTTTTTCACACAAATAGAGCTTTATTTTGGTGGTATTTGATCACCACTGGGTGTTTTGTCTTATATACAATAAAAAGGAATGAAAATTTTGAATACAATATTTTCTACATTGTTTTATAGATCATATCCAATAAAAAAAAATCTAAAAATCAAATTTCTATATGTTTAGGCCAAAATGTTACATGTTATATGTCTTTGTTAACAAAAAAAACAACACAAATGTACAGTATATTAATTGATTTGTGCAAAAGTTATAGCGTCTACAAACTATGGTATATATACTGGAGCTTATGCAGCTATAGAAACTATACTTTGATGGCGGTGATCAGCAACGTATAGTGGAACTGAGATAGGGTAGCAGACAATCTGGTGCTAGCAGACACTATCTGGGAGGGTCACTAACTGACACTGATGTCGCTCCCCCTCCTGCCAACTTCTGTCGCTCGCCTGCTTGTGATCAGGCCCGTCGCTACAGGACAGGCAAAACAAACAATGGCTTGGGCCCCCGATCTGGCCTGGGGACCCCAACTTCCCCTTCCCAGGCTGTAGCGTGGCCGGGCTCCTCTTCCTTTCTCCTGGAGTCCTGTCAGTCTGGCCGGGTACCGCACATGGTACAGGAGATTCAGTTTCCTGTTCCCGGACGGACTGACACGAAGTGCACACTGAGTGCTCACTTCCTTTCAGTCCGGCCAGGAACACAGGAAACTGAATCTCCTGTACTGCACGTACCCGGCCTGGCCCGGGCACCATCTTATAGGGGACCCATAATGATAGAACACCAGACTGACAGGAGGAAGAGGAGCTCAACCACACTACAGTGGCATCCTACAGGGAAGAATGGGAGGTAAGAATAGAAAAACATATTGACTGGGGGGGGGGGGGGTAAGAACATGGGTGTAAAACATTTGTGTAGCGCCAACATTGGCTTTGTGTGCGAGGGGGGGTGCTTGGGGGCCCCCATTTTGCTTGGGGCCCCTCAAATTCCTTCAAATGGCCCTGCTTGTGATAACAATAGAGCGACTGCTTAGCTGTATCACTTGTTACTACTAAAAAAGGTACATGGGTGATGCCTGCAACTGCAGGCATCACTCTATTACAAGCACATTAAGTCAAATGACACACAGGTATGTGATTTGGAGGCAAGTGGTTAAAGGGGTTATAAAGGTTAATTTTAAATTTTCTAAATAGATTCCTTTAAGCTAGTGCATTGTTGGTTTATTTACCTTTTCCTTCGATTTCCCTTCTAATTTTTTTTTCTTTGTCTGAATTTCTCACTTCCTGTTTCTCCTCAGTAAGCTTGCCCCATCATCTGAGCCGTTCTGGCTGGGGAGTTGTCAGCCAGAACAGCTTACCGAGGAATAACAGGAAGTGAGAAATTCAGACAAAGAAAACAAAGAAAAAAAAAACATTTAGAAGGGAAATTAAAGGAAAAGGTAAGAGAACCAATAATGCACTAGCTTAAGAGCATATTCACACAGGTCCGACTTTGGATCCGACTTCAGGTCGCCCCAGGTCGCCTCAAGTTGCGCTGCATGAAGAAATCAATGTAAGTGAATGGAGCCATCTTAATCCACACTACTGCAGTCACCCTGACTTGAAAAAAGATTCCTGTACTACTTAAATACGACTTGTAGGCAAATGGAAACCCATTAATTTCAATGGAATTTGCCTCCAAGTCAGATCCCTGTTCACAGTGAGGCAACTTTACAGGAAGTCGCCCCAGTGTGAACCTGATCTAAAACAAGCTCCTCCCTCCCACAGGGGAACTCCATGCCAAATGTTAAATAAAAAAACAGCATGGGTTCCCCTCCAGGAGCATACCAGGCCCTTAGGTCTTATATGGATTTCAAGGGGAACCTCCTACGCCGAAAAAACGGTGTGGGGGTCCCCTCAAATTCATACCAGACCCTTATCTGAGCACGTAGCCGGCCGGTCAGGAAAGGGGGTGGGGACGAGCGACTTCGGGTTTGCAGAAACCAGGTGCTAGGATCAGTTTAAAAACAAGCTCTGTTTTGTTTTGTATATTGATTGATGTACAACGTGCTGACATGCAGTTTCTTTGGATTATAGTCTACGTTCCAACACAAAGCATCTCAAAGTGTGGACAGTTATTCCAAGATTTATTTTAGTGAACACATAGTAACACATTCTTGTATGATGCTCAGAATCTTCATGATGATGAACTGAATTACATGGTAGATTAATCTCATTTACACAATCAGTGAGCATTTATAATAAAGACAACACCTTGGTTTATCTTCCTCATTGCTAGGTCTTTAGTGTTTAAAGAGAAAAAATTGAAAGAGTAGAATGGTTGAGCAATTTACTGGTAATACCTTTTATTTTCATATGGAAAACAATAACACCTGCCATATTATAGTTGTATTTCACACCTTGAAAAATTCAAGCATATTAACTTCCTTGGCATGAACGACATGCCTGGTGGCAACAAAATAGTTTAACAATAAACACCTGTGACACACATGCGCCAGAAAAAATATACAGTATGCTCTTTAGCAACCACAATTTACAAGCAATATTTCTCCTTGCCATGGAAAAATAGCAGCACAACCATAAACATGTTTATATAAATTGGGGAATTAGAATTAGCAAACAATTAAAGATATTTACAGAACATAGTCCAATTTGTCCTGAGAAAATTCCTCCTAAGTGACAGTTGATCACTGTGACGGTAGTCGAACATATCTCCGTCATCCATTCCCTTCTTCTCCCATAAAATAAATCACCCAATATTCCACGAGTAGGAATATCCCTGGAATCACCGAATAATCCACACATGAGCCAAGGCTTAATGTTGGATGTAACAGGACACACTTTATTAAAAACCACAGCACACTTTTATACAGGATTTGGAACATCCCGCCCCCAACAACCGCTTTCCTATTGGTCCATTGTAAAGTATGCAGTCTACACTCAGGTCCTCCTAAACCATGCAAATGAGGACTTGAAAATGACCCAGCAGAGATTGGTCAGAAATCTTTGAATAGAAAGACTGCTATGTGTATTCAGACAAAAGCCCCAGGGGGGCAATCAATGTACACAATAGCCACCCACAGAACAATGGGACTGTCTGGACAGTTGAGTCAGCTTCAAGACAGAGAGCTGGCCGGTGGTGGACATTAGCATTCACATTAGACAATGACATTCTAATTGAATTCACACAATAAGGTCTTTCAAAAGCCTGTCTCACTTAGCACATCAACAGCCCTTTACACAGAGGAATGAGCCCTCTTATTGACCGGTTGTGGTTTAGAATAAACCAACAACTTTTAATATTTCAAGATATCCTGCCATACATGATTTATCAGTAATGTCCCATCTCATAGAATTTATGATATAATTTCTTTGTCACCCTATGGCCCTATTGGACATAAGGTGACCCTAGACATAGGAGGATCTAAATCTGTCACAATCACATCTGTAGATAAGCTTCCTATGATGGCTTCTCTAAGGGATCAGCAATTCTCATGCCTCTCCTGGGCTCAGACACCAATCCTCTGTCCAAATGACCAGTAGAGATGAGCTGAACACACTTGAGTTTGGTTCTGGGCAGGTTCGGAGAACATTGCAGAAGTTGGTGGAGAATCTGAACCCCATTGAAGTCAAGGGGAGATGAATGTTAAAAATAAGTTCTGGCCATTTTCTAGGCAAAGAAATGGCAGGAAGGTCTGGCCATTGCCTTGAAGAACATGTGCCAAGGCAATTTTTTTGGAGGGGAGCAGTGATTTTATTAATGCTTAAAGTAAAACATTAACCACTTAAGGACCAGACCAATATGCTGCTAAATGACCAAAGGTGTTTTTACAATTCGGAAATGCGTCGCTTTAACAGACAATTGCGTGGACGTGCGACTTGGCTCCCAAACAAAATTTGCGTCCTTTTCTTCCCACAAATAGAGCTTTCTTTTTATGGTATTTGATTGTCTCTGCGATTTTTATTTTTTGTGATATAAATGGAAAAAGACCGAAATTTTAGAAAAAAAATGATATTTTCTACTTTTTGTTATAAGAAAAATCTAATAAACTAAATTTTAGTCAAGCATTTAGGCCAAAATGTATTCAGCCACATGTCTTTAGTAAAAAAAAAATCGCAATAAAAAAAAACTAGCTACCTAGCGGCAACAGTGACACTAATACAGCGATCAGAAAAATGATCGCTAAGTGACAATAGGGGTGAAAGGGTTAACTAGGACGGTGATTAAGGGGTTAAAAACGTTATTAGGGGGGGTAGGGGGCTACCCTGGACCTAACACTAACTGCCTGTCACAGTAACTGTCACACTGACACTAAATGCCGTGATCAGTAAATATATGATCACTGCAATCAGTGACAGTGTGACAGGGGGCTGGGGGGGGGGGTGATCGGAAGGGGTTAATGTGCCTATGTGTGTGGTGTCAGTGTAGTGTTGGTGCGACTTACTTGTGATGTCTTCTCTCCTCTCGGCGGATTGAAAATACCTGTGTTTACATTATACAGGCAGAGGAAGTGCAGAGCAGGGAGGGAGCGGATTGGCTGGGAGTGATCCGGAGGGGGCGGACAAAAAAACGAACAGCCGCCCCCTCATCCCGGATCGCTCCTGCAGCCACGAGGACCGCAGCAAGTACTGGGGGGTGGGTCCGATCGGACCCCAGACCCACGTCTAGGCAGGGACATATAGGTACGCCAATGTGCCTGTCCGTGCCATTCTGCCGACGTAAATGTACATGCGGCGGTCCTTAAGGAGTTAAAAATACAAAATGGGTTTAAATAACATGCCTTGATGATGTCCTTAACCTGCCTGTAAATTGACACATCTCTAAGATATACAGCCATAGCCAAAAGGTTTGAGAATGACACAAATATACATTTTTACAAAGTCTGCTGCTTTTATTGTTTTTAGATCTTACAATGTTAGTATGGTAAACTGAAGTATAATTACAAACAATTCATAAGAGCCGGTTCTCACTCCCGCAGCACGACTCCGGAGGCGACTCTGCAAGTCGTCCTGAGGACGACTTCAGAGGCGACCAGCAAAACGACTTCTGTATAGAAGTCAATGCAGGCCCCCCGAGCCGCCCCCGAAGTCGTACAGGAACCTCTTTCTAAGTCGGAGCAACTTGCGTCGCTCCTTTTAGAACGGTTCCATAGCATTGAATGGGATGCGACTTATCAGGCGGCTGAGCCATCTGACGAGTCGCCCCAGTGTAAACCATCTCTAAGGCCTCGTACACACGATCGGACATATCCGATGAAAACGGTCCGCGGACCATTTCCATCGGATATGTCCGATCGGGAGTTTGATCCGATGGCGTGTACACACCATCGGATCAAATTCCCCGCCGCCTGACGGTGACGTGGCGGTGACGTTGACGCCGCCACGTCACCGCCACGTCACCGCACCAGGAAGTTAAACACTTCCGCGCATGCGCCAAATCCATTCGGCGGCGGCGCGGCGGCGGTGGGGGACGACATGTCTGCTGGTAAGTGTACTAACCAGCAGACATGTTGGGCGGACAGATTCCCACCGGATAGATTTCAAAGCATGCTTTGAAATCTGTCGGGTGGAGAAATCTGTCCGCTAGCCCATACACACGAGCGGAGATGTCTGCTGTAACGGTCCATCGGACCGTTTTCAGTGGACATATCCCCTCGTGTGTACGAGGCCTTAGTGTCAAATGCTTTTATTGACAATTAAAGTAAGTTTATGCAAAGAGTCAATATTTGCAAGTGTTGACCCTTCTTTTTCAAGACCTGTGCAAATCTCCCTGGTATGCTGTCAATCTACTTCTGGGTCACATCCTGACTGATTGCAGCCCATTCCTGCATAATCAGTGGAGTGGATTTTAAGGGGAACTCCACCCCAAATTTAAAAAAAAATGTCGTAGAGTTCCCCCTAAAATCCACACCAGACCCCTTATCCGAGCACGTTGACCTGGCCGGCCACAGAAAAGAGGGGGGGGCTGAGTGCGGCCCCCTCTCCTGAACCACACCAGGCCCACGTGCCCTCAACATTGGGAGGGTGCTTTGGGGTGCCCCCCAAAGCACCTTGTCCCCATGTTGATGGGGACAAGGGTCTCATCCCCACAACCCTTGCCCGGTGGTTGTGGGGGTATGCGGGCAGGGGGCTTATCAGAATCTGGAAGACCCCTTTAACAAAGGGGACCCCCAGATCCTGGCCCCACCCCTGTGTGAAATGGTAATGGGGTACACTGTACCCCTACCATTTCACAAAGGAAGTGTAAATAGTAGTTTTCAGGGGGAAAAAACACACACCGTAGAAAAAATTACTTTATTAATTAAACCAATTAAAAATCCAGTGGTGAAAATAGACGATCGATGCTGCTCCCTGTTTCAATGTTGTCTTTTATGATCTGATAAATGGTTGATTTAGGTGCAAATTTTGAATCCCATTTTGTGCAAAGCAGTGATGACTGCATGGGCCAGATTCAGGTAGATGGGAGCATCTTTAAGCTAGAGTAACGCTTCTCATTTACGTTAATCTGGCGAAATTTTAGGAGCAAGTGCTGTTATTCATGAAGCACTTGCTCCTAAAGTTGCGGCAGCGTATCGAAAATGAGCCGGCGGAATTCAAATTGGGCGGGTACGGGGCGTGTATTATTTAAACTAAGCGCGATCCCGCGGCGAACGTACTGCGCATGCGTCGACTGTCAATGCATCCCAGTGCGCATGCTCCAAATTCTGTCAGTGAACGTCAATGACGTCAAATCCCCATTCATGGGGGGCGCATGCGCGGCGCGAAGCTGGACGGTCGCATCTGAGGAGAGCTCCGTACACAGCGGGAACATCTCAGGCTTCCCCGGGGCTAGATCTCGCACAGATAATTCTAATTTACTTACACACCCCCGGAGGAACGAGCGGTGCATGCCGTCCGCCAAGTCCCGCCGCGGTAAACCGACGCAGAAGACCCTCACTCATTATCTACTCCGAGTCCGGAGTATGGACGGGAAGGCCAAAGATGGCGCTGGCTCGCATCACTCGCAGGTCACCTCGCAGAGTCCAGGAGCCTCCCCTGCACATTCGTCGATGGGCAGTGAGTATAACCTTCAGCTCACTAAGGCAGACCTGGATGATAGCCTGACTGTGATGTATACCAAGCTGGCGGAGAAATTCCAAACGGAGCTCCATAAAGCTACCAACACATTACAACATGAGATTGCTGTTCTGGGGGGTAGAACGGACATCTTGGAGACTAAGCATGATGAGCTGCAGCTGGCTTATTCTGACCTCCGCAAGGACCATGAGGCTCTCTCTGATTCCTTTTCCCAGCTCCAATCCCATCTTGAAGATTTGGACAACAGGAACCGTAGAAGTAACTTAAGGATTAGGGGGGTCCCGGAGGTGGTCACAGAGCTTATCCCTGCCATCAATAAGCTATTTAGCTCACTGCTCCCTGATTCTTCCCCTGAGGCTTTTGCGTGTGATAGGATACATAGGGCTCTCCGCCCTAAGCCTCCGGAAGATAAGCCCCCCAGAGATATTGTCCTCTGCCTAAAAGACTATTTGGTGAAGGAAGAAATCCTCAAGGCCTCCCGTAATACCACTAATATTTCCCTGGATGGAGTTAAGCTGCAGATCTTTCCGGATATCTCCCCAGCCACCTTAGACAGACGCCGCAGATTCAAGGAAATCACTGTCCCTCTTCAGGAGGCTAGAATCCGGTATAGATGGGGATTCCCCTTCAAGCTCCAAGTCCCTCACCAGGGGACTACTTACACAGTATTCACCATCCAACAAGGAAAGGAGCTCCTTGTTAAGCTGGGGCTTTTGGCAAAAGAGGACCTCCCCAGGATGCCCTCTACCCCCCACCCGTCAGCCATCTGGTCTACCCCTTCACCACAGAGAGATCGCAGACGGCAGAGACAGGATCTCAGGGACCGCTTGTTTTAATGGTTAATCTCCCCGCACCTTTGCAGTTTTGAGAGCTACCCGTCTTCCGGACTTGGAGGATTTACCCCCGGCGGCTATGGAGGTTTGAAGATCTTCGATGGGACAGATTGTTTGGCCGGGACATCGGATATCCCTTTTGCAACCTGACGCTCCTTGTTGATTCTTTTTATTGACGGTGATCCCCGGCCGCCTGTGCCCTTCACTCGTGTTTCATTCCACACTACCCTCCATGCACCTGTTTGCATTTAGGTTCCCCGCTGTGTCTCCGTTCAGCGGTGCCCGCTTGGTTGTCCCCCCACTCTTGGTGATATCTCTGTGTTTAGGATGTCACGATTTGAAGATCCTGGAACTTTGTGGTACCCTCCCCTTTTTTTCTTTTTTTTCTCATCCACCTGCTTATTTTGTTTTTTTTCCCCATCTTTGGTACCACTGCTGGTTGACAAGAGTGTTGGACGATGTAGTCCTGTTAGCCAGGCTGGCTTTACCCCTAGCTGGCATATGTTATGTTCTATGGTCGGTTGGGTTCCTTCCCTCCCGACTCCATTACCTTTCATTTATGTTATTGTTTGTTTTCTAAGTTGCTGTTGCTATGTTTTTTCCTTAGGATGTGGACCTCTTATTTTTTCTATTGTGCTCCCAGATTTAACACTTATCCCTCTAACAGGACCCCCCTTAGATACCCGGGCTGGTCTTGCATTTACACCGGTGGTTAGCCCCTCCGGCCCCATGTTCTACATTTTTGTCTGCCTCCCCCTCGGGATCCCCCCCCGACCTCTGAATAAGCTAGACATCTCCCTACTTCAATATGGGTGTTAAATTGATATCCCATAATGTCAAGGGGTTTAACTCCCCCCAGAAGCGTAAGAAGGCCTTTACGGCCTATAAACGCCTGCAGGCAGATATTGTTTGTTTGCAGGAGACCCATTTCTCTGAAGGGAACCACCCGTCTTATTTTGATAAGGCCTACGGCCCTGGATACTTTACGACATTCGGGGCTAAATCCCGAGGGGTGGCAATTTTTATAAGGAAGAATCTGATGTTTGATGTAGAAAATGTATATAGGGATCCTGACAGCCGGTTCTTAATCTTACAGGGCTCCTTGCAGGGTAAGCAGTTTACAATAGCCAATGTGTACGCCCCTAATAGCTCCCAAGCCACCTTTTTTAAGAATTTTTTTCAGGTCCTGGATAGGTTTAATTCCCCACACATGATCCTGGGAGGGGATTTCAATTTGGTGGCCCACTCGACCCTTGATAGGAGTAGAGCGGGTAATACTTCTAACGCCTTTCCCAAAACTCTGAAATACCTGTTACACCAAAATAACCTGCTGGATTCCTGGAGGGCGCACAATGTGGGTGCAAGGGAATATACTTTCTATTCCCACCCCCACGATACCTATTCCAGGTTAGATTACTTGTTTTGCTCCCCCATTCTCCTTGCCAACTCTTTAGCAGCTGCCATTCACCCGTGTCCGTGGTCAGATCACCATATAGTCACTCTAGATCTCTCCCATATTGGCCTTAAACCCTCTGTTGCTGGTTGGAGGCTTAATGAATCACTACTCACGGACCCCATTTTGGTCTCGCAACTCGCTGACCGGATGGTCGAGTACTTTTCTACCAATGACACGGGAGAAGTGTCCCCTTCTATCCTTTGGGCTGCGCACAAGGCGGTAATGAGGGGTCACTTTATTCAGCTAGCGGCTGAGAAGAAAAGGCAAATGCTTATAGATATAAACAAACTCACCGTCGAGTTAGATAAACTATATCATTTACACTCGAGCTCCCATGCTCCAGACCTTCTCTCCCGTATAAACGACACTAGGCTTCAGCTTGACACTATCCTCTCCGGACGGACAGAAAAGTCCCTGAGATGGTCTAAGGCCCGGTTTCTTTTACACAGCAACTCCGCGTCGACCATGTTCGCGAGGAAACTTTCCCAGTCACTCCAGTCCCCTCACACATACAAATTGAGAAATCCAGGTGGCAATTTGGTTTCCCACCCGTCTGTGGTGACTCAGATTTTTAGCAGTTTTTACTCTAAACTCCTTTCTCCTCCCTCCTCACCCCCGGACCCAACGCACAATTCCTGGTTAGAAGACATCCCTCTCCCCTCTCTTACTCCGGATCAGCGTTTGACCCTGAATGCAGACTGCTCAGACGCTGAGATCCTGGAGGTGATAAAGTCACTTAAACCCTCTAAAACACCAGGCCCGGACGGGTACTCAGCCCCATACTTTAAAAAATTTAGAGAGCAGCTTGTCCCCCATCTTAAATCTCTTTTCAATTATGTTTTGAAGGGCCACTTCTTTCCCGATGATATGCTTCTTGCAAATATGTCCCTGATCCCGAAACCCAATAAGGACCACTCTCTCCCCCAAAACTTCAGGCCAATTTCCGTTATGAATACAGATTTAAAGATCTTTGGTAGGGTTATGGCTAATAGACTCTACAATATTGTCCCCTGTTTAATTTCCCCAGACCAGACAGGTTTCATCCCTTCCCGCCAAATCACAGACAATATTAGGCTAGCCTCTAATATCATCTCTGACGCCGATCTATATGCCCGTAGAGTTTTACTCCTCAGCCTTGATATACACAAGGCATTTGACAGCGTGCTGTGGCCTTACCTTGAACTTACGCTGGCTAAATTCGGCTTTTCGGGGGCCTTTGTCCATGGCTTTAGAGCACTCTATAACCACCCTCGCACCCGGATTAGACTTCCGGGTTGTAACTCGGATTATTTCGAACTTGGTAGGGGAACGAGACAAGGTTGTCCCTTGTCTCCACTATTGTTCGCCCTAGCCATTGAACCTCTAGCTCGCTCAATAAGTTTGAATTCTAGTATTAAGGGGTACACTAAAGGGGACCAGGAGTTCAAAGTCAGCCTATACGCGGATGATGTCCTCCTGTTTCTGACTGACCCGGTAACTACCATCCCCAACCTCATCTCCACCTTGAAAGTCTTCCAGGACATCTCTGGGTTGGGTGTTAATCTTACTAAATGTTCCGCCCTCCCAATTAACTTCCCTCAACACCTTATTTCTTCCCTTCAATCCAATTTTAATTTTGTTATCGAATCTCGGACCCTGTCTTATCTGGGGATTAAGCTGGCCCCTTCACTACAGAACATGTTTCAGGCCAATTACCCCCCTCTGTTTTCCCACATTAGACATTTGCTTTCGGTTTGGTCCCCCTTTCGCATCTCCTTTCTTGGCAGAGTCCAAGCGATTAAGATGTCTGTCCTTCCCAAACTGCTCTTTTTATTTAGAGCCCTCCCATGTTATTTACCACGCAGAACGATTGACTCATTACAACGTGACGTGAACAAATTTGTATGGGGCTATAAGAAGCCCAGATTAGGCAAACTCTTGGTCTATAGACCTAGGTCCTTGGGTGGTTTGGGCCTTCCTAACCTCTGGCTATATTTCCTATCTGCTAGGCTCCTGCAAATGGCCCAATGGCATATCCCCCATGGTGACATCCCTTGGCTCCGATTTGAATACGTCTCAGTGGGCCCATATTACCTCCCTGGTTTGCTATGGTCCAAGGGGGTGCGACTTAGGGACCTCTCCTCCTTGAACACTGTGGTGGGTCAATCGTTTTACCTCTGGTCACTGTACAAAGCCAAATTCTCACTCTCTCCCTCTGCCCCCGCCCTGGCCTCCTTTTTAGGTGATCCATCCTTCCCTGCTGCATTCCCTGACCTGAGGGCCTTCTCTCTCTGGTCCTCTGCAGGCCTTGTGACTTTAGGCTCACTGAGGAGAGACGGAGTGATCCACTCATTCCAATCCCTTCAATCTACCTATGCCTTCCCCCGATCAGAGTTTTACAAATATCTTCAAATCCGACACTTTTTCGACTCTGAATACCCTGCGGCCTCGGCTGGCCCTGTCTCGGTGTTTGAGGGGCTCTGTGGCCCCTCATCCAGAGACAGGGGTGGTATTTCTATCCTATATGACTGTCTGGGGGGTTTCGGCCTTCCGGTGAAGTCTTCAGCGATGCTGAGTTGGGAGCGCGAAACGGGGGACACCGCTTCCCCCGAGGAGTGGGCGGACAGAATTACCAACATGCATAAATGCACTAAGTCCATGGCGGTGAAGGAGACTGTGGTGAAGCTTCACACGAGATGGTACTATACACCAGCTAAATTGCATAGATTTTTTCCTAATGTTTCAGAACTCTGTTTCAGGGGTTGCCCCGAGAGAGGGACTCACCTACACATCTTTTGGAGCTGTCCAGCTCTGCGAGATCTGTGGCAGAAGGTCTCAGATAGGGTGGCTACCATTGTGGGGGTTAACTTGTCTTTGACCCATCAGATGTGCCTGTTTTTTGCAGACATCCCCGGTTCTACTCCCCCTGAACAGAGGTTGGTACACACCCTTTTCAGTGCTGTCCAGTGGTCCATTGCTCTGCTATGGCGCACCCCGGGGGTTTCCTGGGATAGTGTCCTTCACCGCATGGCGGCTATCCAGGTTATGGAAAAAGTATTTCATACCATCATGGATACTATGCAGGTGTATGACTTGAAATGGAGCTCCTGGTCCCCTGACTCACTGACATGCTATCGAGCCCCCCCCCCCTAAGGTCTCAGACGATACCCGAATTAGAGGTCCCATGCATCCAATTCTTTACGATTTTCCCATCCTCACTCTTCCCCATGCACCTTGTTATTTTTCTTTGGCAACTAAATCTTTCATTTTTATTGTTTGTTCTGGTTTTAAGTTCTCTTTGTTTTGTCACGACTGAGTCTATGTATAATATCTCCATTTTTTAACGCTTAAGGGCCTTATCCCCCAATCCTAGGGTTCTAAGCTGACATGAATGCCCCACTAACCCGATTTTTTGTATTTTACTGCTAATCCAGATGTCCATCATTAGATTCTAGATCTGACACCTGTATTAGCTACTGTTTGCCTGTCGTGTACTGTTGTAAACATGATAATGCTCTATGTATGTACTTTCTTCTCTCTCCCAAATAAAAGCGTTTGTATTCAAATCCCCATTCATGGACGTTTTACGCAAGCGACGTAAATTTTTTTTTTTTTCGACGCGATGATGACGGCTATTCTTAACATAGGATACTCCACTAGGGGGCTGCTTTATCTTTACGCCGCGTATCTCTTACGGAAACGTCGGAAAGTCACTGCGCCGCGCCGGAATACGATCGTGAATTGCCGATTCCCGCTGATTAACATATTTTTTCGGCGTTAATCAGCGGGAACGCCCCCGGCGCCATTTTTAAATTAAAGTTGCGATGCGATGGCGAAATTCAATTACGCCGCTCGCATCGGAACTCCAACCCGGCGTTTCTTGTTTTCTGGTTACAGAAAACAGAAACGCCGGCTTAAAGTGACAGTTAGGCTGGAGTATCACTGATACTCCAGCCTAACTCTACCTGAATCTGGCCCCATGTGTTATTCTAAATCAATCAGTATTAGGGCCCTTTCACACTAGCGGACGAATGGTCCGCTAATTACAAGTCCGTTAACGGACTTGTAATGGGCCCCTATGGGAGCGGATCCGTTAGCGGATTATACATCCGCTAACGTCCGCCAGATCAGCATCCGTTTTTTCGGACGGAAGAATGTCCTATTTTTCTTCCGTCCGAAAAAACGGATCAGATGCAAACGGACAGACGGTCCATTTCCATCCGATTCCCCATAGGGGATAGCGGAGGAGAGACAGGGCGGTCACAGAACATCAATATACGGTATAGCAGACTTGATTCCCACCACCCAAGCTCAATAGTTCACCTCATAGGTCTTACTCAAAGCTACAACTTTTACTAAGACTAAGCAGAGGGGCTTCTTTATTTACTTCTTTATTCTTCTTTATTGTGTCTGTCTTCAGACACAATGCATTCTACCACAGAGTTCTATATGTTTTACAATAAGTTGTACATCTTTAAGGTGAGTTACATTTACCAAAGCCTTCTCTGTAGTTTCCTGCTCAACTGAAATACTAGACACCCCAACAACTTTTACAAAATGCATAGAGGCTATGAACTCACAGACTACCAATAAAGCTCTAGGTACAGATGATCTAAAGATTGAATCATACAAACAGTGCCATAAATCCCTTCTCCCATTAATATTAGATTTGTTAAATGATCTAATACCAAGAAACATCCTGCCTTTATGTACAAAGCCAATATATTAGTGATTCCTATCCTATGCAAGGTAAGGATGCTACCAAATCAGACTCATATAGACGCATATCACTTTTTGTGAAGGTCCTGCCAAAAAGCCTTGTTTACCTAGTTATCAATATAGTTCATGATGACTGATCAGGATTAATTCCAGGAGAGTCTACCTAAATCTATGTTCCAAAAAAGTTACTTCATTTGCTAAATCAGCACGAAAATTCAGGTAAAAGGGCCATATTGTCATTGGACACTGCCAAGAAATTTGTCAATTGGTCCTAACCATTGGTGCAGATTAGACCCCAGCTTTATTAGGTGTGCCCTGTTCTTCATGGCATCTGCCCAAGTGCGCAATCAACGATTAACAATCAGCTGTCCTCTGTTGCTCCTCCTATTTGTGATGGCAGTAGAGCCTCTGGCAACAAAGATCAGCTTTTGGCATCACCCGGAGGAGCCGACTTTGGAGAAAATTCCACTGAATGAAGCAGAGTACGGGTGGTGCAGGCAGCCAGAAAGGCACACCTCCACTTCCAAGAAGTCATCCTAACCATTTGGGGTATCCCCACAAATGCGCATAAGACCATACTAGAGATAGGTGGTCCATATCCAGTGGTGAGTGCACATCTATGTGGGGTATCCAGTCCGAACACCAATCTGTAGGAGACATCTTCTGAGCACTGAGCACCATATGGGATTATCTGATGTTATTATTTTAATGATGTATTTTCATTGACACACTTTTTTGTTTGTCCAATGATTTGTCTACTACCTATATCAAACTATTTCTAGTGCAATATTTTGTTTTCTTATAAATGATCAGAGATATCCAGGAGAAACTGGTCTGGTATGCGGATGATGTCCTTTTATCATCACCATCTCCCTTTCAAATTTCACTACTTCCCTTAAGATTTTTCTTAGGATTTTGACATTACTCCTTCTAGACCTCTTACCAGGATCTTTATTTACATATTTGTGCCAACTATGTACAAATTGTATCCACTTTCCAATACCAAGGGATCAATAACTGTATGACCCAAAGAATATACACAACTCAAGTCCAGATGGATTTAATGTGTTATACCAGTTGCAAATCTTATACTCCCTTATGGGAAAAATGCATTTCTCTCCTGAGATCAACAAGTTGAAAACCTTTAAGCTCTTGAAAGCACTAGGGATTATAAACATTAATCACATCTTTAATAATAATATCCTGAAATCCTTTCAGCAGCTAAAATATGCTTTATCCCTAAAACACTATTACCAATACTTGCAATACCAGAAGTACAGCCAAGACTTTGCCCTTTCTATCTCCAAAAGGCTGTATTATTTTCAATGATTTTTAGTACTACGTCCAAACAAAGAGTCATATCTCATATTTTTGCTGCTCTACTGCACTCACTCAAGTATTTTCTATTTCTCTTACCTGGAGATCCAAAACGGAGAAAGTTATTGGCCAAATCATTGATGAACACGATCTTGCAAAATATTCTACTGGTCTCACTCTCAACCACCAAAAGCATCAACCAGTCCTCAATTCACTAAGCCACATCACTTGCAATATTTCAGTCACGTGACCTGTTGCAGTTAAATATCACATGTGATAAAACAATTTTCTTTTTTTTTCTCAATCAAAAGTTTTATTGAAGTTTATTACAAAACATATAATACGGCAAATGTAGTACTGGAACATACATCTATGACTGACTCTTTTCACAGTACATAAAATATAAGCAAATCACATGCATGGGAAGACATTACATAGGGCATATATATGCTGTAGAAACATTATAAGCAAGGGGTAAGGAAAGGGAAGTAATTAGGGTAGAGAGGGGAATTAAAAGGGGAGGGGGTGGAGGTGTAGTAGGAGCTTAACAGACATAGCCCAGAGGTAAAAGTAGAAGTAATACTGTAGCATTTTATCTTTCAGGTTGCGTAGCATGCAAAAACATTAACACACTGCAGATGTAAATGAAAGTGGGGTTGGGAAACAGTTCTGCTTCCCTAGTGGGTGTACAGTGTAACAAAACTATTTAGCATGTAATGTGTTATACATTTAATAATTGGAATTCAGGGGAGTGGGAGAATAATAACCAAGGCTAATAACCAAGGCTGACAGGTTTCGTTAAAATTTGTGCTATTTTCTTTTTTCATAGCGGCAATTCTGCGGTTTGTGGTTTTGCAATGAAGGGGGATAAGTGTTTTAGCTGATAATAAAAGATGTCTGGTAGGGGATTTCTTGTATTTGCCTATGGTGAGGGTATTCACGTTGATCAAGCAGGCAGCTGTGGTAAGTTCTAGTTTGGTTCCTGTGATGAATTTAATCCATTTTCTAACCTCATTCCAGTATTTAAGAATTAGTGGGCATTCCCCCTATATGTGAAGGAAGGTGTCAATTTCATTACCACAATGCCAGCATGAGTCTGAGGTTGTGGGGGGCCACCTCCTGGCCCTCTGACGGGTGATGTACCATCGGGTAAGAATTTTGTAAGAAATCTCTTGATATTTGGAGCTCAGAGAGCATTTGTGAGTAATAATACATGCCTTCTCCCATTGTTTTGCCGATATGCTAGTCTTTAAATCACTTTACCATTTTTCTTTATGGTTTGCATTAACCATATTCTGGGCATGGTTTAACCATGAATAGGCTAGGGAAGTAGAATTAGCTACTAGGGGTTTCTTGAAGGAGAGTTCAAGTCATAGAAAAAAGTGTGCGGTAAATACTGGAAAATCCAAAACATGCGATAAATATTGCATAAAAAATGTTATATGATATTAAAGTCAATTTACAAAAAAACAATATTTGTTAAAGTGCCACTAACCCACATCATAAAAAACAATAAATGCTTTATTACATGAAATTTAGATTTACTCAGTCACTATGGTATTTGTTTTCTGTATTCTGCGGAAAAAAAAAGGTTGATCCTGCTGCATCTCCACTTTCTGTTCATGTCCCCAATTCAGCTAGGGATTTTGCAGCTGTGGTGGCAGCTCTGCACATGCCAGGCTGTAACACTAAACAATATTCTTATTCTTCAAAAATAATATGTACATGTTTACTACTTAATTGGCCTTAAAATGCTATTTTTCACAAAATAATGGTAATGTTCTCTACTCTATGCACACTACACATCCCAGTCGATTTTGGGAGCAAGCAAGAGAGGGCATCTACATTCCTACATACAGCAGGACCATGGAGAATGAATGTAGCCACCCTATAATAGGAAGTGGGATGAAGACTGACAGGAATGGAAAGTACGTTTCCGAGTTAAGAATACATGTATAGATTTTTCTTTAAGCCAGAGTTTAGTGTCACTTTAACTGCACTATAGTCTTCAAGGAGATCCATATGTTTTCTAGCAAAGGGGCTTGGATTACGAGCATGAAGTACTGAAAAAGTTAGATTCTCTTGAATGGTGCATGAATTAAGAAAATGTAAATGTTTACATTATTTATTTTAAAGCTGAAGGCTTGTGTTAAAGCAGCAAGTTACTCTTATGCCGCGTACACACGATCACTTTTTGTGATGAAAAAAAGACTTTTCTCAAAAACGTCATTTAAAATGAACGTGTGTGGGCAAAACGTCGTTTTATGTCTTCAAAAAAAGACCAAAAAAATAATTCGAACATGCTTGAATTTTTTGTGTCGTTTTTCAAAATGACATTTTTTGTGTCATAAAAAGTGATCGTGTGTGGGCAAAACGACGTTGAAAACAAAGTTTTTAAACCCGCGCAATGCTCAGAAGCAAGTTATGAGACAAAGCTTCAATGGAACAGAGTGCCATCGAACGTGGTGTACGTCACCACGCTTTGCTAGAGCATTTTGGAAAAACGATGGTGTGTAGGCAACGTCGTTTTGGAAAATGAAGTTTGAAAAACGTTGTTTTGTTTCGTCACATAAAACTTCGGTTTTTTTTCATCACAAAAAGTGATCGTGTGTACGCGGCATTACAGTCGGGATACCCCTGCACTGCAAATATTAGGTGCATTTTTGTCTAGGGTACCATTAAAACAAAAAGAGGGGTTTGGGACTTTAAATGAGGTGTGTGGGATCCCACATCTCCATCCCTATCAATATACAAGAAAAAGAGGGTTTGAGACATTAAAGGAGGTAAACCTAGCATGGCTAAAATATGAGTCAATGTAAGAAGACATGTTTTAATCAATACATTAGAAAGCACGACATAGTAAAATAAGTACATAAATAGTAGACAAGCATATTAATCACACATTATTAACCAGATATTCATAAAAACAATCATAGCAACTTAGAGATGACATATTGAGGTATAAGACAGTTGTCCATCATAAAGAATCGCTTGAAAAGCAACATTGTGGGGTCACTTGGGTGTGGATGAAATAAAACCATCTAAAAAGAAAATTGTGCATCAAAATTGGGCCGACGCATGTTTTGTGGTTGCCTACCACATCATCAGGGATGAGTGCACCAAAGTCTGTAAACTAGGGATGAGCTTCGAGTTCGAGTAGAACTCATGTTCGACTCGAACATTGCCTGTTCGCCGAACAGCGAACTATTTGGGGTGTTCGCGGCAAGTTCGTGTGAACTTTAGAACCCTGTTAAAGTCTATGGGCCTCGAACGTTTGAAATCTAAAGTGCTAATTTTAAAGGCTAATATGCAAGTTATTGTAATAAAACGTGTTTGGGGACCTGGATTCCCGGCAATACAGAGAGAAGTCATTCATAAAAAAAAATGTGTGGGGGTCCACTTTTTTTTTTTACATTTAGGTTGGAGTTCCCCTTAAAATCCATACCCGACCTGAAGGGTCGGGAATGGATATTTGGAGGGAACCCCACATAATTTTTTTTTAATTTGATGCAGGGTTCCCCTTAATATCCATACCAGACTCGAAGGGCCTGGTAATTGAATTTGGGGGGACCCCCACGCATTCTTTTTTTATGAATGACTTTTGTCTGTATTGCTGGTATCCGACAATTCATTATAGCCACGAGTGATTTTTTCCTTCAGAAATTACATTTTGATCAGGGACAGTTCTAAGCACTGGAAACAAGCGCTACCTTATAGGCATACTATACACCCCCTAGGTATGAAATTTAAAGGTTTTACTGTTTCACTTTAAGCATTATTAAAATCACTGCTCCTGAAAAAACTGCCATTTTTTTAAAACTTTTTTTGCATTGATACATGTCCCCTGGGGCAGGACCCGGGTCCCCAAAAACCTTTTAGGACAATAACTTGCATATTAGCCTTTAAAATTAGTACTTTAGATTTCAAATGTTCAAGTCCCATAGACTTTAATAGGGTTCTAAAGTTCACACAAACTTTTGGTCTGTTCGCAGGTTCTGATGCGAACCGAACCCAGGGGTGTTCGGCTCATCCCTACTGTAAACATTCTATAATAATAAAATTATATGGTACAATGTTACACCCAAACACGAGGGAGACTATATGTGTGAAGGAGGGGAGAAATTAACTCACCCCACTAAGCACTTACATGCCAATTAAAGGGGTTGTAAAGGTTAAGTTTTTATTTTCTAAATAGGTTCCTTCAAGCTAGTGCATTGTTGGTTCACATACCCTTTCCTTCGATTTCCCTTCTAAATGTTTTTTTTCTTTGTTTTCTTTGTCTGAATTTCTTACTTCCTGTTCCCCCTCAGTAAGCTGTTTTGTCTGACTAACCCCCAGCCAAAACAGGTTGGATGATAGGGGCAAGTTTACTGAGGAGAAACAGGAAGTGAGAAATTCAGACAAAGAAAAAAAACATTTAGAAGGGAAATCAAAGGTTAGTGAACCAACAATGCACTAGCTTAACCACTTCATTACTGGGCACTTAAACCCCCTTCGTGCCCAGACCAATTTTCAGCTTTCAGCGCTGATTTCTTTTGTCAGGCCTGCGATATTGCGGTGGATGTATCGGACACTTTTGACAAAATTTTGGGATTATTCACATTTATACAGCGATCAGTGATATAAAAATGCACTAATTACTGTATAAATGTGACTGGCAGGGAAGGGGTTAACACTAGGGGGTGAGGAAGGGGTCAAATGTATTCCCTGGGTGTGTTCTTTCTGTGTGGGGGGAGGGGACTGACTGGGGGAGGTGACCGATGCTGTGTCGCTATGTAAAAGGGACACAGCATCGGTCTCCTCTCTCCCTGACAGGACGTGGAGCTCTTTGTTTACACACAGAGCTCCACGTCCCTGCTGTCACCGCCGATCGCGTGTACCCGGCGGACAACGCGGCCACCAGGCACACACATCGGCTTTCCAGCGATGCGCCAGGCACTGTGTTTCCCCGCTGCGTGCCCCCCAGCGGCA
Source organism: Rana kukunoris (assembly GCA_029574335.1). NCBI lineage: Eukaryota > Metazoa > Chordata > Amphibia > Anura > Ranidae > Rana > Rana kukunoris. The sequence continues at coordinate 216,029,718 of CM056059.1, read as the reverse complement.
CGCACAGGGAATGTAAACAACAGGATGTCCAAAGACGTCCACTCGGCACTTGAGTGCCGCGCTGTGGACGTCTTTCATCCATAGCGCGGATCCCAAACGGTTAAAGGAACCTATTTAGAAAAAAAAAAAACTTTACAACACCTTTAAGTCTAAAACATGTGAACATGAAAACTGGTGGCTGCTTAAAATTTAATTAAAGGTGGTGGGACTCCTCCCGCACTGCACAGAAAACTTTACATTTTCCCCAGAGTTCAGCTTTAATTAACCACCTTTTCAATGCTGGTTAACCGCTATGCCATTCTCAAAACAATGATTTCCCTTTCCTTAGAAAATTGCTTTCTCATGAATTACAGTCTTAACAATATTAATTTCCTCTTATTCACAACAAATGGTTAACTAATCTTGGAGAGAAGACAGAAATTCCTCTTCATAAGTGTCACTGAATACACATTTGTCACTCCTCTTCTAAATTTACCATATCCTTGTGCAATGTTTCCCTTTGTCTTGCTATTATTTAGTGTATTTACGCATAAACATACACTTCCTGATATCATATGATGTACTTACTAGAAACGACAGCTGTAGCAACTCTCTACTTTGATGAGCCATGGGGTTATACGTAATTTTGCAACATGAAATCTTAATATTGTCACGCTACTCACATTCTACAATCATTAAGGTCATAATGAGTAAAAAAGAAAGAATAAAACAAATAAGGTGTGACTTGAGCCTGAGTAAGGTAGCAACATTCCCAACAATGATAAGGGAATAGTGCTACAGATGTATGAGACCTTTGAGGCACCATCAACCAAAGGTTATTGTTTTTTGTTTTTTTTCATATAAAGGACTTTTTATTATAAAAAAAAGTAGAAAAATATTTTGATAGATATATTCATTAAAGATAGGTACAAATACTTCATTACCCAACTACTTTATCTATGAAAACTGCATGGTTGTTCGTGTTGACAAACTGGATATTAAAGTATTTGTACCTGCCTGTTCTATGATGAATACGGTACAGACCAAATGTTTGGACACACCTTCTCATTCCAAGAGTTTTCTTTATTTTCATGACTATGAAAATTGTAGATTCACACTGAAGGCATCAAAACTATGAATTAACACATGTGGAGTTATATACATAACAACAAAGTGTGAAATAACTGAAAATATGTCATATTCTAGGTTCTTCAAAGTAGCCACCTTTTGCTTTGTTTACTGCTTTGCACACTCTTGGCATTCTCTTGATGAGCTTCTAGTCACCTGAAATGGTCTTCCAACAGTCTTGAAGGAGTTCCCAGAGATGCTTAGCACTTGTTGGCCCTTTTGGAGGCCAGGTCATCTGGCACAGCACCCCATCACTCTACTTTTTGGTCAAATAGCCCTTACACAGCCTGGAGGTGTGTTTGGGGTCATTGTCCTGTTGAAAAATAAATGACGGTCCAACTAAATGCAAAACGGATGTAATAGCATGCCGCTGCAAAATGTTGTGGTAGCCATGCTGGTTCAGTATGCCTTCAATTTTGAATAAATCCCTAACAGTGTCACCAGGAAAGCACTCCCACCCCATCACACCTCCTCCATGCTTCACGATGGGAACCAGGCATGTAGAGTCCATCCGCTCACCTTTTCTGCGACACGGTGGTTGCAAACAAAGATCTCAAGTTTGGACTCATCAGACCAAAGCACAGATTTCCACTGGTCTAAAAGGGCCAACAAGTGCTAAGCATCTCTGGGAACTCCTTCAAGACTGTTGGAAGACCATTCCAGGTGACTACCTCTTGAAGCTCATCAAGAGAATGCCAAGAGTGTGCAAAGCAGTAATCAAAGCAAAAGGTGGCTACTTTGAAGAACCTTGAATATGACATATTTTCAGTTGTTTCACACTTTTTTGTTATGTATATAATTCCACATGTGTTAATTCATAGTTTTGATGCCTTCAGTGCGACTCTACAATTTTCATAAAAAATAAAGAAAACTCTTGGAATGAGAAGGTGTGTCCAAACTGTTGGCCTGTACTGTATATCAGAGACAATAATGAGAGTATTTTTTTCTCTTAGTACCTAGTCTAGTTATTTTATATATTTTACATTTTGTAATTTGATATTTATATAAAAAAGAACCTTAACTTTTGATTGGTAGTGCCATAGAAGTCCTATACACCAATATTACTATTTATTTATCATAGACAATGCACGGTTTACCATGAAGAGAACTTAAAGGGATCCTTTCACATGAGAGAAAACTTCCAATTTACCACTTATTTGGAAGGAAGACAGTAAACACTTACCTCTGGAATCCAACTGTATCTCAGCACCAAAAACTGAAAAAACTTTATTTAATTTATTTTCAATGTTGAAAGCAAACTTGCCCATCAATCCATGTCTCCCTGTCTTTTTGTTTATATTTGAGAAATCACGTTGAAATGTATTTCCTGGAACCCAGACAGGACCCAAGTATCAATCTCCTGTGTTCCGCACTGAGCTCAGTGGATGTTCCCAATGACCTTCAAGTCCCTACTATGTCATGTGTGCCATTTTAGGCACACCTACCCTTGTGCCAGGCTACTCTGTCATCCTTTTTCCGACATTATTAATCTCAGGCTTGTTCCGAGTCCAACATTTCATTAGCAATGGTCATTTTAAGCCTCATAACAAGCTCATAACATCAATTGACACTGTTCTAGATGCCAAGACTCATAGTTTCAGACACTCACTACATTTGAAAATCTATGTTTGGAATATAATCCTCTAAGACAGCCTTTCTAAGCCAGGGTTCCTCCAGATGTTGCTAGAGGTTCCTTGAGCAATGAACAACATCTGTCTCTTAGATAAGTAACCAATACCTTTAAACAGGGAATATTCCTACTGGCCCAAAATGTAAGGCACAGTCTTAATTTTAAACATTACACTAAGGTACCATAAGCTGTAGATATAGTAAGTGTTAGCAAGGGTTTCCTGAGACCAGAAAGGCATTTTAAGGGATCCTTAAAAAGGTGGAGATTGGTTGCTTTAAGATATACTCTCCCTGGAAATCAGGACTGTTGTTGTTTTTTATAGAGAGTATAATGCTCCACACCTCCAGAGGTCTCAAATATTTCCAGCACAATCCTCCAATCAACAGTACTCAAGCTCCATGAGCTGAATTGTTATTTTAAGCACGAGGGAGTGTCAAGGATTCTAGACCATGGATCTTCAAACTATGGCCCTCAGGAACTACAATTCCCATCATGCCTAATCATGTCTGTAAATGTCAGAGTTTTACAATGCCTCTTTGGAAGTGTAGTTCCGCAACAGCTGGAGGGCCGTAGTTTGAGGATCCCTGTTCTAGACGGTTCCTTGACACCTACAGTCATGACTACCGTGTAGAACAGAACAGGTCCTGCACTACAAAAACAAAACAGGAGTAATACAGGCCTCTGCAGCAAATACATTTTTTCTCAGGCTGGAATCACACTTGTGCGGTGCAAATTTCAGCTCTGTAATCTCTGCAGATAGATAAGGGAAGTGTTCAGCAGATTAGCAACGTTTTAGCTGCGAATTTGGAGACCTGGGAGAAGTTCCGGGTGAGAGGAGAGTGGGGGAGAAGTGTATTGAGCTGAATGAGAGAAATTCCTGATGAGAACTGAACACATCTACGAATCAGCTGCGTACCCATAGAAGATAATGGGACTAAATTTGCACCGCAAGGCATAAAATCCGCACACATTTTTTCTGCAATGCACAGTGCGAATGCATCGCACATATGTGAACCAGCCTCATTGAAAACAATGTATTTAGAAATGTTCTGCGTATTAGATGCGGTTTAAGCCGCAACCAATTTGCATAGGTGTGAGTCCGGCCTTACTTAGGTTACAAACAATATAATATGTATGCAAAAGCTAGATTGGTCTACATCACTGTATGTGGGTTGTTCAACAGAAACCAAAGCAGCTGTCCACATTGGAAGATTCCCTATTTTTTTCCTGTTCTGGTAACAACCTAAAATTTGGGATTTTCCTTATATTGACTACTAATACAAATAGAGAAGGTGTATCTCCCTAGGGGGAACTTAGACATTGATAGGGCCTTGCAGGGGTTCTAACTCACTAACACTTTATCCTAAATGGATCCAAAAAGGGCTGTGGAAATTAACTATTAATTCATCGATTAATCTTACATTTTTTTGATCTATCAAATTTTTTTTTTTTTTTTTTTTAATCAATCAAAATTCTTTTGATTGGTACTCACCTCTCCACTGGCTTCCGGACCTTCGGGGAGTTCCGTCGAAAAAATCCGGTGACGTCACAGACACCGGTGGGCTTGCCGTGTCCATCTGAAGGGCTCCTTTGCTGTGCCTTCATATCTGCATGCCGGTGGGACCTTACTATCTGCCACACACAAGGGCTGTTACACTTCCCTCTATCAACCTGGGATTCTACAACCATCCACTGGGAGTTGTGAAAGTTCCCTTCACGGGACATCTACATGCCGACGGACTGATGTTAACTTCTCCTCATCTGGATTCAGCAGTGGTATCGTTGTACACGTTTTTATACCAGCATCATACTTAGCTACATCTTTTTATGATTGCTTTTGCTACCGTTTGGTATTACTCGCACCATTTTTACAGTTTATGTAGCTACATCGATTTTTATCTCTGGGGCAATATTTATTTTGTTACCTACTTGAAGACTATACAAGTTTTAATGCTATTCCCATCGAGTGCTGCCTTTGTGTGTTTTTTGTATCCTGCTATCCATTTTTTCCAGTGGTTGGTAGCTGCACTGGGAATCAGTGTGCAAGGAGATCAGCTAAAAGTAGTTGGATCTGTATGTGCGTTATAATTAATCGAAATTAGTCGATTAATCGATAAAAAAAAAAAAAAAAAAAAAAAGATTAATTGAACACAAACATTTTGATTAGTAACAGCCCTAGTTTTTTGTGCTAAGCGCACCCTACTGCCAGCATGCCTGCTCCAATTCCAGGAAGAAAACACTGCATGAATCACCTGCCTTTATTCAAGATGGCAATGGCCAGAAATTCTAGGGGATGTTTTTCAAAGTGATTTCACAGAAAAATAAAGTATGGAGAAATGGATGGAGAGGAAGAGGAAGCGTTTGCTTTGAATAATACAAATTAATTAAATAGCATTTTTGGTTTGTCGTGCCCAGATGCCATGTAGTTCCACTTTAATATGCTGCCATGTGCAGGATCTGTAATACAGTATTCTACTTTTGTCCTCCTATATGTGCAATTGGGTCAGGACACCATATACCATTTATACAGATATTAAACAACATTTTTAATGTTTAATTAAAAGTTAGTAAACACAATTCCTTTGATTTCATATAATGGAGATGATCAGGACTGCTACATGTCATAGTCAGAAACTCTTAAGCCTTGTACACACGATCAGTCCATCCGATGATAACGGTCCGAAGGACTGTAATCATCGGTTAACCGATGAAGCTGACTGATGGTCTGATGTGCCTACACACCATCGGTTAAAAAAACGATTGTTAAAGAACGCGGTGACGTAAAACACAACAACGTGCTGAAAAAAATGAAGTTCAATGCTTCCAAGCATGCGTCAACTTGATTCTGAGCATGCGTGGATTTTTAACTGATGGCCGTGCATACTAACGATCAGTTTTGACCTATCGGTTAGGCGTCCATCAGTTAAACTTTAAAGCAAGTTGGCTTTTTTTTTAACCGAAGGTTAATTAACCGATGGGGCCTAAACACGATCGGTTTTGACCGATGAATACGGTCCATCAGACCGTTGTTCTCTGGTTAACCGATCGTGTGTATGCGGCCTTAGCAAGACTGAAAGTTTAATAACTGTTATTTTCCATAAACATTTATAGCATATCTGGGCATGTCCTGGGCTGGTGGTAGCTTAAGGGATGTTCTTCCTCAGTCATAGATAAATAAAACAAAAAATGTATTGTATCCAATCTGTGCCAATACAAAAATTTCTGTTCATTAATTAACCTTAGCAACTTGGTATAAACAAACGTAAACCTGTCTGCTTTATGTGGTAGAACTGTTTTTTATCCTTAGTCATGCAATAGAGACAGTATTTTATAAACTTTAGCATCACTGAATCCTAAAGCTCTGTTAGAACTTGAAAAAATGGAAAATATATTCCGTCACTAATGTGCCTACACCTCTCCATTACACAGTCAGCCTGTTAATATTTCCAGTACTGGAAAGTCAGAAAAATAATAACGATACATAAAGAATATGTTCTCAAATAAAGATATGAGTACATATTTACCTAATATGTGTACATATATAAACAGGGCTATGGCAGTATATATTTTGTGGTAGTGATACTTTGCTTTGTGATAAAACAAGCAAATGATAAGGCATGCTTTAGGCCCAGAGTGTTTCCCACCCCCTAGATTCAGAAGTACTTTATTGGCACTGGAGTAGTGAATGTGATGTTTAAAAGGCGGTAAAGAAACATTGATTTACAATGTTTAATGTTCTCTCTGGTTTTTCAGCTACTCATTTGAAACTACATGAGGCTAATGGCCTAGTTGTTGGCATAACTATCAAAGTTTTAAGCAGTATATATCACTATGGATCCCATTTAACCACTTAAGCCCCAGACCAATATGCTGCTAAATGCCCAAAGGCGTTTTTACAATTCGTCACTGCGTCGCTTTAACAGATAATTGCGCGGTCGTGCAACGTGGCTCCCAAACAAAATGTGCGTCCTTTTTTTCCCACAAATAGAGCTTTCTTTTGATGGTATTTGATTGCCTCTGTGATTTTTATTTTTTGCAATATAAACTGAAAAAGACCGAAAATGTTGAAAAAAATTATATTTTTTAATTTTTGTTATAAGAAAAATCGAATAAACTAAATTTTATTCAAACATTTAGGCCAAAATGTATTCAGCCACATGTCTTTAGTAAAAAAAAAATCACAATATAAAAAAAAAATTAGCTACCTAGCGGCAACAGTGACACTAATACAGCGAGCAGAAAACCAATAGCTTAGTGACACTGGCAATAGGGGGTAAGAGGGTTAACTAGGGCGGTGATCAAGGGGTTAAACCTTTATTAGGGGGGGTACGGGGCTACCCTGGACCTAACACTAACTGCCTGTCACACTAACTGTCACACTGACACTAAATGCAGTGATCAGTAAATCGGAAGGGGTTAATGTGCCTATGTGTGCCTATGTGTACTGGTGTCAGTGTAGTGTTGGTGCGACTTACTTGTGATGTCTTCTCTCCCCTCGCCGGATTAAAAATACCGCCGAGAGGAGAGGTGACATCACTTCCTCTGCCAGTGTTTACATTACACAGGCAGAGGAAGTGCAGGGCGGAGGCTATGCGGATTGGCTGGGAGCAATCGCAAGGGGGCGGACAAAAACGAACAGCCACTCCCTCATCCTGGATCGCTCCTAGAGGTAAAACACCCGCCGCATGTAGCGTGGGGGGGGGGGGGTCCCGATCTGTACGCCCATCTGCCTGTACGTGCCATTCTGTGGACGTACATATACATGCGACGGGCGTTAAGTGGTTAAGAAATGTTATTATAAATTCTTTGGCATTATACTGTAAGTTATTTTTTAATGCATCTGTTATGTAGGTATTCAAAAAACGTCTAATGGGAAACACGCCAAGGTATACCTAGACCTTAATGGAACCATGGGTCTTATTGTATGATTTTTGGCCCTCAGATACCCTCTGTTTTGGTAACTGAATTCCGCATTGCTGACTAGGCAATACTGGCATTCACTGCATGTAATTACTTTTTTGGTTGAAGCAAGTGCTATGTGGCCTGTTTTCTGCTTATATAAAACATCTGATGTGACAAAATGACGGCACTTTTCTCTATTTTCTGAAAAAAATAAGCAGACAAGTGTATCTAAGCCCTAAAACAAAAAAAGTTGTATGCGGCAGCTTACCATTCCTTGGATGCAGTGGCTGCATTGTATTCTTTTTCAGGTATTTCCCTTCAATGTTTATACCAGACCCTTATCCTGGATTAGAGCCTGGTATGGTTTGTAAGGTTGACCTCATGCAAAAAGCAAAAATAGTTGTGATGCCGCGTACACACGATCATTTTTTGTGATGAAAAAAACTACGTTTTCTGTGAAGTAAAAAACGAAGTTTTTGAAACATCACTTTTCAAAGACGATGTTGCATACACACCATCGTTTTTTTCACAAAAAGCAAGGTTACGTTCACCACTCTTTTCCATTGAAGCTCGCTTCATAACTAGCTTCTGGGCATGTGCGGGTTGAAAAACGTCGTTTTAAACAACGTTTTTGCTACACACGGTGACTTTTTGTGAAACAAAAAACGACGTTTTAAAAAACGACACAAAAAATTCAAGCATGTTGGAATTTTTTTTTGTCGTTTTTTTGAAGACAAAAAACAACGTTTTGCCCACACACGATCAATTTAAATGACGTTTTAAGCTGTTTGAGCTGTGGTGGCTCAACGTGATTGGCACTGCGCTGACAAGCCATTCACCTCTGCAGCCAAGGGTTCGGATCCCGGGCTCGGCTACATGTGAATTGAGTTTGGTGGTCTCAGCCCGGCTCCCGGTGGGTGTGCTATGCAAGGTACGCCTGTGCTTAGTACGCCCACCCCCCCCCCCCCCACAAAAAACCACCACACTTGCACGCACACAAAATTGGTTTAAAACACATGCACTTTGGCCATGCGGTCTCTTAAAATAAAGAGAGGCGAAGGACCTACGGGGCTGGCTGGGTGGGCTAGGCCCCCTCACTCCCTCATAGGGGGAGTCCCTCTGCCCCATTGGGGTCCCGTTGGGCCCCAGTTGGGCTCCCAAGAGGAGCAGGTAGGGCGGGGTGAGTGGGAGGCCCCCCTTCACACCCGCCATTGCCACCAGGGGCATGGAGAAGGATGGCGATTGCCTCCGGGGGGAGGGTCTGCCTACTCCCAACTCCTGCAGTCCGGCTCCTCTCTCTTGAGTTCACGCACAAAAATACACTTAAAAAAAAAAAAAGAAAAAAAAAAAAAAAAAAAAATGACGTTTTAAAAAACAACGTTTTTTTTCATCGTAAAAAAACGACCGTGTGTACGCGGCATGAGGCTCTTTCTTGCTCGAATCCACCATCATGGACACAGGGCACGTCATGCTGCCGATCAAGCTTGCTCAGGTAACAAAAGTTCTTGGGAGAACTGGATCTCAAGAACAGTGTACTCAGGTCCATATTGAGTTCATGGATGATACCAACTGCTCCATCATAAGAAATGTAAACAGCCCTGTTCATGGGGAGATGTATTGACCCTGTTGGAATCTTAATGTGAATCTAGGAGATTATACTAGCAATGCCTTATAAACTTGCATCGATGGACCTTGCAGCAGCTTTGTATCTTGGTTAAAAATAAAATGTAAGAAATTAAAGAAAGAAAATTATTGTGTGGCCCCTCTAAAATCAACACCAGACCCTTATCTGAGCAGGCAGCCTGGCTGTCCAAGAAAAAGAGGGGCATCCCTGGTCACTTATAAATGAAAAAAAAAAAGGAAATAGAAAATAAACACTCACACACCATGCAAAAAAGTCCTTTATTCAAATATTTTTTAAAAATCAAAATAAATTGATCATTACATAGAATCACTTAAAATCACATGAAACATGACAACCCCCCCAAAATGATCCCACTCCTGCCAGACTCACCCAGGCTGTTGATGGCCATATTTGGTTACTTTATGTCACCCAAGCTACATGTTGACTTGGTTTCTATATGATGCTATTATTGTAGTAGTAGCAGACAAAAGTTTGGTGAGGATAAACAGGCCATGTCTGGCCATTGATTTTGCCCATTCAGTGAACATTGAACTTAGGTAAAACCTGCCATTGATCTGTACCCGAAGCTCATTCCTATGGCTAAGCATGCAACACAGGCAGAGAATATGGGAAGTTAACATCTCACTAGATTTCAAACTACATCTTTACTGAAACCAATTACATTTCTTTCTGCTTAATTATGATTACATTTTAGTGGTTTAAGCATCAGAAAAAAATAAGTTAAGTTAAGGTCGTTGAGGATTTAAAAATGTATGTAAGACTGTTCTTGTGAAACCAATAATAAATGTTGGACACATTTATGAAAAGAAGGTAGGGAATTGCCTATGCTGCTTGTAATCAGGAAATCTCAATGAGACAATATTTGTTATATTTAGGCTTTTTTTCTGCTTTAATTTGCTTTACATGATTCTGCATATTTTGAAAAAAATGAATGCTTACCTTTCTCACCAACTGTGCTGAAGTTTTTTCTTGACAAGCTAAGCTTGCTAAAGAATGTTTAGCATCTAACAAACTACCCAGTGTTCCTCGCTGCCTGGAGTGGTTCCTTTTGCCAGCCCCTACATCACCCCTTTGTCCTGCAGTGACATAGGGGCTTAGGCCCTGTACACACGATCAGACATGTCTGATGAGAATTTGTCTGACGAACCGTTTTCATCAAAAAACTCTGAAGTTGTCTGATGGTCTGATGTGCGTACACACCATCGGACCAAAATCTGATCAGACCAGAACGCGGTGATGTAGAACACAACGACGTGATGAGAAAACAAAGTTCAATGCTTCCAAGCATGCGTCGACTTGATTCTGAGCATGCGCAGGTTTTTGGTCCGATGCTTTTGTGTACTAACCATCGAACCTGTCCGACGGACAGGTTCCATCAGAAAGGTTTTAAAGCATGTTTTAAAACTTTGGTCTGACGGACAACGGTCTGATGGGCCGTACACACCATCAAACTGGTCCGATGAAACTGGTCTGCAGACCAGTTTCATCAGACATGTCTGATCGCGTGTACAGGGCCTAAATGATGGAACTAAAGAGCACAGGGGGTGACCTGGCATTTGACACACCCGGATGCCTATTTATGAGAATAAGTGAGAAATTGGCTTAGCCATGTGTAGTGGAAAACTGAAGACATTTATTGGTTGTAAAGATGAATTTAAGGCTAAAAAAAAAATGCGGTTCATCATAACACCCTTATGACAGCAACAAATAGAATGCAAATTCACATTAAGATAAATAGCCATGCAAATTAAAGAGGAATGTTTGGACAGTTGCACTACAAAAAAGTTTATTTTATTGTAAAACCAGGTACAAGCTGACACATTTCACACTAAAGCTTAGTGCTTAATCATAGCTAACCAAAAGATAAATAACCAGCTAGAGCAATCATCAATAATGAATAAAATATTTTGGCTAGTCACCAGACTGCCAAACTTTATATCACGATTTCAACCTAAATTTACAACAGTAAGCATACCTGTAAAAAAGAAAATTACTGTGCAAGCTTCATTGTAATACATTTACTGGACCTAGTTTTGGAACATTGGGGGAGAACCAATCAGCTTCTAAATTTTAGCCCTGGTTCACACTGTTGCGGGTTAGAAATTGTGCGAGTTCAGCTGAACACATATGATTTCAAACTGGCGATGCAGTTTAACATCAGGGGCGATATGATAGACATCTGTGCGAGTTCATGCACAGATGTCTATTCAAATCAACCCTGAAGTCGCCAAAAGTAGTACAGGAACTACTTTTGGGAATCGGTGTGGCGGTGCACTGATATGGATGATGCTATTGCCGGTGTTCTGCCGATGAGTGTCCCCCCGGCGGATTATGCCCCCCCTGTACTGCCCATGCACGGTGCTTGCTTCCGAAAACGCGGTACCTGCGTGGACCTCACTGTAAGTGGCTAGTGGGCCTCATGGCTCTTTTTTTAACATCCTCCATATCCACGGGGATGGTAAGGAATGAGAGTGGATGTCAGAAATGTGTGCAGGTGCCATCTAGAGCTACATGTTCGGCAATTTTCGGAGGCAAGCACCGCGCCTGCGCAGTACAGGGGGGCATAATCTGCTGGGGGACCTTTCTCAGCAAGACACCAGCAATAGCCACCAATTTGGTATGTGATTTGACATGTCAAATGACATTCCAAATTGGCCCAATGTGAACGTGGGCTTGTTGCCAAAGCCTAATTGAACACGCTGAAGTTAGAAGATAATTGGCTACCATGCAGATCTGCACTAAATTCTGAATGCTTCACTTTTACTTAATCTCCCCCATAATGTCAAACATTTGACCAGTAGTATGAATTCCTGTTCATACTCTTTGTATTACATATAGATCTCTATTGTATATTTCTATAGCCCATAATTTGTACTTGACCAAAGAACATTTGGTAAATTTGTTAAAATGTACATATAATTTATTCAAGCTAAAATGACACAAAGCAAACTTTATGCAAACAATATCTAAAACGTAGTAGTATTAATTGTGACACACAGTTTTCATTATTTTATTTATTCTTTGAAACAAAGTCCATACAAGTTTACTTTGCTTCCTAAAATGAAACATGTATACAATTGTCCTTTGTATGTATAGCTAGTAGTAGTTTGTTGTGTTCAACTGTACTTGTTCTGTTCAAGATATGTTACAGATTATCTAAGGCACTTCTTTAGTTTCTATGAATGTCAGCAGTGTATTTAGGCTCCATGCACACTGAAGCTGATAAACTGCAGTTTATTGAAGTTTTGGCTTTTTATTTTTAAGCCCATAAACTGAACTCTATGTTAGCCTATGTGCCCATGCACACCTGGGCGTTTTTCAATGTTAATGAGCTTTGGAGTTTATTGTCTTTTTTCTGAACGCCCAAAATTTGCATTCAAAGTAATGTTTTGGCGTAAAAAAACAGCTAAAAACGAAAAAGGGTGAAAAACGCTAGAAAATGCCGGTGTCAGTGTTTTTTTATCCATAAAAAAAAAAAAAAGTAAAAAAAAAAAAAAAAAGCTGATAAAAGCTACACTGATGAACGCTGATAAAAGCTATTGCAAAAATGCTAAAAAACATTGCAAGGCTCCCTGCAAAACTACTGGCGTTTTTTTATAGCTTTTATCAGCTTCAGTGTGCATGGAGCCTGAGGCCCCATACACACGAGCAGACAGATTTGTTCAAATCGGTCGGACAGACCGATTTGAACAAATCTGTCTGCTGGGACGTATTGGTTTGATCGTGTACACACGATCAAACCAAAATTCCCGCCAGCAGACGACGCGCTGACGTGGCGGCATGGGCGTCTGCTCCATAGGACAACAGGGGTCGTTTGCCCCCCCCCCAGTATCATAGGAGAAGACACTTGAAACAGTGAGAGCAGGACAGGCTTGGTAGTGCAGCAGCGATGAGACATGCTGACAGCGAAGGGAGAGCTCAGGTGGACTGACCCATATGCACAATGCTGTGTGTCTCACTCTGTTAAATTGTAACATCCCAGCGAGTACAACCACCCCCCTTCCACAGAAATGGAAGAGGCTGCATCTGCTCTGCCCCCTCCCTCCCCTCTGTTCCTGTGTACCATCATCCATGCTCTGTGCACAGCCCGTGTGCTGCTTTGAAAGGAGTGTGTGGGCGGGAACATTTAAACAAGTAGCTGATAGCTAAAGAGCCGACTAAACTACTAGTGTGAACATTCTGGGAACATCAAGTGAGTTATCAGCATTGTCACTGTGTACTCTGCCCTCTCTCTCCCAAATCTTTCATTTCCTGTCTTGTCCTCCAGCAGTCTTTCATTAACCCTATGATATGCCTTTATCCAGGGTTTTCACTTGTGTGATCATAGACATTGCATGTGATTTGCACAGCATTGCTGTGCAAATCACATGGGATGTCTGTGCGATGCAAATTCAGCCATACAAACTGTATGGCTAAAATGGCATTTGCACCATAACTGTGCAGGACCCTTTTTTTTTGGAGTGAATGGGTGTTTACACCTATGCAATCCAATTCCTGCACCATTTCAAAGTTCTGCAATCTGCAAACCGATATGGGGGTGTCATTAATTTTACATTGACACCTGTATCAGTTTGCAAAGGGCAGAGTGAACGGCCGACAAGCAACATGCAATGCAGGAATCGCAGATATGTGAACTAGGACTCAAGTGGGTTTACACTGATGCAGTGCCGGTGTATACACAGATTTCCTGCATTTATCTCCATTTTCACCAAAGTCCCACAGACTTCCATTAGATTACACACTTCTTTCAACATTTTCTGAAAGTGCACCAAATGTTCTCTATACTGAATCTTTGGTGTGCTTTCAGAAAACAAAGTAAAATTACACAAGCTAATAGAAGTAGGGATTAAATGCAGAAAAACTGCATATACACTGCGACAAACTCCAGTACACCAGTGTGAACCCAAAGGCTTCAGGATGCTGTGTAATATAAAGGCGTCCAGAGGTGCAGGGGGTTGTGTAATGTAAAGGGGTCCCGAGGTGCAGGGTGCTGTGTAATGTAAAGGAGTCCAGAGAGGGGGTACACAGTAGTGACAAAGAGATATTAAAAGATGCAGGGGGCACAGTTGGGTGTTTTTACATCTTAACGTGGGATCTTAACCCCCTGCTAGCGGTCAAAGAAAGGGTTAAATGCGACTGTGTATCACCGCTTCCGAAGCGCTCCCCCTTGAAAAAATTTCAGCGGACACCCATGCGTGGCGGTGACGTTGACGCCGCCACGTCACCGCACCAGGAAGTAAAACACTTCCGCGCATGCGTCGAAACCATTCGACGCGTGTGCGAGAAGACATGTCTGCTGGTTAGCGTACTAACCAGCAGACATGTCGGGCGGACGGGTTCCCAGCCGACAGATTTGAAAGCATGCTTTCAAATCTGTCGGCTGGCCAAATCCGTTGGCTCGCCCGTACACACGATCGAATCTGTCTGCTTGGATGGTCTGGCAGACCGTTTCCAGCAGACAGATTTGATCGTGTGTACGCGGCCTGAGTGTTTCAGAATAAAACAACATAAAGAAACAAACCAAATACAAATGACAAATACAAAAAACATATATTTCTTCTGGAACATACTATGCATGAAGCTGGCTGTTTTAAATGACTTTTTTTAACCCATAATATAATAGAAAGATACCAAACAAAAAAATACTCATTGTCCTAAAGACAATGAAATGAAAAGCAGGAGTTATAACCAAAAAAAGTTATGAAACCACCATAGAAAGGACGGTGTGAAAGTAAATATAATTAAAGTATTAGAAATTGTCACCTAATCCAGTATCTTTTACGAGTCAAAAAAGGTTTAATGGTCTAATGATAATCAGTGTAGCCGATATTTCTGAATAGCAACAGAAAAATAATATTGTAAATAAAACAAATTGTATTAAATTCAATACGATGGTATTAAAAGTTTGAAACATAGTAGCATGGTGAGCATGAATTGACTGGAAAGCATCTATAATATTTATCGGTTGCTACAGACTGCAGATTCTCAAATAAAGTAGAAGTGTAAGTATGCATAGGTATAGTCAGAGTGTACAGTCCACACATTGTTCCAGCATCCTCCCTTACACCTGCAATTAGAGGAAAGACCAGCAACTCCTCCCAGGTTACCTGTGTGGAGCAATCCTGGCATTGTTCCAATGTACCTTGAGAAGTGTATATAAAGATCACCACAGGACTGTCCAGCCTTGTTCCCTACCAACCCTCTTCTCTGCTGTCTCAGCTACTTAGAAGATGGGGACCTCCAATAGGATCCCGTTGTGGATCCTACTTGTCATCTTGGCCCCACTGAATGGTAGGTATCCTCACACACTCTTCTTTGTCTTTTTCATAGAGAAATCTTATAAGAATTGTACATTAATTAGTTGAAGCTTTATTTCAAAAAAGCATACTTTTTAAAAAGAAAAATGACTTGTATTATACTAAAATAGTTATATTAGAAATACGTGTCTGCTATTTGTGACTTTATAAATCTAGTGTACTTATGGAAATTTACCAATATTCCTAAAAAAGGCAAACACTGTTTACCGGATAGAATTGTTTTTTTTTATATTTCTTTGATACTTATGTACCATTGAAATATACTGCTTCTACATTAGAATTAGAAAAAATAATTATAATAATTAAAATAATCTATAGACTCTTTCGAAGCGATTGTACGATAATCTGATCGTTAGTACAGAGTTTTCGATAGCTGATCACGACAGTTCATCTGATAAGTGTGAAAATTTCCTCGTATGATACTAGATTGTACGATTTTTGATTAGTCAGTACAGTTGTTGTCTAAAAGTACAATACAAATACACCACAACACATGACATCACTTTTTCATCACACATTTTTTGTGACTTTAGTAACCTATTTAATTTCTTCTTGCAACTAGTAGGCGAAAAAAGTCGGATAATCTGCCGATTTTCGGTTCATGTGTACGGGGCATTAAGGGGGATTTACTAAAACAGGAGATTGCAGAATCTGGTGCACCTGTGCATAGAATCCAATCAGCTTCCAGGTTTTAGCCCTAGTTCACACTGGGTACGATTTGAGATGCGATTTCACATGTGAAATCGCATCTCAAATCGGCGGCATTTGCCGGCAATTGTCGGCAATGGCACCGACCTAATCGGTGCGATGCCGCATCTGCGGCGCTGCACCGATTTCAAAAAGTAGTTCCTGTACTACTTTTTGTGATTTGGGGCAGCGATTTACATTGACATCTGTGCAGAAACCTGCACAGATGTCTCTGAAATTGTGGCCGAAAATGGGATTGCCGGGAGGGAGTGAAGACGTGTGAGTTCAGCTGAACTCGCACGACTTCACTCCCACAGCCCAGTGTGAACCTGGGCTTATTGTCCAAGCTTAATTGAACAAGCTGAAGTTAGAAGCTTATTGGCTCCCATGCACAGCAGCATCAGATTCTGAGTGTTTCAGCCTTAGTAAATCTCCCTCTTAGACCCCTTTCACACTGGAGTGTTTTTCGGGCGTTGTTTAGGCGCCTTTGCGTTAAAATATAGCCTGTAAAGCGCCTGAAAGAAGCCTCATCTGCAATCCCAATGTGAACGCCTGAGTGCTTTTAAAGCCCTTTCACACTGCCAGCGCCCAAAAAACGCTGGTAAATCACCGATAAGATCCATTTCACACTGGGGCATTTTTAGGCGCGTTGGCGTTAAAAAAAGCTCCCTCAATGGAAAGGGGGCTTTAGGAGCGGTGTATTCACTGCTCCTAAAGCGCTGCATGCAGGACTTTTTTGATACCCTGTCAGCGCAGCGCCTCAGTGTGAAAGCACTCAGGCTTTCACATTGGGATTGCAGATGCAGCTTCTTTCAGGTGCTTTTTTTTAACTCTAAGACCCCTTTAACACTGGGGCATTTTTTAGGCACTTAATGTAAAAGCACTCGGGCTTTCACATTGGGATTGCAGATGCAGCTTTTTTCAGGCTCTTTTTTTAATGCTAAAGCGCCTGAAAAACGCCCCAGTGTGAAAGGGGTCTTAGTTATTTTGATTTAGATGCTGATTATGTCAGTGCTGATATAACACTGATTATAACATTCACAGTGTATTACAAACAATTTTTTGTCGTATATCACTGTTAGATGTCATGTGCCTTTATTGGTACAGAAGGTACCGATAACATTTTAGTATAACTATATCTGAATCTTTGTGTGTGTATAAGCCTGAGTGTTATAAAACCTAAGGAATGTATTTACCTTTGCGCAATTCTTTGTATTTACTGGTGTCAGAGCAGACAAGCGTGTATAAAGGATTATGTAATACAGTCATAGTAATCACTTTATTCATACCAACAAACAATGCAGTACAATTAGAGTATACTATAAAATATTTGAGAGCCAGTGAACAACTGTTAGCAGTCTTAATCTTTTATAAAATAGACAAAATTGGTGTACTGATTCATTTACAATTAAGTGCATGGATGAAAACAGAATACAGATTCATTGTTAGACATTTGTATAGTTACTGCTCAAACAGAGATGCTGAGTACACAATATACACACAGCTGAGAATAGATACAGAACATAGTCTGTCACAGGACATTAAATAGATGTTTTATCTCTCTGTCTTTGAAGGGAAGAGGGGATCCACCTTGGTTTCAATGACCAGTTTAACATTTTTGCAGTTACATTTCTACTAATAAACGGAGATACAATATATAAAAAGATAGGCACCCAATAGACTGTTATAGGGAATATGTCAGTACAGAATTATGACATTCCAGTGCCACTCTTTTTTTAAATGTATGGAATTACTCAGTAAGGTAGTACAGAGTGCACTGATGATGATGTGTGGGGTGCCATTACCCATACCAATGAATCCGATGCTCTTTCACAGATATTACTTCAGTAAACTAAAATCTTAATTACTGGCATAGATGTTTTCCTGTGTCTGTTCTGTATGCTTCCTTTTTATGTAGAGATTTAGCGATTAGCAAACAGTAATATTTCAGATATAGAGGGACTGTGGTGAGCTGAACCACTTGCTAACTTATTCTATCTCTGAGTATCTGTAGTGGCAGGATCTCATTGCCATAATTCTTGTTTCTTTTTACTCAAACCTTGGAATGCTGGGTGCTTCTACTCACACTGTGGTATTAGCACTTTTTCCCCTATTGTATTCTTGAAAAATGTTAAAAGCCAGCAGAAAAATCAGAGCCCCCAGAACTTTTTTTAAGGCAGGATAAAAGGGGCACAAAGCAGATGCCTTATATGTGCCAACTTTCCCAGTTAAAATGTCCATGCCCCTTGCAGTTTTAGTCCTGTGCTGTGTTCCAATATCTCAGTGTGAAGTTATGTTACCAATGCTGCCCAGCTCTGCCCTATTGCTGTTTACATATGATTTTGCAGACCATGTGTTTACATGTAAATACACTGCATTGATGTGTAAAAAGTGGTGGACCGCTGCATTTATATGTAAATAGCTGTGGCACTCATATGAATAGCATGTCCCCCTAAGGTAATTTCCACCATCACCTATACTAAATGCTGCCCACTGGGGAGTTAAATGGGCACGTTTGATAGTCCTGCCTACAACTATAGTCACCAAGCATAACATCAGCCTGTAAAGGTAAGCAAAATTAAAGGTGGAACCCTTCTTCAAAAGAAGATGGTGCCACGGCACCCTGAATTTTGATGCATGTAAATACGCACATCTCAGCCAATGCATTAGGGTGTCATTAACAATTAATGATACTGCTGTGTATCTGCTAAAGGGCAGCATGTTTCTGTGGTGTCAGGAAAAGTGATTTTGTATGCGTTCCCAACACACACAATTGTGAACGCGGGCTAAATGTCTCAGTTACATTGGTGGTCAGTGTAAAACATCCCATTACATTGGGGCTTGGTGTACAATACTTTCATTCGCACTAGTGGCCAGTGTGAAGGTTCCCCATAGATTGGTGATCAATGTAAATCTCCACTTATATTGGGGCTTACTGTGAAGGCTCCTATTACATTAGTAGTCATTATATTGGTGGTCAGTGTATATCCCCATTACATTAGTGGTTAGTGTAAATCTCCATTACATTGGTGGTCAGTGTAAATCACAATTACATTTGTGGTCAGTGTAAAACTTCTCATTACATTGGGGCTTGATGTACAATTCTTTAATTCACACTAGTGGCCAGTGTAAAAGCCCTCCTTACATTGGAGGTTACTGTGAATGCTCCTATTACACATGGTCAGTGTAAATCCCCATTCCTCTTTATATTGGTAATCAGTAGTCAGTTTTGAATGCTCCGTTACATTGGTGATCCATGTAGAAGCCCCCTTTAAATTGGTGGTGAGTGTAAATGCCCATTACATTGGTGGCCAGTGTAGAAATCCTCCTTTATTGGCTGTTGATGTAAAATCCCCCAATACATTGGTTGTCAATGTAAATGTTTCATAACATTGGTGACCAGTGTACCTTTCCCTTTACATTGGTGGTAAGTGTAGAATTGTCTTTACACTGGTGGTCAGTGTAAATCCCCCCTAACATTGGTTGTCAGTGTAGGAGTTTCACCTTAAATAAATAGAGCTAAGAGAAACTAATGGAGAACTGAACTCTCCAGCATCTACCAACCATCAAAGTATCCCTGATTCTTTTAAGCTTTGCATATCTATAAGATGCATTGTTTCTAACTCAACCATGACCCAAATTAAATGGGGCAATTGATCGGAAAAATAAGACTTAACCTAAAAAAATATGCAATAAAGGTGAGGATAAAAATGTCATATAAAGCTACCACACAGATCCTTTAAGCTTATCAGTGCTGGACATCAGCATAGACCTAGGCTGGGAGTTTCATAGTCTGGCCATCCTTCCAACAAAGAAGTTTTGGTAAAAATAAATATATATATATATATATATATATATATATATATATATATATATACAGTATCTCACAAAAGTGAGTACACCCTTCACATTTTCGAAAAAAATTTCATTATATCTTTTCATGAGACCATATGCATTCCAAGGACAAATACTGCATTCTTTGTAATTTCAGCATTCATATAAGATTTGTTTTACTTGTTTTGTTGCAGCTCAAATACAGTATGGAGATTATGCCGTAGAAGAGACTGAAACAGAAACAGAAACTTATGACTACACTGTTGATGGGTCTGTACAACAACAACAGAACATACAACAACAGCAGCAAGTAATACAACAACAGCAAAAAGGACAGACTGGTACATATTAATTGTCTATAATAATATTAATAATAATATATAATAAATTATGTGGCTAGAAAAAAAATGCCTTTTTTAGATAAACCATAAGTAGCACCCTGCTTGATTATGGATACACACACCTTACTTATACCACAGAGAAGGTTCAAACAAACATGCGGTTTATAAACTAACCTAGTTTTATAGTATCTGTCTATTGTAATTGTTAATGACAAATGCAATGCCATGACATCAGATATTGTCGACAAATGAAAGAGGGTTGAATTAAACATTTTCATTCTTATACCATATATAAGGGATAATTTAACTGTAACAACCAAAGTATATAGTCTATTGATTTGTTTTATCATTAATAACCACCAATATGCAATCTCTGTACACATGTGTCAGCCAACACTGTATCATAATGGATATACAGTACTTGTACTATAGTTCTGTTCTCTGTTCTTATTTCTTTTTATAACAAACACAAGGAAATGGTCCTTTAAAGTCTTATGGAAATTTTTGTAAAACTAATTTTCGGTACTACAGACCTTAAGAAGCACTCTTCATACTATATCATGACTGACAATACTGGCAAACCAACATAATTTAATAGTTATGCATCTATAAAAGGCATGACGAAAAACTGAACAAGGCAGTTGTTCTTTATTTCTATACTGTAATTATTGAGCACCATCTTATATACATCTTTTATTTTTTTCAGTTTTAATAACAGGAGCTCCGAGAATATCAGTGATCCAAGTGTCTACTAACCTTCCAGTTAAAGGTAGGTAGTACAGATTCTAACTTGTTTGGATGTTGGCTATGTATAGTATGTAGGCAGTAAATACTTCAATAAGGGTATTCAATGAACAATATACTTTACATGTATACACATACATTTATGGTGTTTCTAAAGACATCATTAATTTACTTCTAATTAAGTTTGCAAGTCAAGCCTGCCATTTCAGAGGTAGAAATGAAAAATAAATGTATTCTCACTATTTTGTTAATGGCAATTTTTTTTTACAAACATCTTAGATGTAAGAAAGGCAGCTTCCATAGTCAATCAAAAAAAAAAAAAAAAAAAAGAAGCAAATAAGTTTAGCTCTGATAATAAAAGATTCATAAGAAACAGATTATTTAGATTTTAGGAAATTAACTATATAATGACTAATGCCGCGTACACACGGTCAGACTTTTGACTGGGCAAAACTCTGTTGGAATTTCCGCCGGAAAAATAGACAACCTGCTCTCTATCTAAGTCAGACGGAAAAAGTCCGATGGGGCATACACACGGTCGGAATATCCTATGAAAAGCTCCCATCAGACTTTTTACATCGGAAATTCCGACCGTGTGTACGCGGCATTAGTAAATGGACTAGATGGAAAAAACATTCAGTATCCAATAACAAGGATGTAGAGAAGAGCTCCTATACTTTTCTGAATTTAATAACCAAGCGTTTTTGTGAAGTGTAGATGTAGAAATGCTTATTACATCTTCCCATACATTTTTGCAGCTTTGAATGTGGCTCATAACAACAGGGTATGCAGCACCTGGGGAAACTTCCACTTCAAGAACTTTGATGGGGATATCTATTATTTCCCGGGTACATGCAATTATGTCTTTGCCTCTCACTGCAAGAGCACCTATGAGGACTTCAACATCCAGATGCGGCGGACTGTTGTAAACAATGTCCCTGTCATTGAGAAGATCAGCATGAAACTCGACGGTCTTATAGTGGAAATAGAGCGCAAAACAGTTTTAATCAATGGCAATGGGTAAGTGCATAAGATCAAGAGCATAACTATAGCCATAGAAGACTGTGTGACTACTGTAAGGGTAGCAGCACTGAGGTTCCAGGGCTATCGGCCTGGACACATTGAATTTTTGCAGCTAGTAATTGTTTTAGGGCAATAGATGTGAATAAAAAGAATGGATATATTGTTTGACAACTTTATATAATTGTTATAATATAGATGAGTATTATGTACGAATGGATGGATTGTCAATGGATAGTTGGGACTTCAATATAAATATCTAGACTTATGTAATGGTTTACTTCATCTGCATTACCACAATAGCATCATATTACCAAGTCTATCTTTAACTATACCATGCTGAAAGTCTTCTGACTGAGGAATACATTATTTGCAGGTATAGCTATTATTTGGAAAGTATTTGAACAAATAAAACTGATGTTTCTCCTGCCAAACGCCAGAATTTTTTTGTGTTTTTCTTGTATATTTCCAAGACAAACTGGATATCTTATGTATAAACTTACAAACTTGTTAGCGCTTTATTTAAATTAACATGATAATCTCTTTCTCAATATTTCTTTAGAATCCAACTGCCCTTCAGTGGTTCAGGAATTCAGATTGAGAAACATGGTGTATACCTTACAGTGACCTCCAAACTTGGCCTGGTCTTCATGTGGAACGATGATGACAGCCTCTTGGTAAGAGAGCAGAAAAAGTTTCTCATGTTATTTATTCCTGGTGCTGCCTGATTTTCTATAACTTCCTTTTATTTTCCCTTCGGTAGCTGGAACTGGAATCTAAGTATGCCAACACAACATGTGGACTTTGCGGAGATTTCAATGGTATCTCTATCCACAATGAGTTTGTTGCCAATGGTAAGTTTCTCATGACTTTCTGTAATGAAATTATAATAAACAAAGTATAGGAACAATACAATATACAGTACATTAAACAAACTGTACTATGGCAAAACTGCAAAGCATTCTACACATACTTAGGTGGATATAAATGAACCATGATGCTATTCTAAAACTTTTTAATGAAGGCATACCTGTAAAAAGCAGTGTAAATACTTACTTTTTAATCCACCAACCCCTCCCCTTCCCCCCAAAGTCCATCAAGTGGCCAACACTTTCAGATGTGACAATATCCTCAGTCTCTGCAGCTTTCCTTATTTCTTGCTGCTGACCTCTACATCATTACAGGACAGAGTAGTGATGGGCCCAAGAGGACCCTGAAGGCCGATACTCCCAAAAGAATTGGTTTCTCAACAGACTTTAGAAGATAATTTCTACTAAATAGGGCAGAGCAGGGGCGGACTAACCATTGAGGCACCTGGGCACTCCCAGAGGGCCCCATGCCACTAGGGAGTCCCATTAGGGTTGCCAGGCTCAGTAAAACCAGGGACAGTGTGTAAAAATCTGTGTTTTTTTAACATCTGTCCCTGATATGTCCGAAACCGACATACTTTTGATGTGAAAATCCTGAGATTTTAGCCATACCTCTGAACTGCCTCCTGGCATGGTGGCCATCTGTAAGCCCGGGGGCCCCATAATTTTCTATTGCCCGGGGGGCCCCATAAGTTGTCAGTCCGCCCCTGGGGCAGAGATTAGTAGCACAGATGGCAGGAAAGGTAAGTAATTATACACTTTTTTGACTGGTATGCCTACCTTGATGATCTTAAGGATAGCAAAAAAAATTAACAGAACTGTTTCTACTGCATTAAAACCTACCATACCATCTAAAATACAAAATCGGAAACCCACATGATCTCATTACTGGAAACACATGCTATTTTGCAGGTATTCAGATGACAGCAGCTCAGTTTGGAAACCTGCAGAAGTTGGATGGACCCACAGAACAGTGTCACGATGTGTCACCTACACCGAAGAGCAACTGCACTGACTTGGTAAGTCATATGTATCACAGTAAATTATAATGACATGTGTTGACCATCATCTGCCGAACAGCAATCCTAATGACTCTACATGTGCTTTCCAGGAGAAAATCTGTGAAACTGCCCTTCTTGCTGCATCCTTCTCAAGTTGCCATTCCTTGGTGGCTGTAGAGCAATACATTGAAACGTGCGTGCAAGATCTGTGCCGATGTGTAGGCAAAGATACCACTCAGTGTCTGTGTAATACCTTTGCTGAATACTCAAGGCAGTGTGCCCATGCTGGAGGACACCCAGAGAACTGGAGGACAAAAGACCTATGTCGTATGTGTCTTTATTTATCTTTTACCATTTTTAGTAAAACAAGGAAGTAAATGAATTACACTAATGACCAGCTGCAGTACCATATCTTAAACATGCCATTAAAAACAAAGTATGTGAGCACTGAATGCATAATTTCTATTATTTTCCCACAGCTAAAACTTGTCCTTACAACATGGTATACCAGGAATGTGGATCACCATGCCCTGATACTTGTAGCAACCCAGAAAGATCAGTTCTTTGTGAGAATCACTGCATGGAAGGCTGCTTCTGTCCCCCAGGTTTGCCTCTTATAGTTACTTAACAAGATGACCAACTTAGTGAAACAAAAAGTAGAATTGTTCACTGTATATAAAAACATAAACCACATTGTTTCCATATCCCTTACAGGAACTGTATTTGATGACCTCAACTACTCAGGCTGTGTCCCTCTTGAAACATGCTCCTGTACTTTCAACAGTAATGCCTATGCTGCCGGAACAGCTTTTTCAACGGCTTGCAGTGCTTGGTAAGTTTAATTGCTCTACAGTTTAAAATGTGCAGGTACTCATAAAGTGAACAGGTAACTTTCCCTTTCTAGACAAAGTAAAACGTTTGTTTTTAGGGTGGCACTGCAAACAGTCATTACATTTATACATATTTAGTACTCCCCAGTAGAGGAGACTATGTGAGTCTTCCATTAGATTCCAACAATTCAGCCATTCCTCAGGCCTGAGTGTCACCATATGGGGGTGAGGTATAAGACATTCTCAGAAAGTTACACAGGACTTCAGAGGGCTCTGGCAGCATAGGGACGAGTGCTGGGAAGAGTACTGACTGCATACAGTGCCTCCAGTAAAATAAGTCTACTACCGTATAAGGAAAACAAAAGTTCACCAAAATTTAGATATTGCTTTTGGATGATATTACGTATGGTAGAAATGTCTTTAAACAAATAAGGGAAATTACTAGTTTATAGGATACTGTATAAGATTCTTTAATTCTACAGGTTAGAGGCCAAAAGGGGGAGTTTTGCAGTTATAGACTTGGTATTAAAATATATGCTTTCATTGTACTCTTTTGCACAATTTTGAGGTATCTTTTTTCTTTCTTTTAGGGGGATTTATATAATGCTACATCTAAATATAAAATTGACATTGAAATGTATTGGGAAACATGTTTTGTAGACTAAGTGTGAATCTAACAATTTAACTGCAACAACTGCATAAGAATAGTTGAACACTTTTCTACAATTTACTGTAATTTACTGTAAACAGGCTGTATGGCACCTTGTGTTGCTAGAAAGTTCACATATTTCCCTTGCCTGAATACCATATTAATAGAACATATAACTAACTCCATAAATATGAGTATTAGGCCTTGTACACACGAGGGAATAAATCCGCTGAAGATGGTCCGACGGACCATTTCAGCGGAAAAATCCCCTCGTGTGTAGAGGCAAACGGACGCTTTTTGCCGGATTCATCCGGCGGAAAAATTCCAAAGCATGCTTTGAAATCTTTCCGCCGGATAGCTGGCTGGCAGATATGTCCGCTGGTTAGTACGGCAAACCAGCGGACATATCTTGCCGCACATGCGTCGTATCCTGTGAATGGATCCGACGCATGCGCGCGGAAGTGTTTACTTCCTGGTGCGGTGACGTGGCGGTCACGTGGCG
The DNA here is from genome assembly GCA_029574335.1 of Rana kukunoris. Lineage (NCBI taxonomy): Eukaryota > Metazoa > Chordata > Amphibia > Anura > Ranidae > Rana > Rana kukunoris. The sequence goes on along the minus strand of CM056059.1, from coordinate 216,003,640 downwards.
GCGTCAACATCACCGCCGCGTCACCGCGCTGTCCGCCGGCGGGGAATTTGATCCGATGGTGTGTACAGCCATCGGATCAAAACATCCCGGCGCAAATATACGCTGTAAACGTTCCGGGGACCGTTTACAGCGGATATTTCCCGTCGTGTGTACAAGGCCTTACTAGACATTGAACCCTTATCTCAAGTATTTATGAAACTTTGGCCTGCCAAAGCCCTCTCACCGACTGGGTGGCATGCACAGCCAATAATAATATAAGCATTGGCTCAGTTTAATAGTAACAACACCCTACATTTAAACATTGGATGTTTAAGTGCAAACTCCTCTCTTTGATTAATAGATAGGTGATATTGCATTAAGGGTTTGTAACATACCACCACCCTGATAGGCTTTGTTCTCAGCTTGGCTCTAATCTTTTTTGAATATTGACTTTGGCTTGGAGAGATAAGAACTGGTTCTTAGAGTTAATCTGCCATGCTATGCCTCTATACATTTTGGATAAAGGCCACCTTTAGCCATCAAAGTATTACTTAGCAAGGGATTATATGGTACTCTGGAAAAATGAATGATGAAAAAAATTAAAGTGTATTATTAGTAATAAAAAGAAAAAAAGAAAGACCACTAATTGGAAGTGTCTGACGTTACGTTAATCTCCTGTTGCCAAAATGGTTAAGAATGTAATATAGCTCTTTATTATTTTAATATACTATTTAGTTTGTGTATGTGATTAACTGCGCACAAGCAGCATGTGAATAAATAAAGCTGCAAGCATGAAGTGAAAAAAATCACTGAAATGTGTATCCATTTTTCATTTCTTTTTTATACTACTTAGTTTCTTTACAGAAGCACAAAAAGGAAGTACCTGAGATTTAGTTTGTTGACTACTGTTGACCTTTGTGTTTTATTAGCTGTAATTTCCCTACTGCAGAAATCAAACACTCCTTCATGCAATATTTACTTTCAAGCATGACTTTCTGGATCTCACTTAAAAAAAGTCTGCTTACTTACAAGTTTGCTAGCAAATACTATTTTAACATTCATGGACTTGTTTGTATAATTTACACTCATTTGCTATATAGAATTTATTTGTATTTTTATTTTATTTCTAGATATCCTAGAATTTAAGTATTGTGGCTTAATCGCAAGCTTGATTAATTGGTTGTTTATTTTAATAGCATGTGCTCGGGAGGAAAATGGTCATGTAAGAACCTGCCATGCCCAGCCAGTTGTTCCATCGAAGGAGGGTCCCATATTACCACTTATGATCAAACTCATTACAGCATTCATGGTGACTGCAACTATGTCCTTTCAAAGGCAAGTCCATATTTTAGTTACTACATATTTCTGTAAATAATATATGAAGAACTCTTTTTGAATATCATATTGGCCATTAAATTTAATATTTGAGTCTTGACAAACTATATATACCATGATAGCACTTATGGATCAGTATATGTTTAAAAAAATTCAAAATTCTGGACATTGTGTGAAATTTTAAATTTATATTCTCAAACTCTTTCCGTCTCTATAGGCTTGTGATGGCGAGTCTTTCATTGTACTGGCAGAAATGCGTAAATGTGGTTTGACGGAAAGTGAAACTTGCCTCAAGAGTACAACTATCATCCTTAATGGAGGAGAAACTGTAAGTGTCAATTTAAAAAATTAATGGTAAACATCCCATAGGCGTTTACAGGCAGCTCTAACAGAGTTCTAATGTGATTAAATAGAGTTTTCCTTTATGCAAATGCAATAGCTGACTTTCTCTGTGACTATACTTACATTCATATTTTCATACCTCTCCTAATATGAATATATTCTAGTAGTTCTATTATTGCTGTATTTTGACTTATTGATCACCTTTGTTTGCCTTATTCTAACAGATTATTGTAATCAAGCCATGCGGCAGTGTCTTTGTCAACAGCATCTACACTCAGCTGCCTGTATCTGCAGGTATGAAACATTGAGACTATTGTTTGCTAGGAAAATATTTCTGGAGCTAGTTAATGCATTGTAAATTTGTTATATGTGATCTAACGGTGGCATTTTATTTTGTAGCTAATGTCACCATCTTCAGACCTTCCTCATTCTACATCATTGTTCACACCAATCTGGGAGTACAGATCGTGGCTCAACTCACTCCATTCATGCAGGTCTATGTTGCACTGGACCCAGCTTATAAGGGCCTCACATGCGGTAAGTTTAGTGCTCTGTTGTTTTTACTGTTTTGTAAACCAATGCATATGTTCAATCTTTTTTTAAATGTCAAATCATTTTAGGTCTCTGTGGAAACTTCAATGACAAACAGTCAGATGACTTCCAAACCATCAGTGGTGTAATTGAAGGCACTGCAGCATCCTTTGCCAACACATGGAAAACCCAGGGAACCTGTTCAAATGTTAAAAATGTCTATGAAGACCCTTGTTCCCTCAGTGTGGAAAATGGTAAGATTTGTTTTCCAAATGGAAGCTGTATTTGAAGAGATCACATAGACAAAGAGAATCTGATAGAACGAATGTATAACTAATAATTTTATTCAAAAGGACATATATATAGAACATGTACATATGGATACAATTAAGTTGTAAAAAAAAAAAAACATAGTTAACTTAAAGTGATTGTAAAGGTTCACAGTTTTTTTTTAAAATAACAAACATGTCATACTTACCTGCTCTGTGCAATCATCCTCCTCATCTCGGGGTCCCTCACTGGTGTACTTGTCTCCACCCGCCTAGTGACCCCATAGCAAGCCACTTGCACTCGGGGGCCCTTGTGCAGGCTCGCTCCTGAGCTGGCTCTATGTGTACATAAGACACATAGAGCATGGCTCCCCCGCACCCTCCTCACTGGCTGTAATTGAGACTGACAGGAACCAATGGCTCCTGCTACTGTTTCTGTGCTAATATGGAGAGAGCTGCTGCTTTCGTGCACATCATTGGATTGAGATCAGTCTCAAATAGGTATAAGGAGGGGCTGGAGGGGAGCTGCACTCTGACATTTTTAGCTTAAAGCAATGTTTAAGTCATTATTGGGTTTATTTTTTATTTTTTTCAATTAGTTTTTATTGAGAGAAAAGAAAATATTTTCCAAACAAGATATAATACAGAAACAAAAAATAAAATTAAAATAAAGGGACATAGTAGGCAAGCTTTACATTCATTTCCCAAACAGGGTCCATAACAATGTTTATTACAATCACAAATCAGAAAAGAACTTAAGGGTACACAAATAATCCCCTAACAGTAAACCATATATAAGGTGGAAGCTAGCCCACTTAAAATAAAAAGGGGGGAAGAAGAGAAGGGATAAAGAGGGGGAGGGAAAAGATAGGGGGGAAAGGGGGAAGGGGGAATGGGGAATGGGGAATGGCCTGCGGTCTGAGCAGGAATCAAACAAGAAATAACTCACAACAAATATTCCATAAGGTATGCCTACGTATCACTCTGGAAGTGCGCAGTCCATATTTGCCAAATGACATCAAACTTCTGCCTGTTACCCCTCCTATTTGCCACTAGGGACTCATAGACATCGTGCATCCGCATGATCAACAAAGCATCTGACGCATTGGGAGCCCTATCTGCCTTCCAGTGTCTCGCAATGAGAGTCCTGGCTGCTAGTAGAATATTGGTTATCACTACTCTAAGATCAGGTGGAAACTTTTCAATACCTACATGGAGTACTGCCAAGGCAGGGGCCGGGCGAGTCAGAAATCCAGTAATCCTAGAAATGTAGGAGAAGATGGAGTTCCAGAAGCTTGTAAGGTGTTTGCACAACCAAAACATACCGTATGAAGCAGGTTACCCATCTCTCCACATTATTGTGTTTACAAAAAGTGTAGCTGTTGACGTTTAATAAATACACACTTACCTGTTTTAGGGTCCCCCTTGACACCTGTGAGATGTCCCAGAATATTGCAGGGAGGAAGGTGGATTGCCTAGGTGGTCAATGCAAAAGTGGGAGCGGGTACCTGTCAAAACTAAGTACCCACTCCCCCACAAAAAATTACATGTCAAATGTAGCATACAAGGGGGGAGGAGGGCTTAAAGAAGAACTTCCCCTTTTGGGTGGAGCTCCGCTTTAATGCATAGCATGCATTAAGTTAAAAAACCTTCAGCCTTTAAAAACCACTTTAAACTGACGATATTACTATTTGTTTGTATTTAGTAAATGTAAAAGGTATAATATACATATAGACTTGGAAAACACATAGTCGTCAAATAATAGAAAAATAAATCTAATTATTTTATGTATTTCATTACAGAGAAGTATGCCCAACACTGGTGTGGTCTTATTTCTGACCCAACTGGACCATTTGCTTCCTGCCATGTTACTATTAATCCTGATGTTTACAAACAAGTAAGCTAAAAAAAGGATATTTTTTAATCCCTACTTTCTTTTTGTTAGGAATACATAAATGTCAGTTATATTTATGCATTCCTCTTTTATTTGATTAATACGTTGGATGTTTATATCTTATATTATGTGTTAATTATACTATTTTAAGAATCTTATATTCTAAAAGTGGACATATTACAATTCTGCAATTCTACCACCTCAGAGACAGTTTAATTAGACATGCGTCAGAGTTTCTTTAGAGGTTCTATCTTAAAAAGAAATACATTAAGCAATAGTAACATGTATAAAACATGCTAGTTATATGTTCCAAGACTATAAAATTGAGAGTGTCCAATCCCTTCCCATCTACACTTTCCTTTATGACCCATTGTCTATCTAGAGGTATGTTATTCAGGCCTCTCACAACAAATTAATAATAGTTTATACTTATTTATTAAAATAGTTTGAACTTAATTATCTGTGTTTCATATCAGAACTGCATGTTTGACACCTGCAACTGTGAAAAAAGTGAGGAGTGCATGTGCGCCTCCCTCTCTTCCTACGTCCGAGCCTGTGCTACTAAAGGAATCATACTGACTGGATGGAGAGAAAACGTGTGCAGTAAGTGCTTTTTATGTAATCTGTCTAAAATGTTAAATTCTGCACATAATATTATTATTATACAATTTTTTTTTATTATTATTATTCGTATTACTATTATTGACCCACCCATTCTAGACATTTTTTACACATCTTTCTAATGCTTGTTTTTTTAAATAAATATTATAAATTGTTCTTATTTTTTTTTACACAGCTAAGTACATGCACACCTGCCCCAAATCACTAAACTACACCTACTCCACCAGTACATGCCAGCCAACCTGCCGTTCTCTCAGTGAACCTGATGTCACCTGCAGCATCAAATTCATACCTGTTGATGGCTGCACCTGTTCCAAAGGATTTTATATGGATGACAGTGGCAAATGTGTCCCTGCTGCTGCCTGTCCATGTTACTACAAGGGATCTGCTGTGCCTTCTGGAGAATCTGTCCATGATAACGGCATTATGTGGTGAGTGTGGATATTGATTTTAAGTTCTATATTATTTACTATACAGATTTCAGGAACATTGAAAAACATCAAGATACATTTTTTCAGCTTCCCTACAATACTTACCATATTTATCAATATGATAATAATCTGTTAACATAGGATACTTAATAAAACATGTAATAATATATGTAAGGAAGCCACTCACTTGTTCTTTGCTGCTACATATCACTTTTAATATCGAATGATACCCTATTATATTTGCATTAATGCTTTTGTTGTGCTTAATTTTTTTTCAGCACTTGCGCCCAGGGGAAATTAAGTTGTATTGGAAATGTTGAACCAGGTAATGTTCATATACACAAAAAAAAAAAAAAAACTTATATTTATAAAAGCACAGACATTAAACCACAGCCTTCCCCACTTGTCCACCCTTCTGAAAATACTTTTCTTCTTTACTCTGCCCCTGCTCCCATACTCTGCCCCCTGCATTGCCCAGATTGTTCAACATCTCCGTTTCCACAGGTGACTAAGCCTTGAGAATTGCAGTCATAACTCAGATAAAGAGCATTGCCTCTCATGACCCCTCTCTACTTTGCAAATGCCCCTCTATTTTTTTATATGTTTTTGTTATGTCTACCCCACAAATGCATTGACCTGCTGTTACTCTTAATTTAGACCTCACACCCAGGAAATTTCTGGCTCTTTCAGCTTGTACTAACTTGTACAACATCTATATTATTTCCTTCCAAACTCAAACAGTGTATAATGATCTACCCAATGCCTCATAATGTTTTGGTCTCAGCTAAGGACCTTTTCTTTATCTACCAAGACTAAAATGTCTTAATCAACCTGGTTCAAGCAAGGACATGTTCTTCTCCCATGTCATTCTGCATATTCTGTATATTATCTTGATTTTTTTAATATACTAAACATATAATTTATTGCATTGTATTGTGTAATATTATAAGGGATGATAATATTTTATGTTGCCCAATTTCAAATCATATATATCACTTCTTTTATACCTAACTTACCAATTATTTTCTATTATGTACTTCAGTATATATTAATATATTACATAACAATATATTGCAGTATTTATAATATCGATACATATCATTTTTGCATTGTCTTCTCAGCCTGCAAATCTCCAATGGTTTACTTTGACTGCAAGAATGCCACAGTTGGCACCAAAGGTTCAGAGTGCCAGAAAAGCTGTCAGACTCTGGATATGGCTTGTGTAAGTCTTCTAGTCCCTGCACAGGAAAATATGGGAAGAAAGTAATAATGACAATCTGAATGTATCTGAAACTGTACATTTCCTTTATCCTAATTCTGGCAATGATGTTTATTTTATACAGTACCATGCCAAATGTGTCTCTGGCTGTGTGTGCCCTGCTGGTCTGGTTGCAGATGGAAAAGGAGGTTGCATCAGAGAAGATAACTGTCCATGTGTTCACAATGAAGCTACTTACCAGCCAGGGGAACAAATTAAAATCAAATGCAACACTTGGTATGAAAAATAAACGCTAGTATGCAAAGTAAACTGCATTCAATGTTCAGCTGTATGAACAAATCAAATTGTTCTTTCTTTTTCTATATAGCACCTGTAAGAATAGGATGTGGAAGTGTACCAAAAACCCATGCCTGGCTACATGTGCTGTGTATGGAGATGGACACTACATTACCTTTGATGGTAAACGCTACAGCTTTAGTGGAGACTGCGAATACATACTTGCCCAGGTAAAGTGATCTGCAAGACATCTATATTATTATCATCACTATTTTGCAGTTATTACTTTTTTTTATCTACTAGTAACACCATAATGTTTAAATTTATGGCCAGACAAAGGTTTTTCTTTGATGGTGGAGTGGGAAAGAGTTAGAACTCCCATCAGGTTTTTAATGCTATCTGGGGCTCTGTTACAGAAATGTCCTCTTATGCCTTGTACACATGGTCGGACTTTTGACCGTGCAAAAGTCTGCCGTGAGTCCGTCAGAAGTCTGACGGAAAGAAAGAGAACAGGTTTTCTATATAAAGGCATAGCATACTAACTCATTATGAGGTTCTTAACTGAGATCAAAGCCCCTGCAGCGGCCCTCATTTGCCTCCTCCGCCATTACTCCCAGAGTGACTTCCGGGTATTGCAGCCCCCGGTGCTGTAAGTGTTCGGAGCCGCGATGATGTCAGTGACGGCACGATGCGCCATAGACATCGGTGCAGTCTTTTGGGCAGATATCTTTTAAACCTACGCAGAAACATATTTCTTGTACCTATAGGTAAGCCTTAATCTAGGCTTACCTCTAGGTAAAAGTGGTCTGCAAGAGTTTACATCCACTTTAATTATTGTTTAATATGCAAAGCAAACTCACCCTTCCATTCATGTCTCCATGCTTTTTTTGTTGAGAAATCACTAGACATGTGCACACTAAAATATTTTGTTTCGTAATTTCATTTTTATCTAAAAAAAAAATTTATTTAGTTACTGCTGAAATTCGTTTTTATTTATTTTGTTTTTCGTTTAAAAAATGCATTTTTTCGAAAATCCAAATTAAGGTCGAATCTGTCATTGAAGGCTTATGGTGTCTGTCGAATGTTCTGAGAAAAAAAAAAAAGAAGATTCGACAATCTTTAAAAATAAATAAAAAATTTGACTCTTCATGTCTCTCTATGTCGAATCTTCATGTCTCTCTTTGTTGAATCTGTCATTGAAGGCTTATAGTGTCTGTCGAATTTTCTAAGAAAAAAAAAAAAGATTTGACAGAATCCTAAAAAAAAACTTTTCTCTCTATGTAGAATAATATTGGACTAATGGAGTTAGGTTAGGCCAGGCATCCTCAAACTACGGCCCTCCAGATGATGCGGAACTACAAATCCCATGAGGCATTGTGAAACTCTGACATTCACAGACATGACTAGGTATGATGGGAAATGTAGTTCCTGAACAACTGGAGGGCCATAGTTTGAGGACCCCTGGGTTAGGCACATTCAACCGCAACGAAAATGAAAATAAAGCATTTGTTTATGTCGGATCTTTCAGTTTTCGATACCTGTGCTTTCGTTATCGTTTGTTAAAATCGATAACAAAAATACCTGAAATTCGGATGAAAATGCATTCGGACGAAAACGAATGCACATGTCTAGAAATCACTTTGAAAAGTACTCCCCTAACATTTCTAGCCTCAGTCAACCTCGACTAATAGTGTTGCTCACGAATATTCGCATTGCGAATATTCGCTACGAATATTGCATATTCGAGTATTCGCGAATAACGCGAATATCGCGGCGAATATTCGCTATTTCGAATATTCGTATTTTTTCAATTTTTTTTTAGAACAGATCACATCCTAGAGATCCCCATCGACGTCTAAAAGCATTGCTGGTATGATTAGAGACCTTGGGCCGAGTAGCTGCAGCGCTCATTTTATATTCCCGAAAAATCGCAATGCGATTATTCGGCAATAGCGATATCGCGCGATTATTTTGTATTGTAATATATCACGAATATTCTGAGCCAATCAGAGTGCTCCTTCCGCATTTCTCGAATATTCGCAATTATTTTATATTGTAATATATCACAAATATTCTGAGCCAATCAGAGTGCTCCTTCCGCATTTGCCGAATATTCGCAATTATTGTGTATTGTAATATATCACGAATATTCTGAGCCAATCAGAGTGCTCCTTCCGCATTTCTCGAATATTCGCAATTATTGTGTATTATAAAATATCACGAATATTCTGAGCCAATCAGAGTGCTCCATTCCGCATTTCTCGAATATTCGCATTCGCAATCGCAATTCGCAATTCGCATTCGCATTCGCGATAGCGAAAATTCGCAATGATTTCATTTCCAAAATATATCACGAATATTCGTATTTAGCGAATATATCTCGAATATTCGACTATATATTCGTGATATATCGCGAAATCGAATATGGCATATTCTGCTCAACACTATTGACTAAGGGCAGATGATTCATGTAGAATTTACTTTTTGAAATCCATGTGACCTTAGATCAGGCATGCATGCAGGAGGGTATGCTTAGCTCCTCCTCTCTTCCACACGAAAGAAAACAAAAGGACTATGAAGACTCATAAGATGTATGACATCATTTTGGCTTAGGCCAGAAATCAGGAAGCAACTGAAAAAGTTTAAAAAAAGTAAACATAATAAACCTTCCTATCTATAAACTAACTGTAGCAGCATAAGGAATACAACTAGTTACTGCTGATTGAGAGAGTTTAGTTCCACTTTAACTTTAAAAACATTATGCATGATGAAACTTGTAGGTGTATTGTATTATTTCATGCTCCTTTTTGCATTTTAGGACCACTGTGGCCAGGCTGCAAACAGCAGCACCTTCCGTGTCATCACTGAGAACATCCCATGTGGCACCACAGGAACAACATGCTCTAAGAGTATTAAAGTCTTCATGGGGGTAAAAGACTTATTATCATTATCGTCTATATCAAAATTTCTAGTGTAATAAAGGTATTTGTTATAATTCTTTTTACTCTCTGACATGCCTATATTTCCATTCACAGAACTATGAACTTGTTCTTACTGAGGAGCACATTGAAGTGGTGGAAAGGGGTATTGGAGGAGTTGTGCCTTACAAGGTCCGACACATGGGTATCTACCTCATCATTGAGGCTGACAATGGGCTCATCCTGATGTGGGACAAAAAGACAAGCATTTTTATCAAGCTCAGCAAAGAGTTTGAGGTAAAATATCAAGTTCTACTGTATTATTTCAAAAGTGTTGTGTGAAAATTACCAATAGTTAAATTACCGATACTTGATGCAAACAGAGATAATTTCACTCAATATTTGATACATATTAAAGCTAAAGTCCAGACAAACTGAAACAGGAGGAACATCGAGCTGTAATTCTGTCTATCCAGTACTAAAGTTTACACTGTTCTGCCACATAGCATAGCCTTGCCTGGCAGGGCAGACAGCCTAATAATTTAGTTTGCCATAGTTCAGTAACATTTACAGGTCTTGTCCCTCCCCCAGCCTATGAATGGACAGTAAAAAGAAGCAGCAGACTAATGAGCTGAGCTTTACCCTCTCCTCCTATCAGCATGTTTCTTGTTATCACATGAGCACTGCAGCATAGCTGATTAGCTCATTGTGCTGCTCTTTTTCCCAATGTGAGTTCTGCCGTGCACAGACTGCTATCAAGTCAAATTCAAGTACTTGCTTTGCTTGCATTTAACAACTACATTTAATGTTTTTTTTTTTTTTTTAATAAATACAGAGCTACATTCACTTGGTCTTTTATAAATGCATGTTTAAGCTTTAAGGATTCCTTTAATTTTGGTAATCTTTAAAAAAAATTAAGGGCATTTAGGTAAGGCAACAATTCCTAATGCTATGTTACTTAAGGTGATTGAATACTGATTGGACCTTGAAGAAGGGGACATACCCCAAAAGCTTGTCCTGAAAAATTGTATGTTTGTGAAAATAAAAAAGTATCATTGACAGTACTCAATTTTCTTGAATTATATGTTAAAAAGAATGATAATAAAATAATTAATGGTAATACTCTTAATTTGTCTCTGAATTTAATACTATTTACTCACAGGGCAAGGTTTGCGGTTTGTGTGGTAATTATGATGGAAATGGAAACAACGACTTTACAACAAGGAGCCAATCTGTAGTTGGAGATGTTGCTGAGTTTGGCAATAGCTGGAAAATCTCTCAGACATGTCCAGATGCCAACATACCCAAAGATGCCTGCACTGCCAACCCATACAGGAAATCCTGGTCACAGAAACAATGTAGCATCATCAATAGTCCGGTCTTCTCTGCTTGCCATGCTCAGGTGTGTAAACCAGTTATTTAACTTTTTACTCTTTTCAGATACAAAATACTTATAAATATTTTTTTTTCTGCTAATAGTATCCCAGTATAAAAATATGATTTTCAGCAAGTTGTGCAATAGTATGTTTACTGTTGCACATGAAGCATGTTTAAATGAATCAGTATGGATCAACAAGCATTGCAATAATTTAAAGAATGTAAAGAACAATATAAGTCTTAGTTCACACTTGAGTGGGTTGCATTCTGAACTGAATGTGAAAAAGCACATGTAAAGAATGAAGGGGAATACATTATACTTTAGAGCAGGGGTCTCCAAACTGCGGCCCGGGGGCCAGATGCACTTTGGGGCACTATTCATTCCACTTATATGAGACACTATTTTGCCCTCTGACTCCAGAAATGAAGCAAAATTCCTGCCAGTGACATCATCAATGTGACACTATTCCTCCCCCTATTACCAAAGATGGGGCACGGTTTACTCTCACTGATGCCAGAATTTGTTTTATATTCCTGCTGGCCACGGTCCGGCCCTCCTAAAGTCTGAAAGACAGTAAACTTTGTTTAGAAAGTTTGGAGACCCCTTCTTTAGAGGACAGTGACTCCAATTGTTACTCTGTTAAGTTGATATGGGTGCAGTTGGTATCTCCACATACAGGTGTTTTGGATGTAGAGTCCTCTCTTTGCACTGTGGTTTCATTTTCTGGCCCCTACATCTGTCCTGTAGTGTCCTAGGTCAGTGGTCATCAACCCTGTCCTCAGAGCCCACTAACAGGCCAGGTTTTATATATTATCTTGGGGAGACGCAGACAAGAATACTGCAATCACTGAGCAGCAAATTATATCACCTGTGATGTATTTCAGTTATCTTGCCAACCTGACCTGTTAGTGGGCCCTGAGGTCAGGGTTGATGACCACTGTCCTAGGGGACAGGGATGACCTTTTTTGAACACTGTAAAGAAGATTGCAATATTTTTACTTCTGCTGATATACTGTATATCAGTCAAGCATGACAAATCATATTCTAAAATGTATCCAACTTGGAGCCCTTTTCAATGGAAACTGAACAAGATAAATATATTGTTAATGTATAAAGTGATAATAAAAAACAAACAAAAAAAAAAACCTGTCATACTTGCCTCCACCGTGCAGCTCGTTTTGCACAGAGTGGCCCAGAACGGTGTCTTATTGGGCCCCTTGGCGGCTGTCCTGGCTCCTCCCCACTTCTGATAACCCCCTCTGGGAAGCATTTTCCAAATGGGGTTGCCTTGCGGGTGCGCTCCTGAGTCCTGTCGTCAGTGTCCATAGCTGCCAACTACAGGACTTGGCTCCGCCCCCCCAGCCCTTGCATCATTGGAGTTTATTGACAGCCGAGCGAGCCAATGGCTGCGCTTCTATCATTCTATCCAATGAAGAGCCGAGAAGACCGAGCAAAGGAAGGGACTTTCCAGGGCTCAGGTAAAACCGGGGGCTGGGAGGCAAGTGATTGTAAGATGTTTTTTTACCTTAATGCACAGGATGCATTAAGGTGAAAAAACATGAACCTTTACAATCCCTTTAAAGTACCCAAACTACAGCAGCCCTTAACAACTATATATATGTTTCGAAATCGTACTACGTTAAACTGCACCTAAAAATGATTATATGATATTTATGTGGCCTGTAGGGGCTTGTCTCTTAGGACAGTACATCAATCTGTTGCCCTTATTCAGAAACATGACGTGATTAAAAGCAGTTTTAGGTTTTTCATCAATGGGCAAAAGCAGCAAACCTTCAGATGCATTCAGCTTGCATTTGAGATCAGTATCAGATGCATCTGAGATCATTCAGAATTCCTTCACAAATGCTTTTGACTTGCAGTTTAGTTCCTTCTTACCAACATTTGAGCTGCTTCTAAACAGCATCAATCTTTTTTAAGCTGCTTTTGTATTCCTATTGACTTATGAGCGCGAGCAAATGTTAGCTAAGCATAATAATTAGAAAAACGTTCTATACTTCACTTTGACAGGTTGATCCATCCAAGTACTATGATGCTTGTGTGGCTGACGCTTGTGCTTGTGACTCTGGTGGGGACTGTGAGTGCTTCTGTACCGCCGTTGCTGCTTATGCCCAGGCCTGCGGAGAAATCGGAAGCTGCGTTTCTTGGAGAACACCCAATATCTGCCGTGAGTATCATATTCCCATCATTATATGAGTTCTCCCTCTTATGCACTCACTGCATTAATAATATTTTTCACAATAAATTGGTATTATACTTTTCTAAATAAAATAATGTTCTATCTATTTCCAGCTCTCTTCTGTGATTACTACAACCCTGAAGGAGAATGCGAGTGGCACTACAAGCCTTGTGGAGCACCTTGCCTGAAGACCTGTAAGAACCCCAGTGGGAAATGTTTACATGAGCTTGCAGGCTTGGAAGGTAAGGCCATCATGCCATTCATATCCATTTTATTATTACCATCTATTGCTATAATTTTGTGCTTTATTATTTAACACAATTAACTTAATGAGCATTTATATATTTATCTTAAGGCTTTTTATTACTTATTATCAGAATAATAGATAATTTGTATTGACATATACAAAGAATACCAGCTAATAGAAGAGCTGTACAAAAATGATCATTTTCATTTTAGGAATGCAATTTTTGTATAAAGTCGAGTAGTTTAGTGTCAGTGACTATCCATATTTAATGGGTCTCCAGAAACTCAAAGGCACAGAATAATTATTATAAAATCAGGACTACTGCATATAAGTTCCAATTTTATTGTTTATGCATTCTTTAATTACAATTTTCAAGAAAATAATTATAAAAAACCCCCAGCAAAAATGAAAAAATAAATAAAAACAGAGCACATGTCCAACATGCGTGTTCACATTGGAAATACAAATAAATAAGCTATCACATTTGTCATCAGTATAAAGTGCCCCATATTTTAAATATTGTTTTCTTGAAAGGGGAGCTTGCGGTATTGTTTAAGGACAGTTTATGATCTTAAAAATGACATAACGGCGCTGATAAGGTGATATACAAATATCCCACATAGAGAAGATTTGACAGTAATGCTGCGTACACCTGATCGGAATTTCCGATGGAAAAAGTCAGATGGACTTTTACCATTGGATTTTCCAATCGTGTGTAGCCCTATCTGAGTTTTTTCATCGGAAATTCAGATGAATTCAATCGGAGTTTAAATATAGAACATGTTCTATTTTTTTCCGATGGAATTCCGATGTGATTTGGCCGGGCAAAAGCCCAATCGTGTGTATGCGGCATAAGGTTCCCTGTGAGCAATAATCAAGGGGCCACTGTGAGGAAAAAAACAGGATGACATGGACTTGTTGTAGAGGGTAAATTACAATTACATGGGAATAAGAGGACCCTTAAGCCCTGTACACACGATCGGTCCATCCGATGATAGCGGTCCGACGGACCGTTTTCAACAGTTCACCGATGAAGCTGACTGTTGGACTGATGTGCCTACACACCATCGGTTCATGAACCGATCGTGTCAGAACGCGGTGATGCTTCCAAGCATGCGTTGACTTGATTATGAGCATGCTAGTGCGTTCTAACGATCGGTTTTGATCTATCGGTTAGCAGTCCATGGGTTTGATTTTAAAGCAAGGACCAAAGGATAACGGACCGATGGGGCCTACACACGATCGGTTTGGACCGATGAAAACGAACTTCAGTCCGTTTTCATCGGTTTTAACCAATCGTGTGTATACGGCTTAATACAGAAGGGATGGTTGGGGTCATAGAGTATGCCAGACAGGGGTTGCCATCTTCTATCTTAACACTTTTTATTGTTTTTACAAAAAAGTGCATTTTTTTACAAAAAAGGTCAGGCCCAATCAGTGTCCATGTACAATGTAATCACTTTTTGTACGTTTGCCTAAACGTTTTTTGGCAAAGAAAATGTGTCTAAGATTTTTATTTTTAACCCTAATCAGGATGTTATCCTAGCTGTCCAGCAGCTAAACCATTCTTTGATGAAGATGAAATGGAATGTGTAGCTCAGTGCGGTTGCTATGATGATGAAGGAAAACATTTCAGAGTTGGGCAAACTGTACCCTCTACTGAAAATTGCCAGACATGGTAAGCATTCTACAAGTCACATCAAACATAACAGCATGCTTAGCTTCCTGCTATTTAGTAGTGCATAGTAATTTTGCAAAACATATACACTTTGACAAAAAAACATGTGTATATTATGCATTATATGGCCAAATATTTGTGGACACCTGACCATAAAACTTATATGAGCTTGACATCCATTTCCAAAACAATAGTCATTAATATGGAATTGCACACCCCATTTGCAACTGTCTCCACTTTTTTGGGAAGGTTTTCACAAGTACTGATGTTGAACGAGAGACGTCCTGGCTTGTTATTAATATTCCAATTCATTCCAAATGTGCTCAGTAGAGTTGAGGTGAGGGCTCTGCGAAGGTAACTAGAGTTCTTCTACACTAAACCCAACAAACCAAACAAACCCTAGACTTTATAGGGCTGACTTTGTTCACAGGGGCACAGTGATGATGGAACAGAAAAGGGCCTTCCCCAAAGTGTTGCCACGAGGTAGAAAGTGCATAACTATTTAAAATATCTTTGTATGCTGTAGCAGTAACAGTACCTTTCACTGGAACACCTGAACTCAATAATTGGATGGGGGTTCACATACCTTTGTCTATATATTGTGTCAGTAACCAGCAGCAAGCATTTTAGGCATTATCTGAACCTGCAGAATAGTCCTGAGAATTGCTTGTGTTAGTTTATTTCAAAACACTCTGAGAGGAAAATTACCGGTGTTATCTGACAATTGCCTTTAAAAAATATATATAGGCTTACTATTTTAAACTTGCAAATACGGTCCAAAACTATCGATGTACTTTAATCTTAAATTTTACCTTTTCAGTTTATGCAGCTTGTCTGGAGTGGAGTGTAAATACCAGAAAGAAGGTAAATAAAACACATTTTGGGGGGGGGGGGGGGGAGTTTTTATGGCATTAACTGTGGTAGAAATAGTAAATAGTTATAGTAAGAATAAGTGGCCCAGATTAAAAAGATCTTGGCAATCAGTGATATGAAGCCCTGATAGTTTCAGTGATAAGTACAACCCATTGAGAGTTAACTTTCTGTTAGTGATTAGCCTAAAGTGTACGTATTGCCAAAACTTCTTTACAGATCCTATGTAAAGTCTTGTCAGTATACTACAGTATACTACATTTGACCTAATGTACACATGTGTACAGCATATAGCATATATGTACCCTATTGTCCTATTGGTTGCCAAGGCAGATCCTTCTGTAAAGCTTCCTTGGTTGCTAGGACACAGGCAGCTCCTTCCACTTAGCATCTTTTGTTGCTAGAATGCAAGTGGTGTTTACATGCATACAGCATGAAATACATTTTTATACACTTACATACATACCGTGTAAAATATGTTCTATACACCCAGTAGTGTATTAAGGTTTTGTGCTGCCCTAGGCCTGACTAAACTTGTGCACCCCCTAATTGAAATATGACCCACCCTTTCCTGTCAAGGTCATACCCTTTCTGTTTAAGACTCACTGTTCATGGGTCAAAGGAATGCAAAATTGCTTTGTTCAGATCTGCATAAATTTCAGATCTTATTGCAGAGTATTGTATGCCTATGTGCATGAGCCATTACGGTTAGGCTACTTGTTAGGAATTAGGTGAGGGTTAGAGTTAAGTGTTAAAGTCAAGTTACTGTTTAGATTATGATATTAGATTTTTTTTTTTTTTAAACACATGTATACATTTTTTCTAGTAAAAAACAAACACAAGGTAATAGCAATAGGCACAGAATGTTATCTTGGAGTAGCAAGCAGATGTTTAAAGCAGACCTTCAGTAATTTTTTCTACTTTCCATCTATTAAATCTTCTGCCCATACTCCAGTGTCTTGCAATGGGCCCATTCACATTTTAACAGTGTATTGTGGGGCATTAATGATTACATGTTAACAAACGTTGTGTTGCACATTAACATGTTTTGCATTAAGGCAGCCCATTAATATCAATTAATTTATAGCATTTTACCACAGCACCCCAAAACACACAATATGTGGATTTTCAAAAGATGCGACTGTGACTGTACTAGTGC
Source organism: Rana kukunoris (assembly GCA_029574335.1). Classification (NCBI taxonomy): domain Eukaryota; kingdom Metazoa; phylum Chordata; class Amphibia; order Anura; family Ranidae; genus Rana; species Rana kukunoris. The sequence goes on along the minus strand of CM056059.1, from coordinate 215,986,296 downwards.
TTTGGATGCAATACAAATTCATTGAGACTACTTTGTAGAATGCACACTGCTGTGTGTTATGGTACCATGTGGTAAAATTAGTTTTTCCTTTCAATACAGCAGAATATAAGCCTGAATGGGTCCTCAAACAAATGTATTTTATTTTGTACTGTGTTCATGAAGCACTGTTACCACATTATTCTCAGGTGTATGAATGCTAGTTTTAAGTATATATCTATATTTATTGTGTTTTTTTCTAAACAGCATGCCAATGTGAGTACCAGGGCAAAATGTACCATTACAATGATGTGATTTATAACACTACGGATGGAATTGGAGGCTGCATCACTGCTATTTGCAAAGAAAATGGCACAATATACAGAGACATTCATGCCGGATGTAGTACAACACCAGCTCCATTTACCTTTACCACAACACATCCAACTACTACTTCAGGTAGGTTACAGTCAGTGGGTAATGCAAACATACCCATAAATACTAACTACTGTAAAGTTAAAATGAATGCAAAACCCAACGAAGAGAGTCTTATTCAATGAATCAGGACAGGAAGATGCTAAAGCTGATAGGTGCAGTATTAATAGCCATAATCGAGAATCAGTCTTAGGCTGGGCCCGAAGAAGGAATTTTAGTCACGTGAACGCAGGACTAAAACCACTAGCGATCAATTACCTTCTCTGGAACAGGCAATGGATGTAAGCACATAGGCAATTTTAGTTAATCAATCAAGTGACAGTAGAATATGCTTCAAATCAGTAACATAGTGAGCAATCATTGCTGTTTTTTTTTTTAACCACTTCAGCCCCTCGCTGGCCAAAGACCAGAGAATTTTTTGCGATTCAGCACTGCGTCGCTTTAAATGACAATTGCGCGGTCGTGAGATGTGGCCCCCAAATAAAATTAATGTTGTCTTTTTTCCCCCACAAATAGAGCTTTCTTTTGGTGGTATTTGATCACCTCTGCGGTTTTTATTTTTTGCACTATAAACAAAAATAGAGCGACAATTTTGAAAACAATTATATTATATATTTTTTACTTTTTGCTATAATAAACTTTCCCAAAAAATCTATATATATATATATATATATATATATATATATATATATATATATATAAAAAATCCACAGTTTAGGCTGATACGTATTCTTCTACATATTTTTGGTTAAAAAGTTGCAATATGCGTATATTGATTGGTTTGCACAAGATTTATAGCGTCTACAAAATGGCGGCGATCTGCGATTTTTATCGTGACTGAGAATTTATGGCGGACACATCGGACACTTTTGACACATTTTTGGGACCATTGTTATTTTTACAGTGATCAGTGTTATAAAAATGCACTGATTACTGTGAAAATGACACTGGCAGTGAGGGGTTAACCACTAGGTGGGGGGTTACGTGAGGGGTTACGTGTGACCTAGGGAGTGATTCTGTTAGGGGGCATGGTAGGTTAATTGGATCCTGTCCAAATTGGCCCAATATATATGTATATATTTGTGTGTACGACTGTGTGTCCCAAGCGTGTCGAGATTCTACGGGGTAAATGACCGCACCAGCCAGGAAGACACTGGCTGCAAAAAACACCTAGAGGCGATTCAATGTGTACAAGTCACTCACTCATGGCTACAAGTGACATGTCTCTGATCGCTGTTTCCGATAAGAGGGAACAGACGATCAGTGACAGTGTCACTAGGCAGAACGGGGAGATGTAGGTTTACATCTGTCTCTCCCCGTTCTGCAGCTCTGTGACCCGATCACTGGGACACCGGTGCACATCAAATTGATTTAAAATTGAAAATGAATTTCAAAGTTACGTATACATACGCCAATTTGCCCAGCCGTGCCATTCTGCCAACTTAAATGTACAGGAGCCAGTCAGAAACCGGGTTAAGGCCCTTTTCAAGCTAATGCAACCTGTAAAGTGCGTGACTTTGACGTGCGACTTTGACATGACTTTGGCATGGCTTGGACGCGACTTGAGGCAATGCCTGTGTAATCTTGAGGCCTTTGGACATTGAGTCGGATCAAAGTCGGACCAAAGTAGTGCAGGAACTACTTTGAAGTCCCTGTGACTTGAAGTTGCAATGAACGTTATCCATTGGAAATCATGTGGTACGACTTAACATGTGAATTTGTAGTCTCAATTTGCAAGACAAGTCGCATAAGTGTGAAATGGGCCTAACGCTTTGATTTCAATGGGAGAAATCAATAGATTGTAGCACTGTTTTTTTTTAGTTTTTTTTTGTTTAAGACCTTGCAGGGCCCCAAAACAGCCTCAACATTTCTCTTTGTAAAGGTTTCAAAACTTTTTCAGACAAAAACTTTGCACATGCATGGTTATTAAAAGATTTTTTTTAGTTCTCATGTTTATTGTGAACCTGTGTCCAGATCAAGCACACTAAAATACTGTAATTATGTTCAACAGTGAAACATTTTGAAACAAACCTACATTTATTTCTGTATCTATAAACGTTATAGAGAAATCAATTTTCAACATTCACAAAACAGGCATTGAAATCTTATTTCTTTGTATGAGAGAATTTCTTTGCAGACTGCTAGCCCTCTAATGTAAACACATGGTAGGTGTTTCTAAGCTGCAAGAAAAATGTTAGAAAACTGGATTTTATAGTTTAATTCTATTCAGGTCCAGACATATTTTTTGGAAAGGACTGTATCCTCTTCCATTTTTCTGGACCTAAATGCGATGCATTATATGTAGCCTGATGTAATCCCTTTACATCCGGCCTCCCAGAGAGTCATCATGGACAGTGGTATAACCAGAGTCATGGGCGCCCGGGGCAGATTTTTTTTTCCGCCCCCCCTTATATAAACATGATATCAGGGCTGCAGTGTGGAGCTCCCTATTAAGCTATAGACCGGGCCGGGCCAACACTCTACTCCAAGCGGAGTCCCAGCCTCAGCCTGTGGCAGAGGCAGGGTGTGCGCTGGGGAAGACTTGGGACAGGCAGCCTGTCCCAGGTCTTCCCCAGTGCACACCCTGCCTCTGCTAAACCATTCTCCCCCTGCATCACATCCCAGCAATGCTTACTTGCTTGGCTGAGCGGGAGTCCCTGCAGGAGCCGCCGGAGTGCAGAGCATGTTGCCATCTTGGAGCCTCCACAGCGCGCGCTGGTGTTATGCCAAACAGGGCATCCCCTTCATCCTTCCAGGCGTGCCCGTGCTGGCCGCTGGGAGGTACAGGCGGGGGCTGTGCGCTCAGTGGAGGAGCCGCTCACTATAGTATTCGCAGAGCTGCCGGTCGCTGGCGCCCCCCTCAGCTCAGCGCCCGGGCCAGACGCACCCCCTGCCCCCCTGGTTGTTACGCCACTGATCATGGACCTGCCTGTGTCCATTGTCAAAATGCAAACAAACACTGAACGGGCGCAGATGTCAAAACTCTGACATTTGTCCCGTTCAGTTTAGATTCGGCAAGGGATCCAGTCACAGATCGTCTGCTGAACGGAGCAGACTGTCTCTATGTGAAAGAGCCCTTAGTTGATGACTCAAGCAGCTAAAGAAGTCAGGGTTGGCTTCTTTTAAAGCTATTTTACTATTTGGTAAGAATATATAAATAGTTAATTGTTCGGGCATAGGTGCTTTTTAGGCCACCATGTGCGGGATGCATTATGATTTAAATAATATAGAAAATATTGTTCAGCATCAGTAAAACCTTCATCAAGATACTGAAACCATAACAGTTGTGCCTTGTACAAACAATCGGAATTTCCAATGGAAAAAGTCATACAGACTTTTTCCTTAGGATATTCCGATTGTGTGTAGCCCTATCTGAGTTTTTCATGGGATATTCCGAGGAATTCTGTCTGAACTTAGATATAGAACATGTTCTATTTTACTCTGATGGAATTCCGTCGGAATTCCGATATGATTTGGCAGAGCAAAAGCCTGATCGTGTGTACGGGGCATAAGAGTGCTGCACTATAACCTGCCCAATAGCAGGTAACAGGATTGATTTTGCATACTTTTTGCAAAAAAACACGTTGTGGTAATCACTCATATTTCCACAACTACAGTACCAATCTTCTGTATATGCCCAGCCATATACTAATCACACTTTAGTAACATGAATTCTCCTTGGTTGCTATGGTTTCCTCCATTTTGCATTTACCACTTTGCTTCTTGGACTTTTTATTTTAATACTATTTTTTACTATTTTATTTAATAATTCCAATAACAGGGAGGTTGGACTTGCACCTTTATGTTTTATGCTTGATGCATTTTCCATTTAAATCACTTGAAATGTATCAACACACATGTCAATGCATGATGCACATTGACATTTAATACAAAGTGCATGTCTATGAATTATATAAGTATGTAAAAATGTTCTGACGCACAAGCCACATACAGGCATGTCTGTACTATGCCGTGTACAAACAATCGGACATTCCGACAACAAAACCGTGAATTGTTTTCCGACAGAAGTTGGCTCGAACTTGTAATACACACGGTCACACAAATGTTGTCGGAAATTCTGAACGTCGAGAACGCGTTGACGTACAACACGTACGAAGAGCCGAGAAAAATGAAGTTCAATAGCCAGTGCTCTTATGCTTGATTCTGAGCATACGTGGATTTTTGTGCATCGTAATTGGCTACACACGATTGGAATTTCCGACAAGAACTTTTGTTGTCGGAAAATTTGAGAACCATTTTCCAAACATTTGTTGTCGGAAATTCCGACAGCAAATGTCCAATGGAACCTACACACGGTCAGATTTTCCAACAACAAGTTCACATCAAACATTTGTTGTCGGAAATTCAGACCGCGTGTATGCGGCATAACTCTTGACTGTAGCCCTGCATTCTCTGTTAGCTGGAGCTCTCCTTTAGTATACATGGTCTATGGTTTTTCACACCACATATTTCAACTTTCATCATGTTTGTTATTTAGGAACAACAACAACTCACAGCACCACAATCTGTGTTAAAGAAGAGTGCAAATGGTCTGAGTGGATCGATGCCAGTTATCCTGAATTTGGAATGCAAAATGGAGATTTTGACACATATGAAAATATAAGAGCTAAAGGAATCTCTATCTGTAACCATCCTCAAGACATTGAATGCAGAGCCGAAAGGTTCCCTAATGCACCACTTTCAGCGCTTGAGCAAAATGTACATTGTAATGTATCATTTGGACTGATTTGTTGGAATAAGGAACAGCTACCACCTATTTGCTACAACTATGAGATCAGAGTAAAATGCTGTAGTTTTGTACCATGTGTACCAACAACTCAACCTAAAACATCTACAGAAACTCCTGCAATCACAACACCCACTACCCCACAGCCAACAACAAAAACAACACATTCAACAACAACGTCATCTGCAACCACAGAGGTAATTTCAACTCCATCCACGACAACAGAGCCAACCACTTCAATTGTACCATCTACAACAGCCTGTCAACCCAAATGTAGATGGACACCATGGCTTGATGTCCATATACCAGGTGTAGGTAAAGATGAGGGTGATTTTGAGACATTTCAAAACATCGAAGCAGCAGGACATAAACTTTGCAAAAAACCAGATGGCATTCAGTGTAGAGCAGAAAAATTCCCAGAAAAGCCAATTGGTAGAATTGGGCAAGTTGTTCAATGCAATGTTACTATTGGTCTTGTCTGTCACAATGAAGAGCAAGATGGAGATTTTGAAATTTGCTTGAATTACCAAATTAAAGTGCTTTGTTGTGATGATTACAGACATTGCGAACCACAAACAGCATCAACAATACAGACAACAGCTACTTACAAGCTGACTACACCCACTCCTTCTACAACAACTGCAACAACTACAGTGCACACAACAACAGAGACAACACCATCTACAACTCATGAAACGACTACAATACCCATAACAACAGAGACAACAACATCTACAACTACAGAAACAACGCCAACTCCAGTTATCACTACTACAACAACTGAACCCACAACAACAGAGACAACAACATCCACAACTACAGAAACCACGCCAACTCCAGTTATTACTACTACAACAACTGAACCCACTACAACACCCACAACAACAGAGACAACAACATCTACAACTACAGAAACCACGCCAACTCCAGTTATCACTACTACAACAACTGAACCCACTACAACACCGACAACAACAGAAACAACAACATCTACAACTACAGAAACTACGCCAACTCCAGTTATCACTACTACAACAACTGAACCCACTACAACACCCACAACAACAGAGACAACAACATCTACAACTAGAGAAACTACGCCAACTCCAGTTATCACTACTACAACAACTGAACCCACTACAACACCCACAACAACAGAAACAACAACATCTACAACTGCAGAAACTACGCCAACTCCAGTTATCACTACTACAACAACTGAACCCACTACAACACCCACAACAACAGAGACAACAACATCTACAACTACAGAAACCACGCCAACTCCAGTTATCACTACTACAACAACTGAACCCACTACAACACCCACAACAACAGAGACAACGACATCTACAACTACAGAAACCACGCCAACTCCAGTTATCACTACTACAACAACTGAACCCACTACAACACCCACAACAACAGAGACAACAACATCTACAACTACAGAAACCACGCCAACTCCAGTTATCACTACTACAACAACTGAACCCACTACAACACCCACAACAACAGAGACAACAACATCTACAACTACAGAAACCACGCCAACTCCAGTTATCACTACTACAACAACTGAACCCACTACAACACCCACAACAACAGAGACAACAACATCTACAACTACAGAAACAACTCCTACAACTCCAAAAACTACCCCAACTACCACACCTATACCTGTAATAACCAAAACACCATCAAAGCCTTCAACAGCTCCCCAAGTAAATTGTCAGCCACAGTGTAAATGGACAACTTGGATTGATGTTGACACTCCAAATTCTGGATTAGATGGAGGAGACAAGGAAACATTTGAAAACATAATGGCCAAAGGGAAACACATTTGCAGATATCCACAAAATATTGAGTGCAGAGCGGCAGATTACCCTGGTATCAGCATTGAAAATGTGGGGCAGATTGTTAAATGTGATATTACGGTTGGCTTGGTTTGTAATAACAAAGACCAAATTGGAAATGTAAATCAGTGCTACAACTACCAGATAAAAGTTCTGTGCTGTGATGATTATAGTCATTGTAGCACTACCCCTGTGCCAGCAACAACAACTACATCAACTCCCACTACTACCAAAGTAATTACAACTACTACAACACCAACAACAACTGAATCTACAGCCACTACCACTGTAACCACAACCACAGAATCAACTACTACTCCAAAACCGACAACAGAATCTACAACAATTACCACTGTAAGCACAACAACACAATCGACTACTACTTCAAAACCAACAACTGTAACCACAACCCCAGAATCAACTACTACTCCAGTGCAGACAACAACAGAAACTACACCTATTACCACTTTAACTACAACCACAACTACTACTCCAAAACCAACAACAAATACCCCTACAGGGTGTCAGCCACAATGTAAGTGGACACCATGGATTGATGTTAATACTCCAAGTTCTGGCTTAGATGGAGGAGACAAAGAGACATATGAGAATATAATGGCTAAAGGCAAAACAATATGTAAACACCCACAAAATATTGAGTGCAGAGCTGAGGAATTCCCTGGTATCAGCATTGAAGATGTTGGGCAGATTGTTAAATGTGATGTCACCATTGGCTTGGTTTGTAATAACAAAGACCAAATTGGAAAATTTAAGAAGTGCTACAACTACCAGATAAAAGTGTTGTGCTGTGATGATTATAGTCATTGTAGCACTACCCCCGTGCCAACAACAACAACTACATCAACTCCCACTACGTCAACTACTACCATTCCAACCACAACCACAGAAACAACTACTACTCCAAAACCAACAACAACATCTACAACTGTAACCACAACCACAGAACCAACTACTACTCCAGTACCAACAACAACATCTACAACTGTAACCACAACCACAGAACCAACTACTACTCCAGTACCAACAACAACATCTACAACTGTAACCACAACCACAGAACCAACTACTACTCCAGTACCAACAACAACATCTACAACTGTAACCACAACCACAGAACCAACTACTACTCCAGTACCAACAACAGCAGAAACTACACCTATTACCACTGTAACTACAACCACAACTACTACTCCAAAACCAGCAACAACTACCCCTTCAGGGTGTCAGCCACAATGTAAGTGGACACCATGGATTGATGTTAATACTCCAAGTTCTGGCTTAGATGGAGGTGACAAAGAGACATATGAGAATATAATAGCTAAAGGCAAACAAATTTGTAAACACCCACAAAATATTGAGTGCAGAGCTGAGGAGTTCCCTGGTATCAGCATTGAAAATGTGGGGCAGATCGTTAAATGTGATGTCACTGTCGGCTTGGTTTGTAATAACAAAGACCAAATTGGCAAAGTTAAAGAGTGCTACAACTACCAGATAAAAGTTTTGTGCTGTGACGACTATAGTCACTGTAGCACTACCCCTGTGCCAACAACTACATCAACTCCCACTGTGTCAACTACTACCATTCCAACCACAACCACAGAATCAACTACTACTCCAAAACCAACAACAACATCTACAACTGTAACCACAACCACAGAACCAACTACTACTCCAGTACCAACAACAACATCTAAAACTGTAACCACAACCACAGAACCAACTACTACTCCAAAACCAACAACAGCAGAAACTACACCTATTACCACTGTAACTACAACCACAACTACTACTCCAAAACCAGCAACAACTACCCCTTCAGGGTGTCAGCCACAATGTAAGTGGACACCATGGATTGATGTTAATACTCCAAGTTCTGGCTTAGATGGAGGTGACAAAGAGACATATGAGAATATAATAGCTAAAGGCAAACAAATTTGTAAACACCCACAAAATATTGAGTGCAGAGCTGAGGAGTTCCCTGGTATCAGCATTGAAAATGTGGGGCAGATCGTTAAATGTGATGTCACTGTCGGCTTGGTTTGTAATAACAAAGACCAAATTGGCAAAGTTAAAGAGTGCTACAACTACCAGATAAAAGTTTTGTGCTGTGACGACTATAGTCACTGTAGCACTACCCCTGTGCCAACAACTACATCAACTCCCACTGTGTCAACTACTACCATTCCAACCACAACCACAGAATCAACTACTACTCCAAAACCAACAACAACATCTACAACTGTAACCACAACCACAGAACCAACTACTACTCCAGTACCAACAACAACATCTACAACTGTAACCACAACCACAGAACCAACTACTACTCCAAAACCAACAACAACATCTACAACTGTAACCACAACCACAGAACCAATTACTACTCCAGTACCAACAACAACAGAAACTACACCTACTACCACTGTAACTACAATCACAACTACTACTCCAAAACCAACAACAACTATCCCTACAGGGTGTCAGCCACAATGTAAGTGGACACCATGGATTGATGTTAATACTCCAAGTTCTGGCTTAGATGGAGGCGACAAAGAGACATATGAGAATATAATAGCTAAAGGCAAACAAATTTGTAAACACCCACAAAATATTGAGTGCAGAGCTGAGGAGTTCCCTGGTATCAGCATTGAAAATGTGGGGCAGATCGTTAAATGTGATGTCACTGTCGGCTTGGTTTGTAATAACAAAGACCAAATTGGCAAAGTTAAAGAGTGCTACAACTACCAGATAAAAGTTTTGTGCTGTGACGACTATAGTCACTGTAGCACTACCCCTGTGCCAACAACTACATCAACTCCCACTGTGTCAACTACTACCATTCCAACCACAACCACAGAATCAACTACTACTCCAAAACCAACAACAACATCTACAACTGTAACCACAACCACAGAACCAACTACTACTCCAGTACCAACAACAACATCTACAACTGTAACCACAACCACAGAACCAACTACTACTCCAAAACCAACAACAACATCTACAACTGTAACCACAACCACAGAACCAATTACTACTCCAGTACCAACAACAACAGAAACTACACCTACTACCACTGTAACTACAATCACAACTACTACTCCAAAACCAACAACAACTATCCCTACAGGGTGTCAGCCACAATGTAAGTGGACACCATGGATTGATGTTAATACTCCAAGTTCTGGCTTAGATGGAGGCGACAAAGAGACATATGAGAATATAATAGCTAAAGGCAAACAAATTTGTAAACACCCACAAAATATTGAGTGCAGAGCTGAGGAGTTCCCTGGTATCAGCATTGAAAATGTGGGGCAGATCGTTAAATGTGATGTCACTGTCGGCTTGGTTTGTAATAACAAAGACCAAATTGGCAAAGTTAAAGAGTGCTACAACTACCAGATAAAAGTTTTGTGCTGTGACGACTATAGTCACTGTAGCACTACCCCTGTGCCAACAACTACATCAACTCCCACTGCGTCAACTACTACCATTCCAACCACAACCACAGAACCAACTACTACTCCAAAACCAACAACAACATCTACAACTGTAACCACAACCACAGAACCAACTACTACTCCAGTGCCAACAACAACATCTACAACTGTAACCACAACCACAGAACCAACTACTACTCCAAAACCAACAACAACATCTACAACTGTAACCACAACCACAGAACCAATTACTACTCCAGTACCAACAACAACAGAAACTACACCTACTACCACTGTAACTACAACCACAACTACTACTCCAAAACCAACAACAACTATCCCTACAGGGTGTCAGCCACAATGTAAGTGGACACCATGGATTGATGTTAATACTCCAAGTTCTGGTTTAGATGGAGGAGACAAAGAGACATTTGATAATATAATAGCTAAAGGCAAACAAATTTGTAAACACCCACAAAATATTGAGTGCAGAGCTGAGGAGTTCCCTGGTACCAGCATTGAAGATGTGGGGCAGATCGTTAAATGTGATGTCGCTGTTGGCTTGGTTTGTAATAACAAAGACCAAGTTGGAAAAGTTAAAGAGTGCTACAACTACCAGATAAAAGTTTTGTGCTGTGATGACTATAGTCATTGTAGCACTACCCCTGTGCCAACAACAACAACTACATCAACTCCCACTACGTTAACTACTACCATTCCAACCACAACCACAGAAACAACTACTACTCCAGTACCAACAACAACATCTACAACTGTAACCACAACCACAGAACCAACTACTACTCCAAAACCAACAACAACATCTACAACTGTAACCACAACCACAGAACCAATTACTACTCCAGTACCAACAACAACAGAAACTACACCTACTACCACTGTAACTACAACCACAACTACTACTCCAAAACCAACAATAACTACCCCTACAGGGTGTCAGCCACAATGTAAGTGGACACCATGGATTGATGTTAATACTCCAAGTTCTGGCTTAGATGGAGGCGACAAAGAGACATATGAGAATATAATAGCTAAAGGCAAACAAATTTGTAAACACCCACAAAATATTGAGTGCAGAGCTGAGGAGTTCCCTGGTATCAGCATTGAAAATGTGGGGCAGATCGTTAAATGTGATGTCACTGTCGGCTTGGTTTGTAATAACAAAGACCAAATTGGCAAAGTTAAAGAGTGCTACAACTACCAGATAAAAGTTTTGTGCTGTGATGATTATAGTCATTGTAGCACTACCCCTGTGCCAACAACAACAACAACAACAACTACACCAACGCCCACTACTATACAAGTAACTACTACAAAACCAACAACAACAACAGAATCTACAACCATTACCACTGTAACCACAACCACAGAATCTACTACAGCCAGTGTTCCTTCGACTACAGAACCAACTAAATCAACAACTCAAACAACACCAAAGACCACAAGACCTGCAATAACCACGCTAAAACCAACAACTCATAAGCGCTGCTTCTGTCGCGTAGGTGACAAATTCTACTTACCAGGTAAGATAGTTCTTTCTTTCTTTCTTTCTTTCTTTCTTTCTTTCTTTCTTTCTTTCTTTCTTTCTTTCTTTCTTTCTTTCTTTCTTTCTTTCTTTCTCATTCTTTTTTTCTTTCTTTCTTTCTAAATTTGTGCATTGGGGTTCCTTCTGCAGGAGAAATTATCTATAACAAGACTGATGAAGCTGGGTGCTCTTTCTATGCCTTTTGCAATGACTTCTGTGAGGCTGAGAGATTTACAGGACCTTGCACAATGACAACTACTCCAACAACAACCACAACAGAGTCTACAATCTCACCAACAACCCATAGGCGTACAACATGTAAAAAGACTACTACTCCTACAACTACTGTAACCACAGTTGTCCATACTACATCAGTAGAAGGCTGCCCACCAAGAAAGGTAACTGAACAAAACCTCCTTATAACTAACCTCATAAGTTAGTGTTATCTGTTTTTTGATTATACAGACCCTGATTTATTAGAGAAATTACACATAGAAAGCATATTTCCTTTTGAAAAGTGAATCTTGACTTTATAAAGGGAGTTTTCATGATTTTTTCCCTCATTCACTAAGCTAAGTGACATGTTCCCCCAAATAAAGAAATAATTCACTTTGTAATGTAAATATGCTCAATTCCTTTAGTAAATCATGGTGAGTGTTGCAAAAGAGAACCTTCTGAAAGCTAACACACATAACCTCTCAAGATAAAATGTTACCTTGATTAAGTTTAGTATTCTCAAAAAAAAAATTTTTATCTAGTCACTATGCATTTATCTATCGCTAATTGCTGCATTGGACTTTTGGCAATTGTCTGTCTGCAGTAAAGGGTTGTGCACACAACTGCAGTTTGGCGTTTAAGACATGTGTGTTGCATGGTATGTGTATCAAACATGGGCCTGTCACATCCTAGCTAATCCAGGGTTGTAATTTACCATACCAGACCTGGCATATCTTAGTGTTTGCTTTTTTCCAAGTGGGTGGGTAGAATTATAGTATGGAAATATATATATATATATTATATTACTTTATGAACACAACTTTTATATCATATATATTAGATTTTGTATGTAGGTATAGCTAAAACCTTTTTAGTTTTAGATACTGTATACAAGGGTTAAAACCCTATCAGATTTTTTTTTTTTTTTTGCTTTCTATATCCCACTGAGGAGATTTCCACTCACTGCCTTTCCTGAAGATGCACCTGAAAATTAGAGGACATCTTCCCAAAGTGAGAGTGATTGCCATCTTATGCAGCGTACACATGGTCGGAATTTCCAAGGAAAGAAGTCAGAATCTTTTCATCGGATATTCCGACCGTGTGTGTGCCCCATCAGACTTTTTTTGTTGGAAATTTCCGACGGGGTTAGAAAGAGAACGGAAAAAAATTATATCGGAAATTCCATTCGTCTGTTGGGAACTCTGACGGGGAAAAAAACATGCATGCTCAGAATAATTTTGACGCATGCTCGAGTGCATTGAACTTCATTTTTCTTGGCTTGTCGTAGTGTTGTACGTCACCGCATTCTTGACAGTCGGAATTTGGTATGACAGTTTGAATGGAATCTTGTCGAAAAAATCCGTCAGAGTTTGTTCCGTCTGAAAACCACAGTCGCGTGTATGCGGCATTAGACAGTTGTTACTAGATTGTTTGTTCCTATTGGTTAATTGATCCTACTTTTTGCTTTGTTGATAACTGTACAATTTTGGATTTCTCATTTCTTTCTGTCAAATAAAGAGGATTTTCTCCCCAGTGGTGGGCCCAGGAAACAATAACAACTTGATAGAGTGTGTAACTTTCCCCCACTATCCAGAAATAATAAGAAAAACAAATTGCATTAACATACACTTTCAATTAAATGTAAATTTGTTTATATGTAACATTTCTACATTTTTATACTCAATATTTAAAAAAAATTGTAGGATAGATACCTGCTCATCTAAGATTCCGCGAGTCGGATGTTTGGTTGTATTGATCTTATCTTCAGTTGATGTACATCCAATCTGCTGCTATTACATCTACTACATGCTGTATATAAAATGTTCATATATACTTATTAAAGCTGTATGTATAAAGAGAATCTAGGGTGGATTTACTGAAGGAAAATAGACTGTACTTTGCAAGCGCAGATGCACTCTGCAAGTGCAGTTGCTCCAGAGCTTAGTAATTAAAAGGAAGCTCTGCTGACTTCCACCATCAAGTCATGTGCAGGCAAAATGTTTTTTCTTCCCTTGCATGTGATTAGGTATTGCTGTGTCATTACATTGGCATTGTCAATTTGCCAGTCATGTGACAGTGTTCAGGCCTAGCGATTGTCTGCCGGGCCTCTGTACAGGGCAGCTGGTCACATATTCTCCTATACCTGGAAGATATTCTCATCCTCTTTTGAGGAGTAAGGAGGTTCAAGCAAGTAAAGGTAAGGTAAATATGAAGGGGTCTGTAGATACATTGTAGACAATTTTCTTTGCATAAGAAAGGTGATAATGTCTCTTTAAAATTGAAAAAAAAGTAATAATTATCGAAAGAATTCATAACAATGTTCTATATGCCACTGTATCTGTTTGTGATGTAACATTATAAAAAATAAATATTCCCATTCTATAGACCAATGAGACATGGATAAATGACCATTGTGAAGAGGTCACATGCCATGGAAACAATATCACTACCCACAAGCCGGTGACATGCCCTGAAGTCAAGGAGATAACTTGTACTAATGGCTTCCCACCAATTAAGAAAAAGAGTGCGGATGGTTGCTGTTATCACTACGAATGCCAATGTAAGTTTATTAAAAGAAGCACCTCCTTGCCAAGTGAGCATCTATATTATAATAGTAATTTCTGGATTTGATCTTAAACTGCAATTCTGGGAAAGATCTAACTAATCCCAAACTGCTTAGTCCCCCCACCCACCAAAAAAACACCTATACTAACTACCCTGTGAAAGAAATATCTGTATACTTACCTATTTTTAGAGCAGCCTGTCAATAGGTGAGTATATTCATCTTTTTTTCCACAGGGTAGTCAGTATAGGTGTTAGAAGAGGGATGGGAGCAGGTTTAAGATTTTACATAGGTGAAACTTTTTTTTTTTGTTTGTTTAGAATAAGGCAGAACTAACCCCCCCCCATTGTAACTGTTTTCCAAACAGTTACTGTACATTCAAGGCATGATGAGAATGATAACTGTCGCAGTTGCTTGTGCTCTCAGCCGAACTGAAGCTTTTAAATGGTTAAATGGTTTGTGTCACATGTGCAACACCATGGTAACTGCAGATCAAGCTGAGGCTAAGATGGCAGTTTCATTGGCTGTAAAGGGATAGGAGGGTATAGTTCCTCTGTAAGTGTAAAGTTCTTTCACTTCCTCTCCTGGAGAAACCACAACAACACGTGAGAGGAATTATCCACAAATTGAGAGGGATTCCCCTCATAGCTATCAATGAAACAGCCCCCTTCGGATGATTTACCCTTTTTTCTTTTGTACTAATGACAACTGTAATAAGTTGATTTCCTATCACTTACTGCCCAGTGGCAATGTTATCCAGGACAGATAGAGAAGGTTGAAATGTATGGAAACCCAAACAGTGAAATGCTCTTATTTGCTTACTTCTGGCCTGTTAAATATACCATTGAATGTGTTTTGTAATATCTATTTCAAGTGCAAATATGTGTTGATTTTTCCCAAAACCTTATAAGCTGATAACTTCCTACATGCAAGTAGGGATTATAGAGATGAGGAGGGTGGAGTGAGATGAGGAGAGCTCTGTGTTGTTTTTGTAATCCATTAGAAGGTAGGCAGGGCTGACACCACATGTTTAGTAATTCAGAGCAGAAAATATGCTGTGTTGTCATGACAAAGAGGAAGGAAGGAGCACATTATCAGGAGGACTCAAAATGTACCTAATGACACATTTACGTGGTAGTCCCCTTGAGAACTGCCTATGGCTAATTCGAGCAAGCATTTTTTATCAATGTCAGTAACATTTTCAGCACATTCAGCAAATTTGGGTAGTTCCTACTACCACAACTTTAGGAACCTGTCACTATGGCAGCAACAAATTCTTAATAAAAATACCAACAGTTCCCAGATTAATCTGGCAGTAATTAAACAAACTCTGAACTGGTATGCAGGATGCCCATGCTGGGTTGCTGTCATGTATGTGACAGCTTCCCACACATTGCTACATTCCCATCCCCATTCAGATGGAATTTCTCAGCCAAAAACTAAATGTGGATAGGGATATAGTTGATATCATTACCTAAATGTGGGCAAATGACTTGTCTTTGGATGGGCAGAGTCTGAGGGGAGCTGAGAGACTAGTCCCTCAGTTCCACTTTACTATTAAGTGACAGCATAGGATAGGCCTTGAGGTGATTTAGTTTGCTTTTGTAGCGCTATACAAGTTACTCACTCACTCACTCTTAGTGGGCCAATTCAAAAATGGCTATTTGACTGATTAGCGGCTATTGATGTACCCATTGCTGTGCATTGTCATTCAAAAGTAAAGTGAAGCTGATGGGGAACTAGTTTCTCAGTTCCCCATTGTAACGGTCACCACCGTTTATGACCTTCCATCCACCCACGACAAGCTTATCTGACACACTCCGACAATCCTGCATATACGATCCATTCCATTTCCCATAATCAAGACGAGACTCTGCTCTGTACTTGCTTCCAAAGATATGAACGCTTTAATGGTTTTCTTCTCAGCTTTTTATACAGTTACAAGCATGTGACAGTAATCAAAGTGACAATGCCATCTCCACCCCTCTATTCACACACTGAGGCTAATTCTCTAATCAGTCATTTCGGCACCGATACTGACAGATCTGTCACATTCCAAACTACAATTACACAATGCCTTGACCTCAATCCACATTATCTAGACAGACGTACTGTCTCTGACACCTGGGCATCAATACATTCCTAAACATAATTGACATGCTAATTCAGTACATCTGAATAGAGATTTAAACACATTGTTTTAAACACAATGAATCACACAATCAAAAGGTCTTTCAGGCCCCGATGCAATTAACACCTTTCAAAAGCATGTGTGCCCATATTGAATAGGCAACAGCTTGTGATATCTCAAGACATCCTTCAAACATGAATTATTATTAATCTCCCATCTTCTGCAATACATGATATAATTTCTTTGTCACCCTATGGCCCTAGTGGACATAAGGTGACCCTAGACATAGGAGAATCTCAGTCTGTCACTGGTCATGCCGTTACACCCATCAGGCTCCATCTACCCAAGTACAAAACTCTTCAGCCATGAGTCTGCAGTGTGAGACGTCTTCTTCAGTACAGACATGGACAGATTGTGTCAGGTTCATGAATCAAGTACACGCACAGACACTTTTGGTGCTGTGCCCCAACAAAATTCAAAAGGGTGTCCATGACACCTTTTATTAATTCCCTGGTATATTCAAGAATTTTCCTGCACTTGCAGCATGTTTAAAGAGATAAAACACAATAAAGTGTGCATGTATTGTGGAGATGTACTAAATATAGTCAGCATTAAAAACTCTATCCAAACTAAAATAAAAAAATTAGTTTTAGCAAACCCTGCACTTTTGAAATCCTTTGTTTTACATTGTGCAAGTGGATAATGATGCAGAAAAATTGCTTGCTTTCTTACAGGTGTCTGCAGTGGATGGGGTGATCCACATTACATAACCTTTGATGGAACCTACTACACTTTCCTGGACAACTGCACATATGTCCTTGTTCAGCAGATCACTCCCAAGTATGACAATTTCCGCGTTCTTGTTGACAACTATTTCTGTGATGCTGACGATGGCTTGTCCTGCCCACAGTCTATCTTGATCTACTATAAATCCAATGAGATTGTTTTAACACGTATGGTATACGAAGGAAGGATGAAAAACAGGGTAAGAGATGCATATATTTTTTTCATATGAGACAACATTTCCAGAGTTTATTGTATTGATGTCTAGTTGGAATGACACTAAACAATATCCTTAGTCTCCAAAACAATCCATACAGTTCCACTAATTAATTTCAGTTGTGAGTCAGTGGTTTAGCTTTGTCAGCTTGCAATAGAAACTGCTGTTACTATAAATGTTGCAATAGTAAACTTTGCCTGGGGGTCCTAGATGGGAGGAATAGTTCTGGGAGGAGGAAAGGGCCAAGATTTTTCCTCATTCTCACTATGGTATTCAGGGAGTGTTACAGATGAGGGTAGATATCCTGTTGCCCATTCTCTGACACTGTGAGCCAAATCTAATTTGGGAGGAGTCCACAATCTAATATGACCTTGGGTAGAATTTGACTGTGTGGAGAATTTGTGTGTGGGTGCACTGGGTGGCAAAATGTTTTAGTGTTTGAAAAAGTGCCAATTGGCCCAAGTAAGTAAAAAGTGGGGCATGTTGTCCTAACTAAAGAAAAGTAGTTCCTCTAGTGGCCAATGAGTTAATGCAGGAAAGACATTCTAGAATTGTAGGCACATGCAGGGCTCTCTAATGTTTATTATTGTTATTGTGTTATTAAAGTTGTACATATTTTAGCAGGTTGAGTACTAGGAAATGCCTGTACTGTTTCATGGTCATGTTAGTGTGATGGAGCAGGTATGAAACAGGTTGAAAAAAAAAGAGGAATGTCAGCCATTAGGCAATTGACTGTAGACCAAAATGGTTGGATGATGGATCAGGTGCAGTGCCATAATAATAAAAAATAATAATATAAATAGACAAAGAAAAAACAAAGGATGCGCCCAATCTAAGTGCAGTAACGTTTTAATTGGAGAAATGAAATACACAAAAGACACAGCCAAATGGCTACTCACACATTAGAGTGGATAACAGGCATATGTAGGAGCATGAATGTAGACATCATCCGTTGCCTGGGAGGTGTCCGCACATGATGGTAAGGTGCTGTTGATGGAAGACAGCGAATAGGACAGCCTGGAGGTGCTTGCTAGAGCGCCTCACACGGCGGCGTGCGTCTCACGATGGAACGCAAGCACGGATCGGTCGCACCGGAAGTGACGTGACGTGATGTGGCTAATACGAGGGGACCAATAGGATGACGCGTTTCACAGCCCAGCTGCTTCTTCAGATCTATGCTATAATAATATAAATAGGCCTGTGCTATTTATGCAACTCCAGCAGGTGTCAGGCAGATCAGTTGAAATGTGGCATACAACTACTAGGGTCAGGTATCACGTGGTTCTGAGCTTGTAATTCATCTCTCGAATGACAACATTAATAAAACCCTGGAGAGATAGGATATTCATAAATTCCCACTCTTCCACTGTGAACTACTTTGGAGAGAGTGTTAGGGACAAGTGCAACTAGATCATTGATATAAGATGGAACAATGATGTGTGGGAGAGGCATAGGCATTCGGGGTGGGTGATAGAGCATAGTGTGATCTAGTGCAGGGGTCATTCAGGAAGTGCTGGAGCTGAAAATAGGGCTATATTGACACTGGGTTCACTTTATTCATGGTATTCAAAGTGTGAAATTAGGAAAAGTTGCCACTGCTTAAAAACATTTAAACACTAGAATTTAGGTCAGGGTTTCAAGCTAAGAGAAAAAAAAAAAAAAAAAACTATAGTTCTTGCACTGGATGCCAGAGTGAATCAGTGCTTACTTCTTATAGGAGTAATTTGGGATTGACTGTATCTTCCTCTCTCCACTCTACAGATTAGGTTCAACAATAACTGGATCGCTCCTGGTTTCACAAAAGATGGAATTGCCATCACCTCTGCTGGTATCAATATGAATGTGGAAATCGCAGAAATAGATGCCTTCATCTCATTCAGTGGAATGATCTTTGTCATTAACCTGCCATTTAGTAAATTTGCTTACAACACAGAAGGACAATGCGGTGTGTAAATGGCTCTCATTACTTAATCATTTTTTAGGGATATGGCTTTCTGAAAAGTTTTTGCATTGTATTGTTAAGGCTGAGTGAAATAATTTTGATGCTTTTTCCCACAAAGGCACTTGCTCCAACAACAGCACTGAAGACTGTCGAATGCCAAATGGCAAAATTGTAAAAGATTGTTCTGCCATGGCTCCTCACTGGAGGGTCAATACCACAGCACCTGGCTGCAGTAAACCACCTCCTATAACACCACCACTTCCTCCAACTCCACCACCAACTTGTAAACCTTCAAAGTTATGTGATGTCATCTTAAGCGAGTAAGTTATATAATTAAAGGAATTTGCATAAATGTTCCTTTTTATTCACTTTACAAGCATGTTACAGAATATTAAAATAAAACTATTTTTTTTAAATCATTACTAATAAAGTGCCCAGGAAAAGTTAAAAAAATAAATCTACTTTATTTGCAAAATTCACCTTCACCCCAGGTTCACACTGAGCTGTGGGAATGAGCCATGCGAGTTCAGCTGAAGTTGCACGATTTCACTCCCACATGACAGTCCCAATTTCAGATTTGCTTTCAGAGACATCTGTGCCAGTTTCTGCTCAGATGTAAATCTCAGCCTGAAATTACAAATAGTAGTACAACTTTTTGAAATCGATGCAGCGCCACAGATGCAGCGTTGCTCCGATTAGGACAGTGCCATTGATGGCAATTGCCGCCGATTTGACATGGGATTTGACATATCAAATCCCACGTCAAAATGCTTCAGTGTGAACCAGGGCCCAATCTAGAGTTTTACTGGGGCCACACACTGGCAAAGTCAACCATAGAAAGATGTGTAGAATTCCAACTTCAGCTTAGTCTTTTCCCACTGGTCCGCCCTTGATGTGTTTCACTCTGGTTGGGTTTAATCAGCTTATTGTTTTTACACAGATGATGCATGACAGGTTCACTTTAATTGTAGAATGGTTATAATGCATGCTATGGTTTTTATACAGATGTTGCATGACAGCTTCACTTTAATTCAACTCCTCTCTTTCAAGTATCTTCTCTGAGTGCCACAAGATTATACCCCCCAAGCCTTACCATGAAGGTTGCGTCTTTGATGCCTGCCGGATTAGCAATGATACGGTGCATTGTTCCAGTTTGGAGATTTATGCTTCCATGTGCAGTGCTAATGGAATCTGTGTAGACTGGAGAGAAAAAACTGGAGGCCATTGCCGTAAGTTCTATAACTGACTCTAATTTAAAATGTCCATGTAAGGATCATTGATTCTAATAACAGAGAAAAAATAATATTTATCCATCTGTGATCTATTTTGTTTTTCTTATTTTTATAATATAGCATACAACTGTCCTGCTGGAAAAGTATATAATCCTTGTGGACCGCTACATGCTAAGACCTGTGAAAACAAGTAAGATATGTTAATAAACGTAAAGCATCCTTTTTTCTTTTTTTTTCTTCCTTAATGAAACCCTGCCTGTTCACTGGTAATTGCTTCTCCTTCTCATAAACCGCATCTCCTGAATTAGTTGGAGTTTTCAATGACTGTACCAAGACAGAATATAAGGCCCACAGGGATTGGGAAAGCCATCGGAACAAGCTATACTTCATGTGTTCATATATTGAAACATTAATGCTAAACCATGGAAGGCTTTGTATAAGGAAGAGCACTCAATCTTATTTTGTGTTTGGACTTGTTCTGCTTACATTGTTCATGACTACAGTGAAACATTCTCTAGATCCATCCTGCATTATTCTAAACTTGATCAATTTTACTAAATCATTTTAAACTGATTTTTGCCTATATTGGTATAGACAAGGGCCACAATAAATAGTCCCAAATTGTGATCCATCCCTATTCAAATTTCATTTTGTATTTTTATAGAAAAATGGAAAATGTTGCTACCGGTACAACTGAAGGCTGCTTCTGCCCAGATGGAACAACCCTTTTCAACTCCTACTCTGATACTTGTGTCAAGAGCTGTGGTAAATATAAATTATATGCCATCTAATCACAGAAACTAGTAATATGCAACTAAGAGAACTATAAAAAGTATAAATATACTGTTTTCTTAAATGTTTTCTTAATACGTAGTTCATTCTTAGATTTCACTTATGTCATGAGTTTTCTTATTTCTATCTTACAGCTTGTGTTGGTCCTGATGGAATGCCTAAAGCTGTGAGTTTGACTTAAACATTTAATCATTAAAAATACTAATTAAATACCATTTATGTTTAGTCTTTAAGGCTGCTTTCACATTGAGCAGTAGAGCCGTGGTGGCGGTATAGCAGCGCGATCTTTAGCGCTGCTATACCGTTGTATTTACTGCGATATTCGGCCGCTAGCGGTGCGGTTTTAACCCTCGTTATCGCCCGAAAAAGGGTTAATACCGCCCGCAATGCGCCTCTGTGGAGGCGCATTGCGGGTGGTATTACCGCGGTTTCCTATTGATTTCAATGGGAAGGAGCGGTATAGGAGCAGTAAACACCGCTTCAGTGTGAAAGCCTTCGGGCTTTCACATTGAAGACTATAGGGCAGGTTTTTTTCAGGCGGTATAGCAGCGCTGTAGCGCGTGAAAAACGCCTCAATGTGAAAGGGGCCTAAATGTATTTACATATTTTAATGTGTACACATTTTTTGTATTATGAGGATTAGTCCTTGTCTAAAAATGCAATTTTTACTTTACAAACACTTTAACTAAACATAACCCATTGTTTGTATGTTCTTCTACTGTGCAAGAAATGTTCTCATTCTTCAAAAAAAGTTGTAAGCTAATAGATTGCAATGAGCAACAAAAAGCTTGAAAATGACAGTTGTAAGATGATAGACTGAAACGAAAAAAAAAACACCAATTTGCAAATGGCAGTTGGATGCTGAAAGGTTGAAATAAACAACCAAATTTAGCAAATGACAGTTGAAAGCTGATGCAACAAAAAAGTTTTACCTTTAGGCCGGATTCACACCTATGCAAATTGGTTGTGGCTTAAACCGCATCTAATACGCAGAACATTTCTAAATACATTGTTTTCAATGAGGCTGGTTCACATATGTGCGATGCATTCACACTGCGCATTGCAGTAAAAACGTGTGCGGATTTTATGCCTTGCGGTGCGGCTCAGGTGCAAATTCAGGCCCATTATGTTCTATGGGTACGCAGCTGATTCGCAGATGTGTTCAGTTCTCTTCAGGAATTTCTCTCATTCAGCTCAATACACTTCCCCCCCACTCTCCTCTCCCCCGTAACTTCTCCCAGGTCTCCAAATTCGCAGCTAAAACGGTCAGTTTCTGCACTGGAAACTGACTGCCATTGGAATATATGGAAAACACTGTGCATGCATTTTTAGTGCAGAAAAAAAAGCGCACAGAACTGAATGGAACTGCATCTGGTGTGAACTGGCCCTTAGAACAGTTTACATACAGCAGATTCTCCATACTGTGTTGTAAATTCTTCCTTCCCCATGCCTCCTTCTTGTGTCTGCATTCCTGATGTATATTTATGTGTATTGGGCCCAATTAAAATAAATGTATTTATTTTTTCCCGCTCATAATACCAGTAGATAAACATACTGTGAAGTTATGTAGTAAACACAGAAATATTAGTTTTATACAAGTGCAGGGTACGTTTACGAAGACATAAAACATTTCCACACTCACTGCGTAAATAGTAAAGTTTTGTGACTCTAGAAAGGTGAGACTTTGTTTGTACAGTATTTTAGTCTTTTTGAGCAACATGTAAGTGAATCATCTTTTTTATATTAACAGCCTGCAGAGACCTGGACCAGTGACTGCAAGAAGTGTGTCTGTGAAGCAAATTCCCTCACTGTTCAGTGTGAGCCACTGTCTTGCCCCAAACTAACACCCATCACCTGTGATGAAAAGGAAGGCTTCATCCCTGTGACTCGGCCAAACGGAACATGTTGTATGGAGAATATATGCGGTAAGTTAACATCTTATCTGTATATTTTATACAATCCAATTTACTGATTATCCCATCTACTGCTGTAGAAATACTAACATTTGATCTGTCTGTCCATAGAATGTAACAGTACCTACTGTCTGCACAAGGAAAAGAAGTGTGAAACTGGATTTGAAGCTATTCCTGTACTTGCAGAGGGTGACTGCTGTCCAAAATATGAGTGCAGTAAGTACATACCTGTAATTAAGGTTCCTTCACTTATATGTACTCCATGCTTGAAAAAGTTCTCAGTATTGTTGAAACATCACAGTTGTTTCTATAGCAATTTTTTAGACAATTAATTTTGTGCTAACCTACAAAAGATTTAATTTAGGAGCTGATTTGATTTTGTCAGATAGAAGTTCTCAGTGCACATCATTGTGTAGAAGAAAATAATTTGTTTTACCTTGCACTTGTTTTTTACCATCAAAAGCAGACCACAGTGCATTTATTAAAGCTGTACATTGTTTTTAGTAGTCACATTGCAAAGTGATTTTTTACTTATTTTTCATGTCTTAATTTCAGTGCACAATTAGTAATTATTCAACATTCACAATAGCGTTGTAGAAAACTAATTTGATGGTATCATCACATTAAGAATATCCTAAATATTATCATATTTTTTTCACAGTTGTAATGCCAGTCTGTGTTTATCATGATGAAATTTATAAGGTAAGAAACCTCTGGACAGCAAAACATGACATTTCCTGAGGAAAAGCATAAAGGAAAAAAAAGTCCAAGATGTGTGATTTTATTAGAATGATTTAATATAATGATATGGCTTATATGGCAACATAAAGTATATAATAGAGGAAAACTATTTTTGAGGTTTTGGATAGGGTATGTATAGATTTTTACCACCAGAACAGGTGTGGCTGTGGAAAGATTTCCATTCCCATTATGTTTCAGTGACAACTGTGGTCACCAGGACAGAGAGGGAAGGTATATCCCCCTGGTGAGGAGACAGAGAGAGATAAAACATGACAGAGATTCTAATTCTTTCCCACTGTATCCAAAACATTTTGCCTTTATATGCACCGTATGCATGTATTGTAGCAATGTGCAAGACAGTCTGATCTGTGCTTTAATCAATTGAGTTGTCATACCTATAATTGCCTTATGGAATAGCTCAACATTTACAAATGTTTCTGAGCTGTTAGAAATTGACTGAAAATAACTTTAATGTGAAGCCGGCCATAGATGTTGATGTGGGAAAGAAAATCACTCAATTACCCCATCAACACTGACTTAATCCCTCCCGAGGGGGCGGGAGAAATCCATCCCTATCGGGAGAACACATTGATTAATGCTAACAGCTATGATAGCTGCTGGCAATAATTGCATGCAAAATCTGGCAGGCTGACTGTATCCAAGTTAATTCGACCAATCAATTTGGGTACATTAAGCCTGTCCATACATGGTTGAAATTCTCGGCCAGTCCCTGCTGAAGCAGCTGGGATTTGAACCTGGTGTATTTGTTGTTATATTTGTTGTTTTTTTTAAAATAAATGACTTCATAGTACAATCAACAAGAGCTTGATACAAAATGGACCTTGACAATACTGCCCTAAAAAAAATATCTTCTAGTTAATCTATAGACAAAAATATGTTACCATACAAAACAATACTTTTTTCATAGTTTTACCTTTCATTTTAAAACAACTAGTGTTACTGTAGATATAAAAGTACACGTTAAGCCTCGTACACACGCTTGATTTTCTCAGAAAGAACCAGCAAGCAGAGCTTTCTTGCCGAGTAAACCGAGCATGTGTACGAGGCTTTCAGGTTTCTCACCTGGAAATCTGCCCAGAATCTCGACGAGAAAAATAGAGATCCTGCTCTCTATTTTCTCGTTGAGATTCTTGTCGGCCTGTTTCCTGACGAGTAAACCGAGCGTCAGTATACTTACCTGTCGCCATGGAAACCCGTGCATGCCCGAAATTACTTTGATGCATGCGCGATAGCTTCAACGGCATAGGTAGGGTGAAGCAAGACGGCGGCGACGGCATTGAATGTGATGAACGCATGACGTCATCGCGTTTTTGCCTTTCAAAAGAACCAAGATTCTTTTGAAAGGAGTGTCTGCACACTCGGGCGACAAGAGATTCCCTGCAAAGAATTGCGTCAGGAAAAACAACGTTTTTTTCCACGACGACATTCTGGCCCGTGTGTACGAGGCTTTATTCTAAAACTTTTTCCTTTTTTTGTACAATGCATGGCAAAATAATTTTGCAATAAATTAAATGTGAATTCTTTTTTTTTTTTGCATGCAGTATTTTTGCTAATATAACACAAAAAAATGAATGAACCCAATAAACAAATATAGAAAAAGTTTAAATATTATTCTTTGAAAAAAAAGATTGCAGAACAAGAACAGTTAAGGAAAAATGCAAAGATTGAAATTGCTTAGGCCTCGTACACACGATCAAATCTGTCTGCTGGAAACGGTCTGCTAGACCGTCCCAGCAGACAGATTCGATCGTGTGTACGGGCGAGCCGATGGATTTGGCCACCCGACAGATTTCAAAGCATGCTTTGAAATCTATCGGGTGGGAATCCGTCCGCCCGACATGTCTGCTGGTTAGTACACTTACCAGCAGATATGTCGTCTCGCACCGCTGCCGAATGGATTCGGCGCATGCGCGGAAGTGTTTTACTTCCTGGTGCGGTGACGTGGCGGCGTCAACGTCACCGCCACGTCACCGACACGTCAGCGCGCCGTCTGCTGGCGGGGATTTTGGTTTGCTCGTGTGTACACGCGAGCAAACCAAAATCCTATCAGACAGATTTGTTCAAATCGGTCGGTCCGACCGATTTGAACAAATAGATTGCCTCGTGTGTACGAGGCCTAAGGGTAATTCAGGTTTATAAGTGTTTGCTAAGGGGTTTGTGTGTGATTAGTGTATAGCTGAAATACTTGATGTCTTCTTTTAAAAATAATCCTTACAAATGTATATAATACAATTAGGGGTCTAATATAGACCAATCGCAATTATTTATTTTATCAAATAAATGATAGCATTATATGGAATTTAACCCCCTTTTTTCCTTTCATAGCCTGGACATCCAATTCCTCAAGCCAAAGATTCATGTCATGATTGTGAATGCTCATATGAAATAGATGACGTGACCTTACTGCATTTGGTGAATTGCACACCCATTTCTTGCAAGAAGGAATGTGAAAAGGTTAGACTTCAGCCTGGGCAATGACAATTATAACAGTATAATATTCTTATAGCGTCTCTAACTGCTGTTGATTCTTTGTTTTAGGGCTTCCAGTACAGGGATGTACAGGGTCAATGCTGCGGTCACTGTGTACAGGTTGAATGTATAATGAAGATGAAAAATGATGAAATTATGACTATTCCGGTAAATACCTTTATTTTCTATAGTATTAGCTGGGTAGAAACAAGCCCTTGCGGTGTTATCCTTCAATGCCCTTACTTTAACTACTTGCCAACCGCTCTATAGCCAATTAATTGCAACAGCGCAGTACCGGCTCTATTCACCGCTGTCAGCGTGTGGAGGAAAGGAGATAAAAGCCAATAATCGGCTTCTGCCAATCTGTGTATACCACTCCTGCCAATCTGTGCCCACCACTGCTGCCAATTAGTGCCCACCACTGCAGCCAATCAGTGCCCACTGCTGCCAATCAGTGCCCACCACTGCTGCCAATCAGTGCCCACCAGTGTCTCCTCATCAATATCACCTATCAGTGCTGTCTACCACTGCTAATCAGTGACCCCTTTAAGTGACCATCAGTGCTCATCTACCAGTGCCCACAATTGGCACATATTAGCCCTCATCAGTGCCACCTATCAGTGCAGCCTCATCAGTGCCCACCAGTGCCGTCTCACCAGTGCCCATCAGTGCAGCCTATTAGTGCCTAACAATGCAGCTTATTAATGCCCATCAGTGCTGCCTCATCAGCACACATCAGTAAAGGATAAAAATCATCCGTTTGCAAAACAAACTACTTTACTATTTCTTAATACTTTAATTTTTTTCTTTATTTGTTTATTTTTTTAAAAAAGTAAAAAACCCAGTGGTGATTAAAAAACACAAAAATAAATCTCTAATTGTGTGAAAAAAAACAATAACATTTTAGTTTGGGTACAGTGTTGCATGACCATGAAATTGTCATTCAAAGTGTGACAGCGCTGAAAGCTGAAAATTGGCCTGGGCTGGAAGGGGGTGAAAGTCCAAACCGATCGTGTGTACGGCCCATCGGTCTGTTGTCCTTCGGACCAAAGTTTTAAAGCTTGCTTTAAAATCGGACTGATGGACGCCTGACCATCGGTCCAAACCGATCGTTAGTACGCAAAAGCATCGGTTCAGAATCAAGTCGGCGCATGCTTGGAAGCATTGAACTTCGTTTTTTTCAGCACGTAGTTGTGTTTTACGTCACCGCGTTCTGACACGATCGGTTTTTGAACTGATGGTGTGTACGCACATCAGACCATCAGGCCACTTCAGCGGTGAACCGATGAAAACGGTCTGTCGGCCCATTCTCATCGTATGGACCGATCGTGTGTACGCGGCCTTTGTTTGTGTGTGGGATGGGGTATTCCGTACTTATTTGCTCATTAAAATATACAAATAAATAGCAAGTAAACTAATCAGCTGAATTATATGTTTTAAGAATATTTCAATTTGTTTTTTTAGCCTGGTGAGATCTGGTCCCCCTCTGCTGACAACTGTACTTACCATCAATGTGTCCAGAATGGAGAGCATTTTGACATTCACATCACAAGCAAGGAATGTGCTGTCCCCAGTGAGAAAGATTGTCCACTGGTAAGCATACTATTTTGCAAAAATAAAATATTTAATAAAAAAAAAAAATGTTTCTGGTTCAAATATCAAACAATTTATTGTTTCTCCCA
Source organism: Rana kukunoris (assembly GCA_029574335.1). Lineage (NCBI taxonomy): Eukaryota > Metazoa > Chordata > Amphibia > Anura > Ranidae > Rana > Rana kukunoris. The sequence continues at coordinate 215,957,570 of CM056059.1, read as the reverse complement.
GGGCTACAAATATGAGAAGGCTGAAGGGGAATGCTGTGGCAAATGTATACAGGTGGCTTGCGTAATGAAAATGAAGGACGGTACTACACAGGTTCTGCAGGTACAGCTTGATGAATCAATGATGTTTACTGATATATGAGTTCATTCACATCTGGATTCTGTTGCTTTTTCAGTGCTACTTTATTTACAACATGAGACATTAATGTAAATAATAAGAAACTGTTAAAAAATATGATTTAGACTTGATTATAGTACAACAATTTCATGGAATGTAGCAGATTTATTTAGGCAGTTTATTGCATAATAGGAATACAATAAGTGCAATGACCTGTAGAGACCAGATACATATTAGCCTATTGAAGACAGATCAGTGAACATTTTTATTTTTCTTACTGAGAAACAGGAGGGGACCCGGTGGGGGCAGTACCTGGTACCAATACTACAAGATATGTTAGATTGGTGGCCTTTGTGAAGATACATCACCATTTAGACATCAATCAGATTAGGAGTCAGTGACACTTGCTGGAAATTGTATGATAACCTGCTCTCCATTAAGACCCATGATAACAGTCTAGGAAAAAGAAGTCTTCCACTATCAGCTTATTTTGCGGTTTTGGGATATCATGTGACTGAATGCAAAGTGATGAAAAGAAAGATGATGCTGGAAGATGTAAACAAGATAAATGCCACAATAAAACATGTCCTCTGGCACATGGCACATTTTACATGCTACACTTTATTTTGCCCATACAAATCTGCCCCGTCATGAAAGAAATACTTGATTGTGTTTGCCCTCTAGGCTTAAAGTGGAGTTTTTCAACCCAATTTTTTTCATTATTGTGCTCATTAGATCTAAAAAAATAAAACAAAATGCCTGTTGCTATGCGGTCCCACAAAATTTGCGGAATCACCTAGGATTCTCAGCACGCTAATGCTCCTGGGAAATGTGTGTCATCATTTCCCAGGATGCAGTGCACTTCCCCATTATAACTCCCCATACAAGACTTCCAGAAAGTAAGTGCTTGTGGGCTTCACAATGCAGACAAGCAAAATGACAACGGTGTGGACATAGTTTTATAAACTATGGCCCAGATTCACAGAGCAATTACGCCTGTCTAACTGGTGTTAGACAGGAGTAATTTCAAATTTCGCGCACCGTATCACTAGTTTGAATCCTCAAACCATGATACAGCGGCTTCGGGCTTCGATCCGAGAGGCTTACGTCTTCGTAAGCCTTCGGATCTACGCTGCGATATGTTTGCGGCCGCTGGGAGGAGTCTGCGTCGTTTTCAGCGTCGGGATATGCAAATGAGTTTTTACGGCAATCCACGAAGATACGAGCGGTCTTCGCAATCGCTTTCGTCTATTTTTTTCTACGTACTGTTAGACCAGCTTTTTGCTGGTCTAACGGTGCGTAGCCCATGTTAAGTATGGCCGTCGTTCCCGCGTCAAATTTAAATTTTTTTATTTTTTTTTACGTAACTCGTTTGGGAATAGGAATGTCCGTAAACGACGCTACTCAAGAAAAAATGACGTAACGACGTGATTTCGCGCAATGCACGGCGGGAAATTTCTGAACGGAGCATGCGCAGTTCGATCGCCGGGGGAACGCGCCTATTTTAAATGCTTCACGCCCCCTACTCGCGTAGATGGCTTGCGCCGGGAGAAATACACTACGCCGCCGTCGTTTACTGTACAAAATCTATCCGGGATTCCACGTAGAGCCAGGTAAAATACGGCGGCGTAGTGTATTTCTGATACTCTACGCGAATCTAATTGTATCTGAATCTGGGCCTATCTTTTTTGAATAACTATGCAGAGCGGCGGCAGATTGTAAAATAGTAAGTGACCGGATTTATATTATAAAAACGCATGTTGAAAGGACATACATTTAAAAAATGCTAATTGTGGTTGGAAGCCCGCTTTAAGGTCTCAGTTTCCCCCGTTGAATAAGATAGCATAAAACTGATGTGCTTCACTGGACATAATCCAGCACTCAATATATGCTAAATAATATATCAATCATTGCATCATAAAAGCCCAAATCAGCATCCAAGAGGAAGGCTTTTAGTGGGATGAAATGTTGTAAACAACTGAATCGAGACTCCCTAACTTCAGGGCCAAATTAACCACACTGATTGCAAAGCTAAGAACTACACCTCTGCAAATTATATTGTACATTTTGTTGCTTGTATCTGAGGTTTCTATATTTTATTCATATAAATATCATCCTTTTCTTTGAAACATTTTAGCCTGGTGAAACATGGAGCCCATCCAATGAACCATGTACCAAATATAAGTGCGAAATGACTGAGGACCAGTACATTCCTACGGAAATCCCAACATCTTGTCCAAGTGAGGAGTGTCCATTGGTAAGTTTTATTTTTATATGAAAGGTAGAAAAAGTATACAAGGGTAATGGCCCTCTTATTGGATATTTTTATTGTCATCCAAACATTTCTGTAATGCAGCAATGTTGTTTTCATTTGGAACTTAATAATCCTTAAACGTACCTACCGGTGATGCTGAAACGCCCTCCATGCCTATCTCATACAGAAAACCTGATGTAGAGTACATTCCACTACTAAGAAGTTTCTCGCTCAGGCTGTAACCTGCACTGGAATATGGAATGTAATTAGCAATGCAGGAAGCATAAAAAATAAAATGGAAGTTACAGCTCATCTATACAGGATTTTGACGTTTAGCTGCATATGAATGCAGCAGCCACCCAAAGGCAGTCAAAAGAGATTGTTGTTAATTTTTCAGGTTTGTAACTAGGGAATAACCAAAACAGGGAGAGTAATAACATGCTTAAAACAAAGCCAGAATGTCAATGTAAAATATGTAAAATATTGAGCTAAGTGTTTTCACAACCCCTGCACTTCCAGAAGACCCCCTGCACAGTACACAGACACCCACACTTCCAGGAGACCCCCTTCTCAGTACACAGACCCCTGCAATCCCAGGAGACCCCTTCTCACTACACAGACCCCTGTACTCCCAGGAGACCCCCTTCTCAGTACACAGACCCCTGCACTCCCAGAAGACCCCCTGCACAGAACACAGACACCCGCACTTTCAGGAGACCCCCTTCTCAGTACACAGACCCCTGCACTCCCAAGAGACCCCTTCTCAGTACACAGACCCCTGCACTCCCAGGAGACCCCCTTCTCAGTACACAGACACCTGCACTCCCAGGAGACCCCCAGTCTCCTGGGACAGCACTGCCAACATACTTTAAAATTTAAAAACTGACAGACTCTTTTTATACACCACTCTTTCTGTGTCAAATATGCTTCTAAATACCTCATTAATGTCGATATGTAAAATATTGAGATAAATGTTTTCACAACCATGAGTCCACACTGGAAATTCAAATGTACTTATTAATTAAAAAAAAGTGGTCTTTTGAATTTATCTCAGCTGTTTTTGTTTAACACACAAATCAATGTGAATGCAATAGCTACCTAAAACAGCTTGAGGAACCCCATGAATTGCTAGAAGACCCGGTCACAAACAATTCAGCCCTAAGGATCCTCTATAGATCTGTGTGTGCTTTCTGACTTAATGCTGTGTAGCATTAGTAGCTTACCAGTTGCTCAAAACAGCTCTTTAAAGTGAACCCTTTCAAAAAAATCTATAAGCAGTTGTAGATTTCAGACACCCAAATATGCTTGAACAGGCCTATATGAGATTTTCCTGCTGCTGCTATGGGTAGTTGTCAGGACATTCTAAAAAGACAAAGCTTAGACAATTCCTCTACCTTCAACCTACCAGCAATTCCTATTGGCCCATCAGTATGAAAGGCGGCTTCACTAGCCAATAGGTATGTGTGTGTATTGGCAGGAGGTGAGATGGCTTCCATACTACCTGGAAGTGCCGAAACTGATTAAAATATTCCAGCAGAAGGATTTCAATTGCTGCAAGTAATACCAGGATTTTCTAGGATTTAAACTAGCAAAGCCACACTCTGTAAATAAAATATATTTGTACTGATTCAAATACTGATTATTGTCATTTTTCTTTCAGGGAACCAAGTATGAGAAGGCCGAAGGAGAATGCTGTGGCAAATGTATACAAGTGTCTTGTGTAATAAGACTGAAGGATAATACTACAAAGATTTTGCAGGTACATCTTAATGAATCAATGCAGATTAGTGATATCATAATAGGCGCTGCATCTCTGACACCTAACCAGAGATGACAATTCTAGTACTATATGTCTTATGTCATTTCTGGGATTCCACCATCCATGCAGCAGCCTTCCTAAACCTCATTATCTGTGCAGACATTGGAACGCAAAAGCATTTGAAATTATATGACATGTGTAGCAATCACAAAATTCCAAATGTGCCTCAGAATAAGATTCTAGATCTAATATTTATGTATCTGAGGTTTCTAAATTTATTTTGTTTATATAAAAAATAATCTTCTTTTGTTTAAATAAAAAAATAAAAAACAGCCTGGTGATACATGGACCCCACCTAATCAACCATGTGTAAAATATGAGTGTGAAATTATCGATGACCAGTTCAACCCAACAGAAATCAGAAGAGCTTGTCCAATTGAAGACTGTCCACAGGTAGGTTTATTTACTTATTAAAAAGAATTTTAGTCTAAATGATAAATTTCACTTGAATTCCTATAGGGGGTACAACTCTCCTATTTTGATTTTCCATCTCTGCTATACATATGTCCATGCATACCTTTGTAACAATGGGAGCACATTTGGGGTAAAAAAACAGGGGAAGCAATATAAAGCTGAGAATATAAGAAAAAGATATAAAAAAATAAATAAAATTGAGGTCATTTGTTGTGCAGAAATTGTTATCTGCAAAAAATTAAGAATTGTGGTTGACTTTTCAGAAAAACAGCTAGTCCAGCTTTATTATGTGCCATTTTCTTGCAAGCAGTGTATTGCTTAAAATAATACATATTTCCTTTTTCTCAGGGCTACAAATATGAGAATGTTGAAGGGCAATGCTGTGGTAAATGTGTACAGGTTTCTTGCGTTATGAAACTGAAGGACAACACTACAAAGATTTTGCAGGTACAGACCAATGAATTAATGCTGATGTGTATAAATATAATAAGCATTGCATCCCTTGCATCTAAGTAAGATTGACAATTCTGGTGCTATATGTCTTATTTCTATTCTTGACCTTCAGTTCTGTGCAAACACCTGAAAACGTAAATTTACAAAACATATTTAAAATTATTTGGCATCTGCAGCATTCAAAAAAGTGCTGAACTGGTCAGTGGAGACAGTGAAGACAGGGCCATCTTTAATATTGCTTGGACCCTGGGAAAACATTTTCTTGGACCCTTCCGAATCCACTTATTAACTATCTGGGTAAAAACCTGGGTGCATTGTGGGCATTGTTGGCTCAAGCGGAAGCTTCATTGGGCCATGCAACAATAAATGAGCTTGGGGCAGCTGCCCCTTTTGGCCTATGTTAAAGATGGCCCTGTGTCGATGCATGCAGTGAGTTAAAATGTGGGAAGGAGATAAAGTGGGACTCTTAATACTCAACAAAATAGGCCAATCTGATAGGAGACAGTTTGGTTTGTTCCGAATTAAAACTCGGACATTTTTTTTTTCAAAAAATGCTTATGTATCCGAATTTTCAATATACAATAGTACCAAATTTAAAAGAAAAATTTGGACGAAATTCGAATTAGATTCAACTTGAATAGTTTTCAAATCAATTTCGAATCGTTTTGTAATTGGAATAGTTTTGAATTTGAAAAGTTTTCAAATTCTAATAGTTTTCCAATTTCCAAAGAGGATAAAATAGAATAGAAAATAAAGGATTAAGATAGAAAAACATATATATAATTGTAATAGAAAAGAATATAACAGAAAAAGTAAGATAAAACAAAATAGAAAATAAAACAACAATATAGAATAGAAAAAGACAGAATAGAATAGAATAAAATAGGAAAAATATAACCATCTTCTAAAATTTAAATTTCAAATAGAATAAATTTGAATATATACGAAAAGAAAAGAATAGAATAGAAAAAATAGAATAGAAAAGAAAAATAATATAATGAAAAAAACAATAGAAATAACCATTTCCCAAAATTCAAAAAGAATCAATTCAAATTTGAATAGAATAGAAAATAATAGATTAGAATAGGAAGATGGTTATATTCTTTATATTCTATTATGTTGTTATTTTCTATATTATTCTGTTATTTTATGTTCTATTCCTTTCTAATCTTTTCAAATTTGAATTGATTATTTTTGAATTATGAGAAATGGTTAAATTTTATTTTCTACTATATTATTTTCTATTTTATTATATATGTTTTTCTATTCTATTGCTTTATTTTCTATTCTATTTTATTTTCTTTGGAAAATGAAAAACTATTCGAATTTGAAAACTTTTCGAATTCGAAAACGTTTCAAATTCAAATCTGAAAACTTTTCGAATTCGAATTTGGAAACTATTTGAATTTGAGAACTATGTAAAATTGATCCGAAAACTATTCAAATCTGAAAACTATTTACAATTGATTTGAAAACTATTCAAATTCAGAAAATTTTCATGGATTTGAATACGAATAAACAAAACAAATTCCGAAAAATTAATTAAGCAGATTAAAGGAATTTAACTAAAAAAAAAATATGTAAATAACCAATTGAAGCAAAACATTTTTTTTTGTTCTGCACATGTCTATCTGATAGCACTACAATGCTGAAAATTACATTTCATTTTTTTTTTCTTTTTTTTTTGTGTCTGAGATTTCTACTTTTTATTTACATACGCAATGTTCTTTTCTAGCCTGGTGAAACATGGAGCTCACCTGATCAACCATGTGTAAAATATGAGTGTGAAATTATCGACGATCAGTTCAACCCAACAGAAATCAGAAGAACTTGTCCAATTGAAGACTGTCCACTGGTAGGTTTTTTTCATTTTTCATTTCCCAGGAGCCCCCTGCACAGTACACATACCCCTGCACTTCCAGGAGCCCCCTGCACAGTACACAGACTCCTGCACTCCCAGGAGCCCCCTGCACAGTACACAGACCCCTGCACTCCCAGGAGCCTCCCTGCACAGTACACAGACCCCCTGCACCCGCAAGAGCCTCCCTGCATAGTACATAGACCCCTGCACTCCCAGGATCCCTCTGCACAGTACATAGACCCCTGCACTCCCAGGACCCCCCCCCCTGCACAGTATACA